>CM055907.1:10227373-10324873 GCA_029582155.1 Panopea generosa | reverse complement strand
CGTGAAGAAGAATACTGAATCCTCCTGTGTGTGTAATATACTTAAGCTAAATACTGATTCAGAAAGTATATGATAAATCATTCAGCGAAGCGTACATTGTTCTATATCCAGTAATTGAAAATGTTCAAAGGTTCAATGAACAAAGATATACTAGTAGTCTTTTTGAAAACGTATCCGTTTTTCTAGTCCTATTTATAATTGATAAACTTGTACATGCTTAGTTTTTTAGTACATTTGATGACATACTATGATGAAGATGGAGAAAAAGAAGAGGAAAATAATGCAAAATACATGACAACACGTCAGATATCACGTGTCCGCATTAAAACCTCTTATCGAAACGAAAACTTAAGATAAGCAGGAAGACCACATACTTATATTGGTATGTATGTCCATGATTAACTTAGTTTAAAACAAGTAAAATACTTTTTTTAAACCAACCACTATCAAAAGAAAATTCAACACTGAAAGTGAGTCAGAACTAGTTGGACATTAATGAAACTTTCTAGGATGCATCACTACCAAGTGGAGATGTGCATATTGTCTTTGTGTTGTGTTTCTATAATTGTTTCACTGAGGTATGGACCTTTGATTATGTCCATTTCCAACTCCTTGCTTTAGTCTTCAAGGCTATGGATTGGAGTCCGTTGACTGACTGACTGATTGACTGACTGACTGACTGACTGACTGACTCATTCACTTACTCATTCACTCATACTCATTAACTCATACTCACTCACTCACTCACTCACTCACACACTCACACACTCACTCACTCACTCACACTCACACTCACTCACACTCACTCACTCACTCACTCACTCACTCACTCACTCACTCACTCACTCACTCACTCACTCACTCACTCACTCACTCACTCACTCACTCACTCACTCACTCACTCACTCACTCACTCACTCACTCACCCAACCACCCACCCACACACCCACCCACCCACTCACTCACTCACTCACTCACTCACTCACTCACTCACTCACTCACTCACTCACTCACTCACTCACTTACTCGATACTCTGATCATGGGCGTTCGACGATGAGACCACTGTTGTCATGAAAATATGCATGATCATATCTGCCTGCACAGTGACATTGAGTAAGTTTATGTCGTGCTATATAGTTATAATAGGTTCATTAATGTTTTTCTTTCTTCTCAGTGGCCGTAAGTTCGAATTCTCGACTGGCCACAGTCTCCATGGTAATTAATATATACAACGTTGCGTCTCATATATCATTCATCTCTCACTGCTGATTAAGGCGGGAAAGTTATCAGTTACTTGCAGAGGTGAGTGTGTCGGGTACTGGCTAATTTTCCAGGATCCCAGGAAATAGTTAATTGTCTGTTAGCCCTCGATGGCATAAACATGACGCTAAGTATTCAATCAAGCAATCAATCTTCTTTCTTCAAGGAAATACGGTACAGTTTGGTTCGAGCAAAATTTAAGACAGTAGTCTTGCATTATTTGTAATCTGTCAATATTTTTCTTATACCAAGGTGTCCGCATGGCGTATGTATATTCAAGAATAGGACGGCGGAATGGTCGAATTGAATAGCAAAGATATTTTACGTTGCGTGACTATTTGTGAAACAACTCTTAAGAAAACCAATTATCTTGTTTGCGTTTTTTAGCAATCTGTTAATATTTGTCTCTGAACGAAGGCTGTCGGAGATTGTAATTCCTACATATTTTTATGTCCCGCTCTATACCATAAGGAATTATAGTTCCGTGTTACCATTTATGGTGTAGACTTTATCAAAAGCGTTTCTGATTTTTCAAAGCAACAAATTTAGTGTAGTCTGTAGAACGAACTCTCGTTAAAAAGCAATGTTGGAATAAGCCACACTTGAGCACATTGATAGGTCAGTTGCTTCAACTGAAAGTTTGAATAACGTCACAGTTAAGTAAGCGTTCAGTTGCTATGAATTGTGGGACAGGCATAGAATTTCCTACTTTTTCTTTGTAGGTTAATATACCTGATTCGGAAGATATTAGGTTCTGGAAAAGAGTACATTTAATGGCATTACAGTTCAACAACCGCTATTTTGACCAGGACGACATTATGTGCAGGTCAGTTTGAAGTTTGTCACAGGCCAGAGATGGGCTGCGTTTCACAAAAAAACTTACGATAAAATCGCCGTAAGTCAATTTGACAATTACATCTTGTTTGTTTAAATTTTGATCGACATTTAAAATGATTATAAATGAACATATATCATTTTCTACATGGTTTTAGCACTTTTGGATTCATTTTGATGACTATTACAAGTACCATGAATAAGTGTTGGTTTATGTTTACCATGATTTTTGTCGTAAGAATTTTTGTGAAACGCACCCCTAATGTTTAGTAATCTTACGATATAAATGAGTGTCATTCGCAAACATCGTTGCTGTGTTGGCAACAGACGTGGACAAATAAGTCACAAAAAGGGAACACGATGAATGCGGTCTAAGACGCCGTCTCTGAAAGATCTCTTACCTCTCACCGCTAATGCCTTCATCCACAAAATAAAACTTGATATGTAATATATAGCCTGAAATGTGTTGAAAATGGCGTTTAACCCCATCCGAAAGAAAAGGACCAACATGGGACCCAATATTGATCCTGATTGACGCAACTAAGTGCTTCACTTCACGCGGATACCTCATTACACAGGAGCACTCTTTGCCTCCTTTGGGTTTAAGAATTCGGTTACACCTCAGACATATAAACATTAATTAAGTCACTGGATCCGGTTTCACTAATCATCTCAAGCATAAATTTTCTTCATTTCAAACATCTCAATTTCTCGAAATGATTAATTGAACTCGTTACACATTATTTGGCCACACAGAAATAAAGTCATAACAAATCTTAACTCATTGGTAAAGGATAACATGCAAAATGATCAATGAAAATGAAAAATTAAAATTAAAAAAATTGGGTTAAGGAAAATCTCAAGTTGAGATGTGGAACTAGGGCTGGGTTACACAAATGTGAATATGAACCTTTTACGTCTAACTACATAGTTACGTCCTATTTCCCACGTTAACGTGGTTCTTGCGCTTAAAAAATGTCCTATGTAATTTGGTTTTGAAATGTTTTCAAAATGGTTCATGGTGGTTGTGATTTCTTGCTGCAGATGAGTAGACCAATAGTTGGCATAGCATATACTGCATTAAGACATCACTGTTGTTAAAAAGTGACTTTTGTAGGATTTCAGCATATGCATGTATTTATGAGCATTTGAAGACATCTTTTTACAAAAAAATCTCAGGATGTTACTGAACCCTCTTTATAAAAACAAGCATGCCAACCTGCCAGATATTGTGCATTTTTATGTGTGTATACTTTACTCAACGCTATAAGATAAAAATATTTTAACCAAAAAAATCTTTTTTTACTAAATCCTAAACCTTATTTTATATAGAACAAAAAGACAAAATTCATCTGTGTAGTGAGACCTTTATACCATAGTGAGGTAGCTTGTACAGCAATCGCTCTGGTAGGCCGCCGAATCAAAAGCCCTTGAATCACATCAGTTTCAATCTGTTCATCAAACGATTAGTTTAAACATATTGTATTGCCAATATATTTACATAAATACATATTACAATCATACAAGGAACATTGAAATAAATATGACAAAAGGGTCTGGCCACAATTGCTCACTACATTAGTTACGGCCATCCCCTTAAACAGTGAGTCCAGTCATTAAAGGGTGTGACACAAGAACAGCCAAGCTGAAGGCCTTGTTGCTCATAAGACTGGCGCTGTTTCACTTTAAATACGTGCAAATGATCCTCTGTGACCGAATTGGTATGAAGCGCGCCGTCTCAAGATCACTAACCTCATATCGCTAAGGTCGTAGGTTCGAGTCTTGCTCGCTCCTTTATTTTAAATAGAAGTTTTTTTTGTACACATGGATGCGAACATGCCCTATATATCACAGCCTCTTGTTTTGCAGAACATTCAATCCTTTGCTGATGTAAGGATAATTTATATCATATATGAACAAGTTTGTCAGAAATGTTATTGAGTGATAGATTTATAAAAATTCCCAATTTTTATCATATTGCCCGCCGCCCCTTGTCTCTTATGAAAATGCCATCCTCTTTATTAATGAACAAAATCAAATTAACTTATTAGGTAATGCTTTAGATCTCAAATTGAACAACATATTTACACAAATGGACAAAATAATGAGAATTTTCCATTTTCCCATAGTATTTCTCTAAGACCCCTTACAGGGCCTCTATACACCCCAGTGCCCTTTGATTTTTTTACAAACTTAGAACTCGTAATCGTATGGATAATTTATATCAAATATGAACAAATTGGACTAACCGGTTGTTGAGAATAAGATTTATGACAAATTTTAATCATTTTGTGATCCCACCTGGCCCCTTTAGAAAAGTTAATCCTTCTTATTGAACAAAATCTTATTTGTCATGACTAGAAGATGCAAATCGAATAAAAATAAAATCATAAATAGATAAAAAAAACCCGTAGAACTTCTGTTTTCCCATGGAAAAAACAAAATAATCAAAGTATCAAAAGTATTTACGAAAACTGGATTTAGATATTATGTATTTTAAACAACAAAGTTGCTACATGTATGAAGGGTTTAAAGGAAAATAACCATATCGTATGTTTTTGCGGCCCATACTAACCTTAGCAAACATATTTTGATTATCTGGCAATGTAACACATACAGAATAAGTGTTTGCTTGAGAGTTTATGGCCGTTAAAATGTACACTAGAAATAATACCGATAAATTGCTAGAATATGTTAATGTTTATAAATGCCATTTCCAATGTGATTCAATTGTTTTTAAAATAAATATACAATTGTGTTTCCATTTAAATATTATTCAGTATTAAATTAAATATATATATATATAGTGAAATAAAATACCCTATATAGGCATTTAAAGGGAGTAAATCACATTGTTTTCAAAATTTTGAAATTGGCTAAAAATACTCCCCCATCCCAATACCAATATACCATGCCTAAATGTCATGCCTATATATGCTCATTAACCCCGTATTGCTAAAAGGATATTTATTTAAATATGCCAAAATAATATTTTGAAAAGGGATTTCCTAACTTGCGCTATGCCTCTCGGTCAAACTGAAACAGATTCTCCGCTTAAAATTTCATCTTATTTTGTGACATATTAAATGTGATTTCATTTTGATTGAGTCTGAAAGACGATTTGAAGGTCGTCAAACAATATTTTAGTGCTGTTTATTTTTAGAAAGGGATTTTGTTTCAAGATTAACAATTCGACTCAAATATTGGTTTTGTCATGTTTTGGTGGGTTTGATATATCATACCTTTCGTATTTGCATTATTTATAATAATTACACGCTTTTTATCCATTTAAAAATAATTTTAAGACATTTATAGTTTTTACCTTTACAGTAATATGATATTGGTCTATTTGTGTTTTGATTGACAAAGATTAAAGAAGTTATAGCAGTAAAACTAAGCTTTATGTAGCGAAGAATAGTTAACCTTAATTAAAATAACCAAATCTTTTTTATACACAATGCTCGTTGGAACGCTGATTACTCTGATGAACATGTACCCATGTGTCCAAAAACAAATCGAATACTTTTGTATTTCAACCAAACTTCATGACTGGAAGTATGTTTTGATATATCTTAACAATGAGCATGTAAAAACTGTTTCGACAGCTATCATCAAGATCGCAACAACATAATATATAATAAATTATGTTATGGGCTTTGCATGTACATCACATTACATTAACATGGCATTATAAGAATATTAAGACATGCTATGGTGGCATAGTTCTGCCACCAGTTATCCACTTACCTAACGCGATACGTTCCTAGTTAACTACATATTTTTTGCGAAAATTATCTAGTTATCTAGTAAACTAACACGATAAGTTTCTAGTTGAGATAAATATCTTAACTATAATAAATGTATATAAGTGCCCATTACTGCCACCACTTATCTAGTTAACTATCGCGAAAAACATCTTGTTATCTAGATAACTAACGCGAAAAGTTTCCAGTTAAGATAAATATATTAACGCGAAAAGTTGCTTATTTACTGCTCTGCAACTGCTGCCACAAATCTGCTTAGCTAACTGAAAAACTAGATAACGGTCGTGTTACCAGTTATTTTATTATTTGCTTTAATAAATGTGCATGATGTTCTTGACCAATTACACACATAACACACTGCTTGTTTGATAAAATTCTATTTTAATTGATATACTATAAAGTTAAGTTAAACATTTTTAATAGCAATATGTTTATAGCTACCAAGTCCGGATTTGACTTTAATATAATTTTCTTTTTTTTCAGTGCTGTATAATCTGTTGCTAGTAGCACATTGTGTTTTGTCATCATTTGTCAGAGACAGTTTCAATGATTTATTTGACCCACCTATCTTCATTTTGATTTGATATTTTATTTGTTAGGGTGGTAGAAATGAAAAATTGTGTGTTAATGAGAGTTGGGGTTAAGTTGAATTTAGATTAGATTTCGCCATTTAATTTATGCTTATGATATATTAATTAATATATTGATCATATTTTGCAATATCAATACAAATCAGACTCAATGTAAATATGTGTTCTCGTTAGATTTGCCAAACATAATGTGGTGTTTTATTCCACATATCATATTGCTACCAATTATACAAAAATATCAGGTGTGCTAGGCAGTTAATGGTTAAGCCTAACTGTTATGGTGATACACTGCTGTAATGCTATTGGACATACCTTACGTAATATTAATTATCTTCTGTCTCCTACATTTGAAGAGGCATAACCTCTAAAAGGTTGATACATAAAACAGCACATCTATTAAATTACATGCAGCTGTATTTTGTAAAAAAAAAATTGATTAATATCCCATAGTAAATACAAAAACTAATAAAAGAATACGCCATATTTTGAACAATTCCCAGCTCAATATTTTACTAGTTGACCTTTGACCCAATGACCTTAATGAATGATACCCATCATTTCATATACATTCAAAGATATATTCAAAATAAATCGGTTCTATTGGTAAAATATATAACAAACATCTTAAATATAAATATTGTTATTATATATATATATATATATATCAGTTCCAGCTTAACATTTTGCGCATGATACATTTTTGTGACCTTTGTCCTTTAAGTCCGTCAAACTAGATGTATACCTGATATTTGCATAATACTAACAGAAAATGCTGTGCTTACATTTGTATAAAGACATAAGACACATGTTACACCAAACCCTTATGGGTTGCCTTGTATAAGGTTAATTCTTCAATATTTCAGTTTTGACCTTTGACCCACTGACCGCAATGAATAATAAAAGTTATTATTTTATAATAATAATTTTGTAATTTGAAATAAACCAATAGTGATGGTCAAAACAATCAACAAATGTCTCAAATATGAATGCTATTGGTATTATCTTGTCCAGTTATTTTTTTTTTGCTTTTGGTGACCTTTGACCTGATAACTCAGTAAAGAGGTCAAATATTTTTGGCAACCGATTGTTTCCAATGTAGAATATAGTGGTAAACTCGTTCAGCTCGGTTGTCGTCATTGAACACGCCGTACCTCATGCATCGATTTATAGCCACAAATTTGAGAAATTTCATCAGACTATTACTGTTCCAATGAGAGAATTGATAATTGTTATGCCATTTACTCTTTAATATAAGCAGGAAGTTTGTATAAAACCAGTTTTTCTCCCGGAAATACAATGACTGTGAAAGTTAAAAGTAAACAAAGGAAATGTTGTATGCAAGAGCTAATATAATTGTTTGATGTGTCTGGTTTCTATATCCAAACCTGACAATGCGTATGTATACAAAATTTAATAATATAGTCAAAATACTATTTAATTATTCAAGGTCAAGCCCTCCATGCGGTGTTTGAAATGGATACAAAGTCCAATGTGTATAAATGATACAGGTATCTTGATCACAACCAAAATTAGTCCCTGGAGACGTTTCAGGACAAGGTGACCCCTCCTGGCAGAGGGGGGCAGGCGGGGGATATCCCCGAAGAAGAAAATTTACGTATATACGTAAAATTCTTCAATTTAAGCTATCTCTGGTCGTTATTCAGCACAGGCGTATAGTTAAGACTTAACCAACGCAGGACAGTGACAGTGTTCATCGGTTGCTGTTATATTGTAACGCCAATTTCCAAACGTACCGGTTTATAAACTTATAATTCGCATATCGATAGAATCGTTTGGAAGAAAATGTGTATATATAATTTATATACTGGGCAAATTAATGTTCCAACAAAGACAGCGTTATATATATTGTTATTTTTGCGCTTTATTCAAGCATTTTACACATATAATAAATCATTACATAAAGAGCACTGTGAAGCCATTATCACCCCTTAAACCTACACTTTTCGATTTTCAATGCGTTATTTTTTTTAAAGCTTTTATGTTTCTTACCCATTGTTTTCGATGTTATCATGAGGAGTAAGGGCAAATGCCACACTACGCCGCTAGATGATTTGAGTAACATGTACGTGGATTGATTTTCTTGGCCTATTCCGCATCACAAACACGAACAGGCGTTTTACTGGCCGTTTGCGCATCACAAATACGTATAGGCATTTCCTTGGCCGTTTGCGCATCACAAATACATACAGGTATTTTCTTGACCGCTTGCGCATCACAAATACGTATAGGCATTTTCTTGGCCGTTTGCGCATCACAAATACGTATAGGCATTTTCTTGGCCGTTTGCGCATCACAAATACGTATTTTCTTGACCGTTTGCGCATCACAAATACGTATAAGCATTTTCTTGTCCGTTTGTGCATCACAAATACGTATAGGCATTTTCTTGGCCGTTTGTGCATCACAAATACGTATAGGCATTTTCTTGGCCGTTTGTGCATTACAAATACGTATAGGCATTTTCTTGGCCGTTTGCGCATCACAAATACGCATATGCGTTATACGTTATAAATTGTATATTTGTTCGCAAAACTCACTGTTACGCAACAAGATGTAGATGAATTAAAAACTATTGATGCAATGTTAAACTTCCAAAATGATAACATTTCAGAAACTAGTTACTATTTGTTGCTATTGTATAGAACATTCAAACATTAGCCATTAAATTAAAACTTATTTCAGGGCAAATTTAGACTTTTATATGTTTTACGAAGGATGCAAAATAATATGTGATGATGATGACTCGATTCTCAGAAGACAACATACGTATGTCTATTAGACTGTCGACAATATTTATTATTATTTCGGTAAAATTCAAAAGGTAAAATGTTTATCTTTGCGACAGTGCATGTCCAGTTGTCCGCCATATTGAGAAAAGTGATTTGTTCTCTTTTAAGTTTGAACTTTGTTATTTTCGTTTTCCTAAGCGAACCCATGGGAACCATTACAAACATAAAATCAAAAACATAAAATGACATATTATATGTTTAATGAATAACATGTTTTTCATTTTCGGAAAGTTATAATATTATATAGAGAAACAAAACTGCATTGTGTTATAATTCTGTTATATACTGATAGTATTACGTATATAGTTCTGATTAGCAGTCCACCTGTCAGTTTAGATTACTATTGTATGCACTGATATTCTTGTTCTTGTTTTTTAAATCTGCTGATATTCCTATTCTTGTTTTTTAAATGTGATGATATTTCTATTCTTGTTTTTTAAATCAGCTGATATTTATATTCTTGTTTTTTAAATCTGCTGATATTTCTATTCTTGTTTCTTTAAATGTGCTGATATTTCTATTCTTGTTTTTTTTAAATCTGCTGATATTCCTATTCAAGTTTTTTAAATGTGCTGATATTCCTATTCTTGCTTTTTAAGTCTGCTGATATTTCTATTCTTGTTTTTTAAATCTGCTGATATTCCTATTCTTATTTTTGATATCTGCTGATATTCCTATTCTTGTTTTTTAAATGTACTCATAATTATATTCTTGTTATTTAAATGTGCTGATATTTCTTTTCTTGCTTTTTACATGTGCTGATATTCCTATTCTTGTTTTTTAAATCTGCTGATATCTATATTCTTGTTTTTTAAATGTGCTGATAGTTCTATTCTTGTTTTTTAAATCTGCTGATATTCCTACTCTTGTTTTTAAATGTGATGATATTCTTAAATTTGAAACGTTTATTCTAACGTTTTACACATTTAACACACTTAAAGATAGTTGGAAAATTAAATAAGAAACACATCTGTATAAAATAATTCTACATTTAATCCCCTACTATAATGAGTAGTGGTGTGGTAAGTATTATACCGCATGTTCCTCTGGTTTCAAACCACCATTGAATTTCATTCTATTTTATAAACGGAATAAAATGTTTGTAAAGGCGTGGCCGGTGTCGTGTTATTCTCATCGAGTGACATTTGAACATATATATTGCACTTCATGCCCGTCTGGAACGTTCAATGCAGTGATGAGAATATATCTTTTTAAAGAGGACACCGTCATACTTCTACTGCTGCTGCTACTACTTGTACTATTACACTACTACACTCCTACTATTGCTACTACTATTTCTACTACTACTACTATTACTGCTTCTGCTACTACTGCTACTACTTCTACTTCTACTGCTTCTACTATTACTGCTACTGCTACTACTACTACACTACTACTATTACTACTACTATTTCTACTACACCTACTACTACTACTACTATAACTACTGCTACTAACACTACTACTAATTCTACTACTACTACTTCTACTACTACTGCTTCTACTACTACTTCTGCTACTACTACTACTACTAATGCTACTACTACAACTACACTACTACTATGACTACTACTATTGCTACTGCACCTACTACTACTACTACAACTGCACTACTACTACTATTTCCACTACTACTATTACTACTGCTACTACTACTAATTCTACTCCTACTGCTTCTACTACTACTGCTATTACTACAACTACTATTACTACTGCTACTACTAATTCTACTACTAATACTAATACTATTGCTACTACTGCTTCTACTACTGCTACTACTACTACTACTACTACTACTACTACTACTACTGCTGCTTCTACTACTACTACACTACTACAATTACTACTACTATTTCTATTACACCTACTTCTGCTACTACTAATATTACTACTATTATTACTACTGCTACTACTACTACTACCAATTCTTCTACTACTACTACTACTACTACTACTACTATTACTACTACTTCTACAACTACTACTATTATTGCTTATACTACGACTACTATTATTACTTCTGCTACTACTACTACTGTTGCTACTACTACTACTTCTTCTTCTACTACTACTTCTACTGCTTCTACTGCTACTTATACTACTTCTACTTTTACTACTACTACTTCTGCTACTACTACTACTACTTCTACTACTACTACTACTACTACTACTACTACTACTACCACTACTGCTTCTACTGCTACTACTACTACTACTACTTCTACTACTACTGCTACTACTACTACTACAACTGCTTCTATTTCTACTTTTGCTACTACTACTACTGCTTCTACTTCTACTACTACTACTACTACTTCTACTGCTTCTACTGCTTTAATTTCTATTATTACTGCTTCTACACCTACTTCACTCTTGCTTCTGCTACTACTACTACTGCTCCTACGACTACTACTACAACTACTATTACTACTGCTACTTCTTCTACTATAACTACTAATTCTACAACTACTTCTTCTACTACTACTGCTCTACTACTACTACTACTTCTACTTCTATTACTACTGCTACTACTAATTGTACTTCTACTACTACTACTACTACTACTACTACTACTACTACTACTACTCCTACTTCTACTACTACCAATGCTACTACTTCTACTATTATTATTACTACTACTGCTGCTGCTGCTGCTGCTACTACTGCTACTACTTCTACTTCTGCTGCTACTGATGCTGCTACTACTACTACTTCTACTACTACTACTACCAGTACTACTACTTCTACTACTGCTATTATTATTACTACTACTACTACTACTGCTGCTGCTACTACTGCTACTACTTCTACTTCTGCTGCTACTACTTTTATTTCTACTATTACTACTACTTATAATGACAATAAAATAATAATAATGGTAACAAGGACTTAAATATATATATATATATACGTCCGTGATGATAATAATAATATAGGCTTTCGAGTAATAATTATATAGGTTTACCATATGCATCTGTAAAGAATAAAGATTACTGCATGTATACTACAGATACACCTACGATATATATAATATAACACATCACCTATTATATAGAGACTTTATCAGGTTCCTGTCACCATAGTACATTACGCACAGTTTATCGTAACAGAGGAAGTAATCGATTTATTCTGACAATATATGATAAATGGGTTATTTCCCTTTACCAATTCGCGTTTTTTGAGTAAACTTAGAGTTCCCACAGTTTAATTATTGCTCAACAGAATGTATGACTGTGTATCTGTATGTGTTTTTAATTAAAATTTTACACATACTTTTAACATATCCAACAGGCGATATATATTTACATATCTATGGTAGATCAAAATACGTAACTTTAAAATCAAATCAAATCGAATACATTTTATTTAATGTTGGCATGATAAATACAGAGTAAACATCAGCTATATATAAAACTTTTGAACCGACAACGCAGAAATCTTTACTCAAACTTGGAATAATAACATTTGACAAATCGTTTATTGGACTATTATACAATTATGGACTTTTCAGCTGTGCAATATGATGTTTTATGCACTAGAAAAAAATATAGACCGAGGTAGTAGGCAAGGTCACTATTTATGGGTTTTCTGGTGCATTGCACATCATATTACACAATTGAAAAGTCCATAACCGTTTCATTACATAAAATATAGATAAATGAATTCTGAGCCTTTACTACTCAACAAGTTCAGATTATACATTTTATGTAACAATAGTATATAAAAGTAAAAATAAAATCCCCCTGGTGGGATTCGAACCATGGCGATAAACAACAAGTTCAACGTCTTAATCGTCAGTACGCTTTCTGGATCGTACGATTGGTGGCAATTTGGACGAGATACGACCTATCGGCAATTTTGCTACGATCTCAATTTATGATCGCATACTGCGATTGCTCTTAAGACTGGTGGTAGGTCATCGTACGATTGGTGGTACGCGTGGTCGTGCGATCACCAACGATTGGAGACGATCGATAGCAAGATCAATCGTAGGTAATCGTGCGACTAGTGGTGGCGACCTGCGACCTCTCGCATGGTCGATCGCAACCAATCGCAGCCAGTGATGGTGAAATCTCACTGTGATTCCCTCTCCGGTTCCCGCATCAGGTTGGCGAATTTGCCGCATCAGGTTGGCGTATTTGTCTCATCAGATTGGCGTAGTTGCCGCATCTTTGTTTCTTTGTTGGAGAAGAACGGCTGTGGCAACAGCACCCAGCTGTTGTTGTTTGTAGCAAAACCCAAAGTAAAACTGTTCAATATCAAATTGTATTTTGTCCAATTACTGATCATTGTGGCCAATCAGAATTCATTTATTTATACATCATATGATAATCAAAGTATACAGCCACAGGCAAGAATAGATATTACGGACCTTGGCTAGTTCCCCCACACCATCTGATTTTTTTTCATGAATTTGATTTTCCAAAAAATAGTGACAAACATAAGTTGAGTAAAGGCATTTTACTTCAAGGCACAGCCCACAGCCCACATACCATCAACTGCCTTCAGACACCCGCTGTGCAAAAGCTATACCGAATAGTCTTATACGGCAAACACAGACAGTTGGAGAACGTATTACGTGTCAAAATAAGCTCAGCAACAGAAATATTGAGCCAGTCGTTCCTGATAAAGACCCTTTCAAATCGCCCATTTAGGAGCTAAAGTTTAGTAGTAAATAAAGTGGTATATATTTTAACGATTTAATTTAATTTTTACAAGACTAAACCGGCTCAACACAACTGTAGTCTGGTATGACAACATGTTTAAAGGAAAGTCAACAACAAGTGAACTATTTTATGCTCATTTACTTATTTCATCTAAACAGCTCATGTGACCAATTTCCTCAGTCGCAATAAACATGTTTTTTCTACATTTTCTATTTCAATTCTGTAGTATGCATGAAGCGCGCTGATTGGTCCTAAAGTACATTTCTCCGTGGAAGGACTAATCAGTGCGCTTGAACAGAAATTTGAAAAAAAAAAATATGAAAAAATAATTGAAGATGAAACCAAGATTGGGTGGAGGAATTAACCAAGGTCTGATACTCCTGCCTGTGCATACAGCTACTTTAGCAAAGCACACAGACATCATGAAGCTCAACATTAATCTTATTACATCAGGTTAAGAAAATTAACAAATTATAGAATTATATGGAAAATAAGTGTAAACAATTTAAACGTCTCTTCAAATCATTTTATTGCGGAGTCAAAATTTGTTGCTGCTCCCAGCAAACTAGATATTGACCGGGCAACTAATGTTATACATCAGTTTTACTGATTCCACCTCCAAAAGTCTCCTTCCTTTTCATTGGATAAGAGCGATCACATGGTGACCCCTATATATCTATAGTGGGTCAGTAGATTTCAATGGAGGGCAGGCAAAACAATATATCTAACATGTTTGAAAGCGATACGTAAAAACTCCAAAAGTGAGAAATTGTGTTTTATAAATAAAGAAGCATATAAGACTTCAATAGGGCCTAAATGAGGTTCGAGATTGTATTTATTAAAAAATATTTTCACTGAAATCAATCAGTTATTAACACTGATATATTGGCATAATGTCACTAATAACACTGATATATTGGGATAATGTCAATTATAACATTGATATCATGGTATGGTGTCACTAATAACACTGATATATTGGCAAAATGTCACTTATAACATTGATATCTCGGTATGGGTCACTAATAACACTGATATATTGGCATAATGTCACTAATAACACTGATATATTGGCATTATGTCACTAATAACACTGATATATTGGCATAATGTCACTTATAACATTGATATCATGGTATGGTTTCACTTATAACACTGATATATTGGCATACTGTCACTTATAACATTGATATCTCGGTATAATGACACTAATAACATTGATATCATGGTATGGTGTCACTAATAAAACATATATTGGCATAATGTCACTTATAACATTGATATCTCGGTATAATGTCACTAATTACATTGATATCATGGTATAGTGTCACTAATAACACTGATATATTGGCATCATGTCACTTTTAACATTGATATCTCGGTATAATGACACTAATAACATTGGTATCATGGTATGGTGTCACTAAAAACACTAGTATATTGGCATAATGTCACTAATAAAATTGATTTCTCGGTAATGTGTCACTTATAACATTGATATCACGGTAATGTGTCACTTATAACATTGATATCATGGTATGATGACACTAATTACACTGATATCTCTGTATGATGACACTAATTACATTGATATCTCGGTATGCTGACACTAATAATATTGACATCTCAGTATGTTGTCACAAATAACATTGATATCTCGAAATGGTGTCACTTATAACATTGATATCTCGGTATGGTGTCACAAATACCATTGATATCTCGTTACGATGTCACCAATAACATTGATATCTCGGTGTGGTGTCACTAATTACATTGATATATCGGTGTGTTGTCAATTATAACATTGGTATCTCGGTATGGTGTCACTTATAACTTTGTTATCTCTGTAACTATGGTGTCACTTACAACATTGAGTATCGTTATGATGTAACTAATAACATTGATATATAGGTATGATGTCACTAGTAAGGTTGATATCTCGGTATGGTGTCACTAATAACATTGATATCACGGTAATGTGTCACTAATAACATTAATTCTCGTTAAGGTGTTACTAACAACTTGATATATAGGCATTATGTCAAAAATAAAATTGATTTCTCGGTAATGTGTAACTAATAACATTGATTTCTCGTTATGGTGTCACTAATAATATTGATATTATGTTAATATGTCACTAATAACATTGATATATCGGTATGTTGTCACAAATATTATTGATATCTCGGTATGTTGTCACAAATAACATTGATATCTCGGTATGGTGTCACTAATAATAGTTATATATTGGTATTGTGTCACTGATAATATTGATATATCGAAATAATGTCACTAAAAACATTGGTATCATGGTAATGTGTCACTAATAGCATTGATATATCGGTATGGTGTCACTGATAACACCGATATATCGATATGGTGTCACTTATAATACTGATATCTCGGTATGGTGTCACTAATAACACCGATATATCGATATGGTGTCACTAATAACATTGATATCTTGGTATGGTGTCACTAATAACATTGATATCTTGGAATGATGTCAATAATAAAATTGATATCTCGGTATGGTGTCACTAATAACATAGATAATGGTATGTTGTCACTAACAACATTGATATCTCTGTATGGTGTCAGTAACAATACTGATATCTCGGTATGGTGTCACTAATAACATTGATGTCTCGATATGTTGTCACCTATAACACTGATATCTAGGTATGTTGTCACTAATAACATCGATAACTCGGAATGTTGTCACTAATAACATTGATATCTCGGAATGTTGTCACTAATAACATTGCAATCTCGGTAAATTGTCATTAATAACACTGATATCTCGATATGATGTCACTAATAACATTGCTATCTCGGAATAATGTCTCTAATAACACTGATATATCGGTATGTTGTCACTAAAAACATTTATATCTTGGTATGGTGTCACTAATAACATTGATATATCGGTATGATGTCACTTATTATATTGATATCTAGGTACGGTGTCACTAATAACATTGATATCTAGGTACGGTGTCACTAATCACACTGGTTTCTCGGTAAATTGTCATTAATAACATCGATATTTCGTTTTGATGTCACTAATAACATTCGTATTTTGGAATGGTGTCACTAATCACACATATATCTCGGTATTATTTTACTTAAAACATTAATATCTCGTTAGAGTGTCACTAATAACATGGGTATTTTGGTATGGTATCACTAATAATATTGGTATTTCGTTACAGTGTCATTAATAACATTGGTATTTTGGTATGGTGTCACAAATAACATTGAAAGATCGTAATGGTGTCACTTATAACAGTGCTTTCTCACTGTAATGCCGGTGATTATATTGATATTGTGAAACGATGTAAATTTGCATTAATATTGCGCCATAATGATATATTTTATAAGATTATAAGCGTTATCGGACCTTATATAGTGTTGGTATCATTGTTGGAATTATATCACATAATGTTGATACTGATTACATTAATGTTTCCATATGACGTCACTAAAACTGTAGATATTTCAGTGTGACGTCATTTCGTACACGTTGTACCTTTATAATGCTGACACAATTAACAATATAACGGTTATATATTGTGTCAACACGCAGTTTTAAATATTTTCTGTGTTTTCAGTCATTCACAACATCTAATTCTTATCTATATATGATAATTCTTCATCCCCATCACCGTCGAGGTTAAGTTACGACGCACCTATACTCAGTATGATCATTTAGTTGACAATTTAAAAATCTGCAGTTTTGCGTCTCCATTGGCATTATTAACCACCGCAAGTTTTGTTTGATCTTTAGAAAGGCAGATAGAGTATGGAAGCCTCATAGAGACCAACTTGTGTGTGCTCATAATCGTACCCGCGGTAGATATTTGTACAATAGAGTGTGTTGCATTGCTACATACAAAGAAGCAGCCAGACTGACACGCGGCTATTCCTCTTGGTTCCTTTATCCTGTCATCTTTAATCATCACTTTTGTCGCATCCTTTGTATCGTATATATACACGGCGTGTTCGTCCTTTATAGTGAGAATCAGCTTGTTTTCTGCCTTCATGTAAGCACATTGGGAGTCATTAATACCGTAGACGTTACTTGGGAAGTCAACATGGAACTGTTGTTCTTCTCCTGATTTAGAAACTATACACGCCGGTATGTCTCGTTTGTAATTATGCACGGCAAAATGGTTGTCGTCGTAAACAGATATCGAGTCGCAATAGCACGTTGTTGTTATTGTCTGTATAGGTGTAAGCGTGTTGTCCTTATTTATATCAAACACGTGTATCTGTTTACCATACATGGTAATATATAGTTTATTATCAGACGGAGAAACAACGCACGATGGTTTATTTTTTAATTTGTTTGTTTCAACAACATCCAGCTTTTCATTCATTATCAGACATTTGTCGTTCTTATTATCTACAGCCACCAGTCGTCCATCAGCCAGATAGTCGATATCACTATACAGAGTTTCTCCTGAATCCTGTTCCGTCTCCTTTATGTCTACTGAAGCGACCAGCTCCAACTCTACTGGTTTGACATCAGGAATTGGTGTTGATGATTTCACAACAATAGTTCCTAGGTCAAAGCTGGGCTCCATTATTCGTTGTAGTTGCTTATTTAATTTTAGACATATCTCAACAGATTGCACTGTTGAAAACGACTCTTCAGTCGACGATTCATAACTCGTGAGCTGGTCGTTTAATTTGTGAGTAGCAATAAATTTCTGCGACGCCGACCCATGTTGACTCACTGCTTCTTGCGTACATAACGAACCCCCTATTGCCGCTATTAGACTTTCACACTTTACACGGTATTCGTTTAGCTCACATGATTTCTGCTTCTGAATTGTGGCCGTCTCATTCAGTATCTTTTTTTCAAATTCATCGATTTTCTTATTCAATTCTGCTCGAACCGTTTGAATATTTTCTTTGATTGTAGCTACTTGATCATCTATTCCCTTTTCAGACTTTCTTAAATGGTTTACAGGTTTTCTCAATTTATCTTTGATAGTCTTCAAGTTTGTCTTTATTGTTTCCATGTCCTGTTTGTCTTTGTTCTCAGCTATTTGTTCAATCTCGACAACATTTGTACACGCTCTGTGTGTAATGATGGCGCAACTACTACAACATAGTTGTTTGTCATCCACGCAGTAAAACTCGATTTGTTTTGAGTGAGTTTCACAGCGGTCCAACCCTGTCATCGATCTACAGAGATCAATTTGACTTAAGTTGGTCGCCATATCTTCAATTTCCATCAATTCATGACCTTCTGTGAAGGAAAACGTACCATGGATACTAACACAGGAAGAACAAAGATACTCTTGACAATCTGGACAGAACTTCTCGGCCTTCTCGGAGTTGTCTCTTTTCTTGCAAGGTTGACAGTGTATGTCTTTGGTTTGGCCCTCACCTCCCTTCAGAGACTTCACTTCTATTAATGACAGTATAGCATAGTTTGATGGCAGTGATTTCGCCCACCCGTCTGAAAGTATGTCTTTCTTCTTAACGACAGTGATCTTTTTACAAAGTGGACACTCTATCCCGTCCTTTAAGGTCCCGCTGGTTTTCATTTCCGTAACATGTGAGTTGATACATGGTTCACAAAGCGTATGTAGACATGACAGTAGTTTTGGATCTTTGTACGTTTCCAGACATATAGGACAGTTTAGTCTAGCCTGTTCTGCCCTTAGCTCATCGCTGGCATCCTCATTATATTTAGCCGCCATATTATTGGTTAGCAGTACTGAAAATATATAAAATATATGCAGACAAGGTACACGTTATCTACAAAAATGAACAGACAAGTTTTATTTACACGTTTATAGGGACACAGGACAATCGATATTTACTCATGTCCACGTGTCACCTGTGAACGTATATTCATATGGAAGCGTAATATTACTATTGAAAACGTTATATCAACTGACATGTACACAACAGTGGTTAAGTTAGTTTGTATAACATGAGTAAAAAATCTTTAAAATAGATTTATGGTTTTTATTATTTTTTATTTCTATCTATCCTACCAACATAAAATTTAGAAATAAAAGATTTTTTTTTAATACAACTTAAACAAATACGAAAAATTTGATGTCTTTGAACCGTTTACAAATAGAATCGAAACTTAGCGTTTGCACACATAATATGGTATTCTAATATCGTATTCGTATCCTGTAGATATATAACTTTAGATATCATTTTATCAAAATTGCTGTGTGTCCCTTTTAAAAGAATTAAAAAATAAATTATAGAAAAACATTATGTTTGTGAAATATATAGTTAATTGTGCTATTTCCGCCCTTATACCATATCAGAATGCATATAGATGTGATATCGGCATATACATTAATTAGGCATTTGCAGAATATAGTTCTGTACTCATTTTATTAATGAGCAAATATCGCACTTTTTAATATATGTTACGTTAATGTACAGATAGCAAACACTATATGTTAAAATGTCGGACAGTTTGATGCACGGGTGTCAGACACGCTGTTGCACGGAATATGGTAACATCTAAAGGCGCATTGTAACAGATATCGAAAAAGCTAATGCAGTTTAAACGTCTAACATTTATTGCATATACATGTATATCTGATATCTCAATGCATAGAGATATTATACCATCAAGAAGAGATATCTGATTATTGTCGTGTGTCCCTTTAATATTCACAAGGGACAGTATCATCTTTGACTCAGAATCATGAATGTATTGTCGTAATAGCTGGTTATTGTGTGCTAGTTGTCTATTAAAACATCAAACATTAAAAAACGAAACAAATAAAAATCACGATCAATTCAACAAGCGTTTAATGAAAATAATCAATTACAAAAACTGCATAAAGATATTTGTTGTATGGTGTTTTCAGTTATAAGACGGAGGTGTCTTTTCTCAACTCTACTACACTGGAATAACATGCCGCAGACAAACGGTATAACAACCCACAAGTAACATTTTACTGACTCCAGAACTATCCTCTATATACGAAGTGTCAAGCTAGGAGGCTGGCTTCTGTTATTATTTCTAATGTCTTTGATATATCGACTAGGGATCAAATCAATGACCACCCGCGGGCGGAAGTTTTATCACTAATTTTAACTTTTTTAGAGAAATTGATGAAGCAGATCCTAGAACATTCTACCCGCAAGTATCAGTGACACCATTGCATATGTATAGGTATTTTTACAAAGACTATATAAACGCAATAAGGGTCATCTGTGACCATGTAGCTTAAGAGACTGGCGTTTAATGAACACTTACCTAACACCCCTGAGGTTGTGGGTTCGAGTTCAGCTCGGTCCGAATACTTTGTATGGAAATGTTTGCCAGCTACTTGTAAAAGGACAGTTGTTCTACTCAGATTCATTATGAGGTCGTCTTTCGCCAATAAAATTGCATATACCATTCATTCATTAGTTGAGCATGGTGTTTACTTCCATGATTCAAACGCAAGCACACACGCACACACGCACGCTCGCTCCCATACACACACACTAAAGCTACATGTATGCTACATGTATATTGTTAATTTACACAGCTCTATAAAAGTATAATTAGTGCACAAAAAAATAAATAAAATGTAATGTATTATTAATTACATGTTATTATTATGTAATATTATTACTAATTAATATTACGTGTTATTAATAATGTATAATTGATTACATATTACTAATTACGTATT
This sequence comes from Panopea generosa, assembly GCA_029582155.1. NCBI lineage: Eukaryota > Metazoa > Mollusca > Bivalvia > Adapedonta > Hiatellidae > Panopea > Panopea generosa. The sequence goes on along the minus strand of CM055907.1, from coordinate 10,303,271 downwards.
ATTATTACGTATTATTGTTACGTATTATTATTAACTTATTATTACTTACGTATTATTAATTACGTATTATTGTTACGTATTATTATAACGTATTGTTATTACATTATTATTACGTATTATTATTACGTATTATTAAAAACTTATTATTTTTTACGTATTATTAATTACGTATTATTATTACGTATTATTATTAGTTATTATTAATGACGTATTATTATTACTAATAATTATTACCTACTATTAATAATGTATAATTTATTACATATTACTAATTACGTATTATTAAACATGTATAATTTATTGCGTTTTGTTAATTTGATACAATAAATTACGTTCTATTAATTACATTTTATTAATTACATATTATTAATCATTTCACTATATATTCTCTCTCTTTCCCTGAGTATGTTTGAACTGACATTTACATCAAGGACAATAAATGTTCCATGGTGTTTAGCGTCGCTTTCAACACTTTTAGTTATATCGCGACGGTGTCTACTTGATACAATATTCTAAGCGCTGTCACTCTGCAGTATAATGCCACAGACATGGTATGATACCTCGTCCAGGCACATTATACTGACACCGGGTCGACCAGACCTAGAACTATCCTCCAAATGCTGAGCGACAAGTGAAGACTCTTCTAGTAACATTTTTCAAGTCTGGTATGACCCGGTCGGTTATCAAACCCAACATCTTCCGCATACGAGGCGGACGCTCTACCCCTAGACCACCGCTGCGGTCTGTAATGACGGTAAAACAACATATGTTTTATATTGAAATATAATTTACTCAAATTACAATGTTATGCCGTTTCATTATTTCTGATTTGGCGACTCAGTATCCTGTTTACTAGTAACGAATAACGTCCACAAGTGACACTCTCCTCGTCACTGCTATAGTTGGTGATCTCTTATTATTTAAAAAAGAATAAATATTAGATAACTTCTAAACCTTGACACAACTTTAAAATACAATCATTAACTTTATCGACCATATCGCGTACGGTAACAGTCACGTGAAAAACCTGTCATAGTACATGTATGTATACACAGGATTACCTCGACGATTTGATTATGTATCGAAGAAAAAGAGTTGAAATGATAGTGATATCTTTTATTCACAAATAATATACAATTACATTGAAAATGTCACACGTGATTTTTACATTTAGACGTTCAGAATGAAACGGGCGGTATTGTTTGATGGATATATTATTGCAACTAACGCCCGAGGTCACGGGTTCGATTTGACATCAATCAAATTGCCTTCCAAATCACTTAGGACTATTTCTGATATGGAATAAACTCGCGTTCTATTTAAAAAGTCTTTGAGATTACTTCATAGTAGATCTAAAATTAATTAATATAAACCACGAATAAAAAAGGTGATATTTACAAACGTGCAAAGTATATTTTAAAGAAATAAATGTTGATTTTCAATTTCAGATCTAGTCAGTCTGCCGATCGGTCGCACACACATCTAAGAAATATCTTATATATATCAAAACTAAGGCACGGCTGGGTTATCTTACAGATATCAAAACTGAGACATAGCTGGGTTATCTTATAGATATCAAAACTGAGGCACGTCGGGTTATCTTATAGATATCAAAACTGAGGCACGACTGGGTTATCTTATAGACATCAAAACTGAGGCACGACTGGGTTATCTTATAGATATCAAAACTGAGGCACGGTGGGTTATCTTAAAGATATCAAAACTGAGACACAGCTGGGTTATATTATATATATCAACACTGAGGCACCACTGGATTAAAAATTAGAGATATCAAAATTGAGACACAGCTGAGTTATCTTATAGATATCAAAACTGAGACAAAGCTGGGTTATCTTATATATATCAAAACTGAGACAGAGCTGGGTTATCTTATAGATATCAAACTATATATAAAACTTTAGAAACGTCTTGGTTATCTTATATATATCAAAACTGAGACACGGCTAAGTTATTATATAGATATCAAAACTGAGACACAGCTGGGTTTTCTTACAGATATTAAAACTGAAAAACAGCTGGGTTTTCTTATATATATAAAAACTGACAAACGGCTGGGTTATCTTATAGATATGAAAACTGAAACATAACTGGGTTATCTTAGATATACCAAAACTGTGAAAAAACTGGATTATCTTATAGATATCAAAACTGAGACACGGCTAGGCAATCTTATAGATATCAAAACTAAGTCACAGCTGGATTAGCTTGTAATAAACATAACTAAGACACAGCTGGAATATCTCATATATATCAAAACTGAAATATAGCTGGGTAATAATATATATATATCAAATCTGAGAAACAGCTTGGTTATCTTGTAGAAATCATAACTGAGACACAGCTGGCTTTTCTTATAGATATCAAAACTGAGACACAGCTGGATTTTATATTCTAGATATCAAAACTGCGACACAGCTGGGTTTTATCATACAGATTTCAAAACTGAGACACAGCTGGGTTATCTTTTAAAAATCATCACTGAAACACAGCTGGCTTTTCTTATCAATATCTAAACTGAGACAGAGATGGGTTATCTTATAAAAATCAAAATTAAGACACAGCTGTCTTGTCTTACAGATATTAAAACTGAGACTCAGCTGTGCAACAAACAGATTTCAAAACTGAGACAGAGATGGGTTATCTTATAAAAATCAAAATTAAGACACAGCTGTCTTGTCTTACAGATATTAAAACTGAGACTCAGCTGTGCAACAAACAGATTTCAAAACTGAGACACAGCTGTCTTATATTATAGATATCAAAACTAATACACAGCTGTCTTATCTTAGAGATATCAAAACTGAGACTCAGCTGAGTTATCTTATAGATATCAAATCAGAGACACATCTTAGTTATTTAAACTGAGTCGAAGCTGGGTTATATATTATATATATCAAAACTGAGGCAAATCTAGGTTATCTTATAGAATGATATCAAAACTGAGATACAGCTGGGTTATCTCATAGATATCAAATCAGAGACACATCTTAGTTATCTAAACTGAGACAAAGCTGTGTTATCTTATAAACATAAACACTGACACACAACTGGGTTATTTGATAGATATCAAAACTGAGAAACAGTTGCGCTATATTAAAGATATCAAAACTGAGAAACAGTTGCGCTACATTAAAGATATCAAAACTGAGAAACAGTTGCGCTACATTAAAGATATCAAAACTGAGAAACAGCTGCGTTATATAATTGATATAAAAACTAACACAGCTTGGGTATTTTTATAACAATCAAATCTGAGACACAACTGACTTATCTTATAGAAATCGAAACTGAGACCCGGCTGTGTTATCTTTTAGAAATAAAATTTGAGATACAGCTTGGTTTTCTTTTAGATATCAAACTGAGACACAGTAAGGTTATCTTATAGATATCAAAACTGAGACACACGTGAGTTATGTTATAGATATCAAGTCTAAGACACAGCTTGATCATCTTATAGATATAAAAACTAAGACACAGCTTGTTATATATTATAAATATCAAAACTGAGACAGAGCTTGGTTATCTTTTAGATATCAAATCTGAGACACACATGAGTTATATTATAGATATCAAGTCTGAGACACAGCTTGATTATCTTATAGATATAAAAACTGAGACACAGCTTGTTATATATTATATATAAATCAAAACTGAGACACAGCTTGGGTATCTAATAAATATCAAATCTGAGACACAGCTTTGTTATATATTATAGATATCAAAACAGACACACAAATTGGTTATCTTGTATATCGTGATATTATAGATATCAAAACTAAGTCATAGCTGGGTTTTCTTATAGATATCAAAATTGAGACACAGCTTTGTTATCTGATAGATATCAATTATGAGACAAAGTTTGGTAATCTTATAGATATTAAATCTGAGACACAGCTTGGTTATCTTATAGATATCAAAACTCAGATAAGATGTGTTATCTTAAAACTAATTCATAGCTGGGTTATCTTATAGATATCAACACTGAGACACAACTTTGTTATCTTGTACATATCAAATCGGAGCCACACCTTAGTTATATTATAGATATCGAATCTGAGACACAGCTTGGTTATCTTATAAATATCAAAAATGACAGCTGGGTTATCTAATAGATATCAAATCAGAGTAACGTCTTTGTTATCTAAACTGAGACACAGCTGGGTAATATATTGAAGATATCAAATCTGAGACACAGCTTGGTTATCTGACATATTTCAAAACTGAGACACAGCTGGGTTATCTAATAGATATCAAATCAGAGTAACCTCTTTGTTATCTAAACTGAGACATAGCTGGGTAATATATTTAAGATATTAAATCTGAGACAAGCTTGGTTATCTGACATATTTCAAAACTGAGACACAGTAAGATTATCTTATACATATCAAAACTGAGACACAGCTGCGTTATTTTATAGATATCAAAACTGAGAAACAGCTGCGTTATATTATAGATATCAAAACTGAGTCACAGCTGTTTTTTTTTATAGATATCAAAACAAAGACACAGCTGGGTTATTTGATAGAAATCAAAACTGAGACGCAGCTGGGTTATTTTCTAAAAATCAAAACTGAGACACTCATTGGTTTTCTTAAAGATATCAAAACTGAGACACAGCTTGATTGTCTTATATATATCAAAAATGAGATATAGTTATATTATCTTATATATATCAAAACTGAGACACAGCTGGGTTATCTTAAAGATAACAAAACTGAGACACAGCTGGTTTTTTTGTAGATATCAAAACTAAGACACATCTGGCTTGTTATCTTATAGAAATCAAAACTGAGACACAGCTTTGTTATCTTATAGAAATCAAAACTAAGACACAGCTGGGTTATCTTATATATATCAAATCTGAGACACAGCTGGGTTATATTATTGATATCAAATCTGAGACACAGCTGGGTTATCTTATAAAAATCAAAACTTAGAGACATCTGGGTAATATTAAAAATATCAAATCTGAAAGACAGATTGGTTATACATGTATATTATAGATAACAAATCTTAGACACAGCTTGGTTATACATGTATATTATAGATATCAAATCTGAGACACAGCTTGGTTATCTTATAAAAATCAAATCTGAGACACAGCTTGGTTAGCTTATAGAAATCAAAACTGAGACACATCTTGGTTATCTTATAGATATCAAAACTGAGACACATCTTGGTTATCTTATAGAAATCAAAACTGAGAAACAGCTGTGTTATCTTATAGACATCACAACTGAGACACAGCTGGGTTATCTTATAGATATCAAAACTAAGACACAGCTTTGTTATATATTATAGATATCAAAACTGAGACACAGCTTGGTTATCATGTAGATATCAATTCTGAGACACACATGAGTTATATTATAGATATAGAATCTGAGACGCAGCTGTGCTATCTTATAGAAATCAAAATTGAGACACAGTTTGGTTTATCTTATAGATATCAAAACTGAGACACAGCTGGGTCTTATAGACATCAAAAGTGAGACACAGCTAGGTTATAATATATATATATTTATATCAAAACTCAGGCCCAGCTGGGTTTTAATTTTTAATAAATTTAATCAGAATGTCTTGATGCGATTAAATTTAGATTGAATGAATAAAACGTATTCATTTAATAAATTAAATCGGTGCGTAAATTGTCTTTTCCTTTGATCGTTCTTTCGTTAATTTATTCTTTGTTCGTGTGTTCATTAGTTCGTTAGATGTCAAAGCCAGTTGTTTACGACATTGATATATTTTTACTTCCGCATTCCGAGCTCGGTGTTAATATCGAGGATTTTACCATTAAACCTCATAAAATTATTTAGTTTTATACTTGTTATTGAAATATTGTTTAATTTTAAACGAGTTCTTCACGTAAATATGTATACTGGTTGTATAGAATGTATGCCCCACTTGAAAAAAAAGAGAAATATCCAGATACAATATACAGATATGTCTGTACACGATTCAAAAAATCAAATGATTATGAGACAATGTCGTCGATTAAACTCCAACTATTTACACTTACCTTTCTGTCCTCACGACATAACAACCTCTATTCCCCCTTTCCACTAATATAACCTTATATTAACAAAATATTTATATACGCGTTGCAATGTCAAATCAGAACTAATTATGGCAATATAGTAGACTGGCATTAACAATATCATACAATCGGAACCACCTCGTTACACTTGTCCTACATAGATAACACTAAGAAAGATAACTTGAAGTTGTAATATTCCCTTGTGAACGACACAACTATGTATCGGTTCAAAGAGGTTATGTAACGAATGTAAATATATATAACAACAGTTTGCAATAACAGTTATAGGTTTCCTCTCTATATATAATATTTTCTATAGCATACACTATACTAGATAGCATTGTTTACATTGGTCATGTGAGTGAGTGAGTGAGTGAGTGAGTGAGTGAGTGAGTGAGTGAGTGAGTGAGTGAGTGAGTGAGTGAGTGAGTGAGTGAGTGAGTGAGTGAGTGTGTGGGTGGGTGGGTCGGTCGGTGGGTGGGTGAGTGAGTGAGTGAGTGAGTGAGTGAGTGAGTGAGTGAGTGAGTGAGTGAGTGAGTGAGTGAGTGAGTGAGTGAGTGAGTGAGTGAGTCAGTCAGTGAGTCAGTCAGTTTTATCGTTGGGTTGTTGAAATATTCCACAAGATGTTTGTTCATACTGTTTGTACACATCACTGTTCTTGACTGTGTTCATGAGTAACTGTTTTGTAAATTAGTCAGTAAGTATAATCCTACTTTGGATAAAATTTGAATCAGTCTTGCATTTAGATTTTTTTCACAGTTGTTATAGCCATTTTCATACTGCGGGTAAATGTTGTCTTACATAGATCTCAGTTTGTCTTTGTCACACCACAATTTTGCATTGCATATTGCATATATGTGTTTTCACTGGTGCAACCTTATCATATATAGCTGAACTGACCGATATTTGCATTATTTTTATTTTGTCCCACAGAGATCTTTTTCAATTGTTTTTCCAATGACACGGACACGTTCAAAATATCATTTTGATTTATTGTTGTTGCTCTTTGTTCACGTATAAATTTATTTTGATGCTTTCATTAATATCATGAAAGTGGCGTCTAAATTTCATTTTTTACCATCAAAATTGCAGTAAATGGCCTTTGTCCCAATTGTTCCATTCCGCTGTGAACAGGGACCATGAGTACGACTAACTTCTATGCTACCAAGCACTCTTTGAATTTTAAATCCAACACCAGTTCTACTAACTACTATGCTACCAAGCACTCTTTGACTTTTACATCAAACATCAGTAACTTACTACTATGCTACCAAGCACTCTTTGACTTTTACATCAAACATCAGTAACTTACCACTATGCTACCAAGCACTCTTTCACTTTTACGTTAAAAACCAGTACGACTAACTTCTATGCTACCAAGCACTCTTTCACTTATACATCAAAAACCAGTACGACTTACTACTATGCCACCAAGCACTCTTTGACTTTTACATCCAACATCAGTTCTACTAACTACTATGCTACCAAGCACTCTTTCACTTTTACATCAAAACCCAGTACGACTAACTACTATGCTACCAAGCACTCTTGGACTTTTACATCCAACATCAGTTCTACTAATTACTATGCTACCAAGCACTCTTTGACTTTTACATCCAACATCAGTTCTACTAACTACTATGCTACCAAGCACTCTTTGACTTTTACATCCAACATCAGTTTTACTAACTACTATGCTACCAAACACTCTTTGACTTTAACATCCAACATCAGTTCTACTAACTTCTATGCTACCAAGCACTCTTTGACTTTTACACTAAACATCAGTAACTTACCACTATGCTACCAAGCACTCTTTGACTTTTACATCCAACACCAGTACGACTAATTACTATGCTACCAAGCTCTCTTTGACTTTAATATTAAATATCAGTAACTGACCACTATGCAACCAAGCACTCTTTGACTTTTACATCCAACACCAGTACGACTAATTACTATGCTACCAAGCTCTCTTTGACTTTTACATCCAGCATCAGTTCGACTAACTACTATGCTACCAAGCACTCTTTGACTTTTACATCCAACATCAGTTCTACTAACTACTATGCTACCAAGCACTCTTTGACTTTTACATCCAACATCAATTCGACTAACTACTATGCTACCAAGCACTCTTTGACTTTTACATCCAACACCAGTACGACTAACTACTATGCTACCAAGCACTCTTTGACTTTTACATCAAACATCAGTACGACTAACTGCTATGCTTCCAAACACTCTTTGACTTTTACATTAACGTCAGTCACTTACCACTATGCTACCAAGCACTTTTTGACTTTTACATCAAACATCAGTAACTTACTACTATGCTACCAAGCACTCTTTGACTTTTACATCCAACATCACTTTGACTAACTACTATGCTACCAAGCACTCTTTGACTTTTACATTAAACATCAGTTACTTACCACTATGCTACCAAGAACTTTTTGACTTTTACATCAAACATCAGTACGACTTACTACTATGCTACCAAACACTCTTTGACTTTTACATTAAACATCAGTAACTTACCACTATGCTACCAAGCACCCTTTGACTTTTACATCAAACATCAGTATGACTAACTACTATGCTACCAAACACTCTTTGACTTTTACATTAAACGTCAGTAACTTACTTCTATGCTACCAAGCACTTTTTGACTTTTACATCAAACATCAGTAACTTACCACTATGCTACCAAGCACTCTTTGACTTTTACATCAAACATCAGTACGACTAACTACTATGCTACCAAGCACTCTTTGACTTTTACATCAAACATCAGTACGACTAACTACTATGCTGCCAAACACTCTTTGACTTTGACATTAAACATCAGTAACTTACCACTATGCTACCAAACACTCTTTGACTTTTACATCAAACATCAGTTCGACTAACTACTATGCTACCAAGCACTCTTTGACTTTTACATTAAACATCAGTAACTTACCACTATGCTACCAAGCACTCTTTGGATTTAACATCAAAAATCAGTAACTTACTTCTATGCTACCAAGCACTCTTTGACTTTTACATCCAGCATCAGTTCGACTTACTACTATGCTACCAAGCACTCTTTGGCATTTACATCAAACATCAGTGACTTACTACTATACTACCAAGCACTCTTTGACTTTTACATCCAACATCAGTTCTACTAACCACTATGCTACCAAGCAATCTTTGTATTTTACATCAAACATCAGTAACTTACTTCTATGCTACCAAGCACTCTTTGACAATTACTTCAAACATCAGTAACTTACTTCCATGCTACCAAGCACTCTTTGACTTTTACATCAAACATCAGTAACTTACTTCTGTGCTACCAAGCAGTTTTTGACTTTTACATCAAACATCAGTAACCTACTTCTATGGTACCAAACACTCTTTGACTTTTACATCAACCATCAGTAACTTACTACTATGCTACCAAGCACTCTTAGACTTTTACATTAAACATTAGTAACTTACTACTATGCTACCAAGCACTCTTTGACTTTTACAGTAAACATCAGTTTTACTAACCACTATGCTACCAAGCGCTCTTTGACTTTTACATCAAACATCAGTAACTTACCACTATGCTACCAAGCACTCTTTGACTATTACATTAAACATCAGTAACTTACTACTATGCTACCAAGCACTCTTTGACTTTTACATCCAACATCAGTTCTACTAACCACCATGCTACGAAGCACTTTTTGACTTTTACATTAAACATCAGTAACTTACCACTATGATACCATGCACTCTTTGACTTTTACATCAAATATCAGTAACTTACTACTATGATACCAAGCACTCTTAGACTTTTACATCAAACATCAGTAACTTACTACTATGTTACCAAGCACTCTTTGACTTTTACATCCAACATCAGTTCTACTAACTACTATGCTACCAAGCACTCTTTGACTTTTACATCAAACATCAGTAACTTACTACTATGCTACCAAGCACTCTTTTCCTTTTACATCCAACACATACAACATTTGTATAATGCAAAGTACGTCGTGTTGAATACCGTGCGTCTGTAATAATATTTACAGAATCACCAATGTTTGTGTCACTCACTTCTTCGGTAAAACCAGCCAAACACGATGATTTTCGCTGACATGATACATGCTCGCCATATTCATTTATGTAGCGTTTATACTCCCTATTATGACATGCTCCTATAGATGAAAACAATCGTTGAAAGGTTGCTCTTTGTATCCTGCTGATGAAAAATTAATGCATCATGCAAAGCGTAATAAGGCCCCATATAACCAGTGACTTAGTTGTTTATACGTCTCTGCTACAACCAGACATTTCCAGGGAGGTCTTCCATTAATAATTTAACTGACATTTTCACGTTAATTTGTATTGAGCAAAGAAGTAGCCTTGTAGTAGCCAGTAGTCTCTTTTATCTGTCTAGTTTGCATTTTATATCATTCAGGGCAGTTTCCGGTTCAATAATACTTGTAAAATAATTTGATAGTATAACATAATATTACTAAACGTTGTATTTCTGTCACCTCTATTTCTTCAATGTGTTCGAATTCTGCTTAAATTAGTATGCAATTTGTCATTTCCACACGCTCTCCCAATAAATGTTAAAGGAATTGCCGTTTAAGTTCTTTAGTATACATTCTTCTTTTATTTTTCCAGTATATCTATGAACAGTATTTTTAAATGCCTGACACGATCGTTTCCAACAAACTCCAGACTCAAACTATACTACTACACATCTGTATAAGTTAGTCATTTCATATGATGGCAGGTCCAGTTTCATTACAATTAATAACATGCCATACAATTTATATTTGCATTTTCCTGCAATAGTTCTGTAGGAGTTAGCTCGTTCATTACAAGAATGCGTAGTTCAACTGTAAGCAAATGTCCAAAAGAGTGATATTATACTTGCAAAACTCATTTTGAATTAATAGTATGTCAACATCAAAGTTAATATTTGATATCAATGTAGAACAAAGAGGTGCGATTTTGGCATTTCCGTTTTAATAACTGGGATATTCCTATATCAGAAGACCAAAACGAGAAATCAGGGAGCACACGTACAGGTAGGTATTTTGTTTGTTTTTGTTTAATACATACTGCTGATAGTAATGTAAGCATTATGTAAATGACTCATTGTCAAGCAAATATAAAGTGTGACCTTGATCTTTGAGGTCCTACGCGCGACACGTCGCCATGTCATGTTGATCAGTTGTGCCATTTTTTTAAAAAAAAACTATACATGTAAGATACAGGCCACATGCAATCACAGATGATGGACGGACAATGCAATTACTATATACCCCACCCCTCAAAACTTTTTTTTAGGTGGTGAGGTGGGGGGGGGGGGGGGCACAAATATTAATAAATCACAAATCAATCTTGAACGTTCATCAACAGTATGTTTTGGCGTAACCAAGCTCTTGTTATATATTGGATATTTTCATTGCAAAATATACGCCATTTTGTTTTGTAAGGTATTGAGGCACGCATGTGTGACTTTCTAATTTTGAATTAAACATGACAGTATTTAATTTCCATTTTATTTTTGTATTTTACAATCATGCGGGAGTTATTTATGGAAACTAAATACATTGACTCTTTTGTTAACCAAAAATTATTTTTTATTCGGAAAAAAATTGTTCACTAACGTATTAGCGTAAAACTGACAGTTGTTCAATATTAAATATACAGAAGCTGCTGGAAACATAAAATTGCATTGTGTTAAACACCTATTGAATGACAATACAGTCACTATCTTTTCCAGTTAAAAATGTTATACTGCCAAAATATGCCAGTTGATTAAAATTTGAATTCTACCAATTGGCAGATTGGAAAATGTTCAGGGTCATTTGATTAAACAGCGTGACAAAAATGCAAAATTTGAGGGTCATGGAAAATCGCGCCCTATGGTAGTGAACACACAGATAATTTCATTTGTAGTTGTGATGGAGATATTAGCTTGCTAAAAAACTTTAACCAAAAAAAAAAAAAAGAGTGCAATAACTTCCTGAACAAGTAATTTTCACTTATAGATGGTATCAAAGCATAAATACATGTACAAAAAAACAGCTTATGTACAAAATTCCTCTATATCTTGGCAGAGAAAAAAAAAAGTTACACAAGTTTGTCGTCTAAGAACTCTTTCCATTCACTAATTAATAATTAAATTTAAAGAAAAGACTATTTAAGAAAATTAGAAAAGTGAGCAATATTTTGAAACAGATTGTGCTCTCTCCATTCACTACAAAGCATCTTGTTGACGATTATACTGAAAGTATTTAGTAATTGTGTCTGAAAGTTAGGTTGAGCCGAAAATACATTTAACAGAACATTTTACATGTATTCACACAGCTATACGCTCATAACTATGTACTGCGATTAATTCCATGCATGGGCACGAGTAAACATTGTCGTTCGTCCCTTAAAGATAACAATTCAGTTTTACAATAAATACTTCAGATAAAAGTACGTTATAAATATATCACAACATTTAACTTAGAATTTTATTTATTTAATCTGCAGATTTTGCAATAAATTATTTGAAAAAAAACAACAACAACGCACAACATTTCAAAGTATATCTCTGCTGCTTGTACACTCACCGTTTAACTTGGGTTTTAAGTAATATACACGTATAATATAGACCCCCACCTGTGAATTGACATATTTATCAGACATACAGTCAAGTTTTATAGGGCAGTATGTTAATTGTTAACACACAAATTATTAAGTATCCAGGGTTTTCAGTTTTAATTTGGCACATTTTAAATATTTTATCTTGTTCACTGACCCCAATTGAGCTATATTGTCATATTGTGTGTCACGTGCAAGTCATTGAATTCTTGTAATGGTTGTAATCGAAATTTTCCATCCATCAAAAGTTTTGTAAACTAAATTTCACCAAAGAACTTAATTTGTATGAACATAAACATTATCAAAATGCAAAAAAATCCTTTTCAATGGCAATTTGATTGTATTTATGTATATATTGTAACAAGGAATATATCATCTTATAGAGTATATTCAAAGTAAGAAATTTCATAATCTAAATTATCGCACATCCAAAAATAACAAAGAATCAATAATGTTCAAGCTACCTTCTAAAGTGTACGTCGTGCAGATACGTCTATGTTTGCGATCTTTTAAACATGTTATATTGATGCTTATATATCAAGCTTTCATGTTTTATATTGTTGCTAATATATCAAGCTTTCATGTTTTTTATTGATATTTATATTTATAATGAAATGTAACAAAAAAACGGTACCAGAACCAATGTTAACCACTCTTAAATAGAAAATAAAACGACCAAAATATGTATCATGCCCTCTTAAAACTGTTACTTCCTTCTCTAAAATTATGAATTCACATCCAACATGAAAACTTGCTTCCACTCCAACCACAAAGAACACGATCCTGGACAGCCGCTAAATACACTGTTTTTGTTTGTATCGACTTTAAACTTTGGTCATGCTTGATAACATTGTTGCTTCTTTTTATTTCAATAAAAATATATGTAGATGAAAATATTCAAGTGTTTGTGGGATACTTCATAAATATATATTCGGAGTTTAAAATGCTATTACTAAAACAAATCATCATGTTTGAAAATATTTGCAAAATACTTCATGCAATAACATAGATATAATTTTACGACTTCAACAAGGTTTTAAGACTGTACAAAACCAAATATAAAGTATTTTCGTGGTCGTTATCAGTAAAACGTGATAAATAATACAATGCCAATAGTTGTAAATTGTCTTCAATATGTGTCACATTGAAACGTGTTTATATTGACAGTGTCAAGAGGATAGTGTGCTGCGGGTATTATGTACGCTCAATTTAAAAGAAGTAGAAGTTTATATATACCATAAATTTTAATGACATCTAACAAAGCGACACTATAGAACTTTCGGCATGATAAGACACCATTGACAATAACTAAAGATGTTGTTATGTGAGTAGTCCAGATGACCAATTATGCATTTTCGTTGTTTAAACCAACCAATATGGTAATGAGATTATGTAATTATAATCATTTCTTTAGTTTGCAGAATAATATGGTGAAAAACAGATTAGAACATATTATTGTCTAATACCACTTTATATATGTGTTAATGTTATTGCTGTCATATTGACAAGAGGGTCTCTTTCATTTAAAACGTGTCAGTGTACCATATGTATCGGGGAAAAGGGTATTTATGGGTGCACCAGGTAAACCACATGTATCGGGGAAAGGGTAATAATGGGTAAACGGGTAAACCATATGTATCAGGGGAAAGGGTATTGATGGGTAAACTGGTAAACCATATGTATCGAGGGAATGGGTATTGATAGGTACACCGGTAAACCATATGCATCGGGGGAAAGGGTGTTGATGGGTACACCATAAACTATATGTATCGGGGGAAAGGGTATTGATGGGTGCACCAGTAAACCATATGTATCGGGAGGGGGGGGGGGGGGAAAGAGTATTGATGGATACACCTGTTAACAAGGTTTAAGCTACCTAGTGGCGGTGCTGCTACCTATTGACCTTTCCAAAGTGGTGATCCCTGTTGTCATGTCTTATCTATGTATTAATTGTGCTATATTATTTTTGATGTGAGGACGGGGTAGAACAGGGTTGGGTGCACCCGTTAACTATGTTTAAGCTCACTAGTGGCGGTTTTGCTACCTATTGACCTTTCCAAAGTGGTGATTCCTGTTGTCATGTCTTATCTTTGTATTTATTGTGCTATATTATTTTTGATGTGAGGACGGGGTAGAGGGGGGTTGGATGCAATAGTTAACTAGGTTTGAGCTACCTACTGGCGATGTTCCTACCTATTGACCTTTCCAAAGTGCCGATCCCTGTTGTAATGTCTTCTCTATGTATTTATTGTGCTATATTATTTTTGATGTGAGGACTGGGTAGAGCGGGGTTGGATGCACCTGTTAACTAGGTTTAAGTTCCCAAGTGGCGTGGTTGCTACCTATTGACCTTTCCAAAGTGGTGATCACTGTTGTCATGTCTTCTCTATGTATTTATTGTACTTTATTATTTTTGATGTGAGGACGGGGTAGAACGGGGTTGAGTGCACCCGTTAACATGGTTTAAGCTCCCTAGTGGCAGTTTTGCTACCTATTGACCTTTCCAAAGTGGTGATCCCTGTTGTCGTGCCTTCCCTATGTATTTATTGTGCTATATTATTTTTGATGTGAGGACGGAGTAGAGCGGGGTTGGATGCACCTGTTAACTAGGTTTAAGCTCCCTAGTGGCGGTGTTGCTACCTATTGACCTTTCCAAAGTTGTGATTCCTGTTGTCATGTCCTATCTATGTATTTATTGTGCTATATTTCTTTTGATGTGAGGACAGGGTAGAGCGGCATTGGGTACATCTGTCAACTAGGTTTAAGCTCCCTAGTGGCAGTGATGATCCCTGTTGTCATATCTTCTCTATGTTTTTATTGTGCTATTTTATTTTTGATGTGAGGACGGGGTAGAGCGGGGTTGGGTGCACCCGTTAACTAAGTTTAAGCTCCCTAGTGGCGGTGTTGTTATCTTTTGATCTTTCAAAGTGGTGAACCCTGTTGTCATTTCTATTCTATGTATTTATTGTGCAATATTATTTTTGATATGATGACGGGGTATAGCAGCGTTTGATGCACCTGTTAACTAAGTTTAAGCTCCCTAGTGGCGGTGTTGCTACCTATTGACCTTTCCAAAGTGGTGATCCCTGTTGTCATGTCTTCTCTATGTAGTTATTGTGCTATATTATTTTTGATGTGAGGACAGGGTAGAACAGGGTTGGGTGCACCCGTTTACATGGTTTAAGCTCCCTAGTGGCGGTTTTGCTACCTATTGACCTTTCCAAAGTGGTGATCCCTGTTGTCATGCCTTCTCTATGTATTTATTGTGCTATATTATTTTTGATGTGAGGACGGGGTAGAGCGGGGTTGGATGCACCTGTTAACTAGGTTTAAGTTCCCCAGTGGCGTGGTTGCTACCTATTGACCTTTCCAAAGTTGTGATCACTGTTGTCATGTCTTCTCTATGTTTTTATTGTGCTATATTATTTTTGATGTGAGGACGGGGTAGAGCGGGGTTGAGTGCACATGTTTACTAGGTTTAAGCTCCCTGGTGGCGATGTGTGCTACCTATTGACCTTTCCAAAGTGGTGATCCCTGTTGCCATGTCTTCTCTATGTATTTATTGTGCTATATTATTTTTGATGTGAGGACTGGGTAGAGCGGGATTGGATGCACCTGTTAACTAGGTTTAAGCTCCCCAGTAGCGGTTTTGCTACCTATTGACCTTTCCAAGATGATGACATCTGTTGTCAGCTTAAAATATGTTTTGTTAAAAGGGATGTTTATGTATACAACGTATCTCATCATATATGATTTAAGTGTTGTTTTTTTCGATGTCTAGCCATAATGTAACACCATGGAAAATGAAAGAGAAAGGAGGTAACCTTAAGTGATACATAAAGGTGAGAACGTGTATAACACGTTAAAAAAATCTAATGAATATTTAGCAACTCTTAATTGATCCGATACAACAGTACGTGTCAGGGAAACCCGGACACAAGTACACAGATCCGATATAGTAGTGCGTGTCAGGGAAACCTGGACACAAGTACACATTTATTAAAAAGCCAAAAGCATTCACCTATGGGGTCGCTGAATGTTACATAAACACGGCGTTGAAACACGGCGACAAGAGCGTTTTTTAAACTTAATCACACCTAAACGGCCCTTTTATACGGTTTGCTGTTATATGAAATGCTTTTAACATTTTAATGTATAAGAATGCATGAAATTACATGAAGAATACGAATGGCAAGATCAAGAAACAGTATCTCATTTAAGAAAGGTTTCTATCTACGTTAATAGGCGAAAGTAGTGACTGAACCGTTTAATTTAAGCCGAAAATTGACACGTTAAATAACGTTACGCCGTGTAACGTACCGTACGCCAACATCTGACGCAACGTCAAAGGAAAGTAAGGACGTAACGACGTTTTGAAAGTATATAGTGTTGAAGACAGATCACCATGTTCATAAATGCAAATGTGATCATTTTATTTTGTCATTTTGCTTAATATCGAGTGTAGGCATTCTTGATATAACATTTACCTACAAGGTGTGTGATAGGTATCGAAATCACAGGTACGCTCGTCTATACATGTTATATGGAGATATTTATTCATATGCTTAATAGTTCAGTGTTGTTTTAGCATACGTTAGTGTTAATAAAGTGATATAATTTCCATTCTATTGTTGTCTCACGATAGAACTAGTAATAACATTGCTACTTGTGAATATGTATTCACTTGTTTATATTAATTATATAAATGATTTAAGACTAAATGAATGTTCATTCAGGAATCAAGCTAACCATAACACATAATACAGTTCGAATTACTATGGACCAAATTTATTTTGTATAGTATACTGGTATTATTTCACAGGGACACATCACATTGTAGTTTTATTATGCTTTATCATCATTGTATTTTGAATATTGCTACCTTTTACTCCATGTATATTTAAGAACGAAAATCTGATCATAGCAGATACTCAAGTGTAATGTTTATATTTTATAACTTTTATTATGTAATGACCTGTTTCCGGTTTAGATACTTAACTAAACAGTTGAGAACAAATGGTACCTGCACTTGTTAAAATTTTCATACGAGAACGTCATGACGTCAAAGATACCGTTGACAATTGCTGTGAACAACTGAAAAGTCCAAAAAGTAACAAGATGGCTTTTGGTAGGACTTGTACGAATTCACCCTATCAAGGCAGGGAATGTTGGGATTTTAATAACGAAAAGCATATACACAAGTTAAATTGTGTACTTATATCTCAATAATTGCAAAAACAAACGTGAGTAGATTTTACCTAAAAATGTCAAGTTGGACCATAAAAAGGTTCGATAACAATGATATATTTGCACAACAGCAATTAAAACAACTAAGTAACAAATCTATTCAAATCAGGGTGCCCGGTAATTCATAATACAGCACATATACACGTAAGTGTATATTATATAACATGTATGTATCTAAAGTAGATATATACCCTATGCGGCATCAGTATAAAGATCAGCAGTGGTATGGATTATTAATACTATTACTTTTCATGTTTGAAGTTTAAAAATACATGATTGTTTGTAATGCTCGGTCAAGTGAATAGCACAAATTTGACCAGGACCAGTGTGTAGGCTCTCTCCATACGAGGCATGTTCCATTTGCCAAATAGTTATATTTGTATACACTATTACCATAGTAATCCTATTAAGAAACACTGTATATCGGATGAAAATATGAGGTGCAAGCGCAGATAGTTACAAAAACGAATAGCAGCCTTGATTTTATTGCGTATATTCATCAAATGTTATGGAATATGAAATACCCAAACCGCTCCCTATCACCGACATGAGCGATTTTGTATTTTAGAGAAAACATATTGAGCTCCTCGAGTACAAAGGACCATACAAAATAACAGCACTGAGTAAAGTAACAATAACATGGACAATACAATCGCTTGTGGATCGTCACCATATGACGGAAAGTTCTCATGAACTGATTTGTGCTTTTATGTTAAAATTAAAACGACAAACATGGTATCTTAATAATATATTACCTTTACTTACTAGCGCGGTGCCAACTGATATAATACGGGTGTGGGATTGACATTTGACTGTAAATCAATATACACAATCTAATAACAGCCTAACAAATACAATATATTGACAGTCGCCTTGCCGTTGCTAAAGTCAGTGTTTCTTTATTGTTTTTAAATAAATCTTAATCTAGACACAACTTGAAAATACAAATATTAATTAAGGTATGAAGATGAATATAGACGTGTTCGTTCATATTGCAACGCCATATCAATCACGTGACCAACATGTGACAGTATGTATATGAGCCACTTCAATAATTCGGTTATGTAATGAAGAATGATGAGTTGTATTTGGGTTTAATGATAATGTGCTCGTATATGTAGTCGTTCAAAAGCTGGTGGTGTTGTGTAATGGATAGAGTGTTGGCAGATCACGTCCGTGGTTGTGGGATAGATCCCGGGCTTGATGCAAGTGCCTGTTGAAAAAAAACGTCAACATCTGAGACTTATTCTACCGAGAAAATGCACCGGGAGCTGCTCATAAACGTTTGAGACTACTGTGTAATACAGTTGAAATAAATAAGTACAACTTATGAATGAATACATCTCTAACACCACACTTGTTGTTGTTGTTATCTCTGTCGATCAATGACATGTTTACTGAGAAAATCTAACAAAATGGCGTATTTTCAATGACAGTATCAATAAGGTAACCCTAAAATCGAAAATCAAAACGTGTCACATAATGAATTCATCAATATCGAATGGGGCCGCACTTTGCTCTAATAACTTCAGATCACATAAAACGCATGGAAGTGATGTAATTTATTCACAATGTTCACCTGCGGAATAGTTTTCCGGATTAGTATGCCGGACACGGAATAGTGATAGTATTGTATTTTCGAGCAAAATAATCGTGATCCTAGATTCCATTGGGTAAATAAATAATAACAACGCCGAATCATAATATATAAAAATATTGACATACCATACCATACCATACCTGTCCGATATGCGATATGTACTTCCTCCTTTAACAATACGATATATTTCTTTACTGGTATCGGCATGAATAACATGACAGTGAAATAATACCTGTATATTGTTAAATATAATATCAACACATAACATATCACATCGTTGTTACAAATGTGTTTTTTGTTCCTTATAGTGCTTTGGCAACATGGTGTCTTAAAAGTAAATTAATTTTTCTTACTTGTGTCATGAAAATTGATGTTACGAACTATGACCTTTAACCTTTGACTGTAAATCTATGTACATTATCTAATAACAGCCTTCGCACAATAAGTATAATTATCGCTCATCTCGTCAGTACTGTTATTGGTGTTTCCTTATAGGCGACCGTATAAACCAATATAAGTGTGTGGTAGTTTAACAAATATTAAATATAATAGACACAACCTTAAAATGAAACTAAACGTTATCGCTCGTAATAATCACGTTATAAACATGTGATCGTGTATACAAAGTCTACATGTACATTATCTAATAACAATCTTCTCGAATAAAGTTGAGTTATCAACCATGTCGCCAGTCTTGTAGTTTTCTTACAGTTGTGCAAATTTAACAATGTAGTAATTAGAACCTAGACACATCCTTGCGTTATCGCTCATATCGTGCAGCCATAGTAATCACGTGACAAACATGTGAACATGTATACAGAGTCTGGTGTCTACATGTACATTATCTAATTATAAATCAATCGTAACTAAATATCACATCTTTTATCGCCTCATCCTCACTAAGATATCTGTTTTATACTTACATGTATTTATTTTACATCGATTGTGAAACAATTTCTTCCAACTTAGACAAATCACGCTCGAAATATCCCTGAGAAGACCCAATACTCGGCATATGTGGATAAAGTGTCTTGCTTAAGGACACCACACCTAGTCGTGGTGGTGTATCGAACCTACGACCTGCGATCCTAAGTCCGATGCTCTAACAATGTACCACATGCTCCATGTATGAACAATCTTATCTAGCATGGTATCTTAATGTTATATTATATTTACTTACTAATATGATGTTAACTGATATTACGTAATATGTACATAGCGCTGTAATGCAAATCTGTGTACATTATCTAATAACAAAAGTATTAATTAATTAGTTTTAATTAACACTCCCATCATCATAATTCTACAATTGTGTTTCCTGTGGTTTTAGTATTAAGATAAATCATAACCTAGACATAAGTTAATCCAGGTTTGAAGATGAGACCAAACGTTATCTCTCATATCGTGCAGCCGTAACAATCACGTGACAAACATTTGATCAGGTATACTAAGTCACCTGGACGATATGCTTATATATGGAAGAATGGTATTAAGTAAAATTTGGGTTTAAACGTTAAGAATGCATGTGTTAATATTTACAAAGTTTAAAGAACTAATCAAGTTAGGTAAAGTCGATTGGTCAATCCCTCATATATCATTAATTAATACAGAGACATCCAACAGGAGACGTACTCAAGTACACACCCATCGCAACAACAGTATAACTTTATTTATTTTACATCGATTGTGAAACAAGTTCTTACAACTTAGACGAATCTCGCTCGAGGTGTTCATGGGTAGAACCAGTACCAAGCATTTTTAGATAAAGGACACAACACATAGCCTTGGCGGATTATCAATAAGCGCCTAACCTCGTTCTTCCCCTGTCATCACAACATAAAACGAGGCAGAGTAAATACAAATATCACTTTGTTACACAATTCGTATATAAATCGTCACGAAGACTGTAACCGGGCGGAGGTTTGAGCTCATGTCCCTGGATTGACAGTCAGACGCGCTATTTACTGAGATAACCGGGCCCCGGCTGACTCACATACACAAAATATAAGCATACGTGATAGCACAGACTTTATCATGCGACATCATATGTAATCACTTTGCCCACTGTGGTTAAATCTGTACTGTTATCATGTGACATCATGTGTTATCATTTTGCCCACTGTGGTTATATCTGTACTGTTATCATGGGACATCATGTGTTATCCATTTGCCCACTGTGGTTATATCTGTACTGTTATCATGGGACATCATGTGTTATCCCTTTGCCCACTGTGGTTATATCTGTACTGTTAACATGGGACATCATGTGTTATCCCTTTGTCCACTGTGGTTATATATGTACTGTTATCATGGGACACCATGTGTTATCCCTTTGTCGACTGTGGTTATATCTGTACTGTTATCATGGGACATCATGTGTTATCCCTTTGTCGACTGTGGTTATATCTGTACTGTTATCATGGGACATCATGTGTTATCACTTTGCCCACTGTGGTTATATCTGTACTGTTATCATGTGACATCATGTGTTATCCCTTTGCCCATTGTGGCTATATCTGTACTGTTATCATGTGACATCATGTGTTATCCCTTTGTCCACTGTGGCTATATCTGTACTGTTATCATTTGACACCATGTGTTATCCCTTTGTCCACTGTGGTTATATCTGTACTGTTATCATGTGACATCATGTGTTATCCCTTATTTGTACAGTAAACTACATTACAATTTGGTATATAGCGGTTTAAAGATAAAGCTGAGGTACGTGAGGTGAGCTGCATATTCCATTACTTGTCATGAACATAGTGAATAAAACCGAGTCTACTTTTTTATTTTGATATTCTGCCAAGAGGTCCTTTTATCAAATAGCAATATGTGAATTGTCTAAACTTTAGTAGAACAATTATTTCACACCTAAACAAACTGCTTGTTATGAACAATATACTTTACAACAGTTAGACGGCTCGCCTATATCGCTTACCACAAAGTGAGGCTATGAAGAAGTCTAGCTATCTTGATAAACAGATAATATCAACTGGAGATCCAAAACCGTAACATGATATTTGTATATTCATTTTAATGGAGAAGATTCCATCACATAAGCAAATCAAATATTGTGTAATTGTCAATTCTTATTAATTATCTGCATCTAAAAACGCTGTATTGTCTCGAGAAGTAATTCTTATATAGAGGTTACGATCATGGTCATCTAAAAACCTTATTGTTTTATTAGTACAAGCCATAAGTAAACAGTACTATGAACCAAATTTGGTGACTCTATGTCAAACAGAATTTTAGAAACGGCGCTCAACGTCAAAATATTATGTTGTATAGGCGAAGGTATTCTTCCGAAAAGGTCATGGTCACCCGATTAATTAGTAATATCAAAAACACACATTTAGTGACTCTGTGCCAAATTGTTTTCAAGAAATGGAGCTAAATACAAAACCAAACGTTGTGTGGGCAAAGTTATTCATCTATAGAGGTGAAGGTCAAAGTCACCGAAGAAATATTATATGACTTTGAGCAGAACACAACTATTGACCACAGTTGGTTACTTTAGGTCAAACAATTTCTGAAAAAATATATCAACGTAAAAACATAGCGTTGAATTGATGACGCTGACCCCGCCGCTGAAGGAAAAGCTACATCTCTACACAATACGGATACTCACGTGGCGAGTGGTCTAACGCGCTGTCTTTTAATGACCTCTGACCTCTCATCGATGAGGTAGCGGGTTCGAGTCTAGCTCGGGCCAAAATCTTTATGTGATAATATTTGGTAGCAGAAGGACGATGATTCTGCTCAGATTCATTCTGAGGTCTATTTCTACCAATAAAACTGGATTTACTATAAGCCTTCATGTTTCAAAAATGACTTGTAACCCCATTAAATATATTCTTATCTGCATTGCACATAAATCAGTTATGCAGTCGGTGGATAGAAACGATTATGATTGTACATACTCCTCAATTAATAATATCATCTGCGGTTTGAGTAACTACGACGTCAACATATTTACTATTGTACATACTCCCCAATTAATAATACCACCTGCGGTTTGAGTAACTACGACCTCAACATATTTACTATTGTACATACTCCCCAATTAATAATACCACCTGCGTTTTGAGTAACTACGACGTCAACATATTTACTATTGTACATACTCCCCAATTAAAAATATCATCTGCGGTTTGAGTAACTACGACGTCAACATACTTACTATTGTACATAATCCCCAATTAATAATATCATCTGCGGTTTGAGTAAGTACGACGTCAACATATTTACTATTGCACATACTCCTCAATTAATAATATCATCTGCGGTTTGAGTAACTACGACGTCAACATATTTACTATTGCACATACTCCCCAATTAATAATATCATCTGCGGTTTGAGTAACTACGACGTCAACATATTTACTATTGTACATACTCCCCAATTAATAATATCATCTGCGGTTTGAGTAACTACGACGTCAACATATTTACTATTGTACATACTCCCCAATTAATAATATCATCTGCAGTTTGAGTTACTACGATGTCAGCATTATTAACTATTTGTCAAAGGGGTAAAATGTTATTTTATAAGGTCAATCTATGATTTAAAAGTTACTAGCTATTAAAGTGTTTATGTGTAACACTGGGATAGGTAAATATAAAAAGATGACAATGTTGCATATGTTAAAATGGTTAAATGTCATGTTCATCAAATCAAACATATCTATGTCCCCTAATGTGTTTTTAGATTTGAAGGCTGTACATGCATGCGTGTGTATGTGTTAAAGAATTTATTTTGAATAGAATTACCAATCAATATGCTCTCTCTCTCTCTCTCTCTCTCTCTCTCTCTCTCTCTCTCTCTCTCTATATATATATATATATATATATATATATATATATATATATATATATATATATATCCTTCTGCGCTCTCTCTCGCACTCTCGCTCTCTCTCTCTCTCTCTCTCTCTCTCTCTCTGTCTCCTCTCTCTCTCTCTCTCTCCTTCTGCGCTCGCTCTTTCTCTCTCTCTCTCTCTCTCTCTCTCTCTCTCTCTCTCTCTCTTAACCATTACAATATAAACAGTATCCAATTCTCGCATTTTATGCAATTCGATGTACTTCCTCATTTTTAAACATGATATCTAATATAAAGGACAATAGATGTCCTATGGTATTTTACGTCGCTTTAATCAATTTTTCAGTTATATTGCCACGGTTTCTGTTTAAGACGGTATTCTAAGCTCTGCCACACTGGCGTATCATGCCACAGACACATGGTATAATACCCCACCCAGTCACATTATACTGGCACGGGGACAACCAGACCTAGAACTCTCCTCCGAATGCTGAGCGCCAAGCGAGAATGCTTCTAGTACTTTTTCAAGTCTTTGTTATAACCGGACGGGGATCGTACCCACGACCTTCTGCATAGGGGGCAGACACTTTAACCCTGGACAACCGCTGCAGTCTCCCGTGCCACTGTTATTACAATATTATATCTGCTGTGTTAACTATTATTAGTCGATACTATAGACTATGACATTAATCATTAACTATAAATCTATGTTCACAATCGAATAACGTCCGAAACAAACTAATTTTAAGTGACACTTACCTCGTCACTCTTGTAGATGGTGATGTCTTATTATTTAAAAAAAGATATTAAACATCTCCCAACCAAGACGCAACTTGAAATTATGAACATTGACGTTATCCTTAATTTCGCACAGACGTAACAATCACGTGACATACCTGTAATATAATGTATATACGGATTATCGACGATTTGATTATGTATAGAAGAACGAGAGGTGAAATGATCGTGTGCTCTTAGCTAAATAAATTTATTTCACAAAATAGTTTATAGTTACATTGACAATATCAAGTGTTAGTGATATAATATGTAGGCGTTCAGAATGAATAGGGCGGTGATGATTAATGGATATGTTGTTGACAGCTTACGCCAGAGGTCACAGGTTCGATTTGACATCAATCAGATTGGCTTAAAAACACCAAGATCTGGTTCTAACAAGATGATGGACTCGCTTATATTCACAGAATCTTTGAGATTACTTTATAGTAGATCTAAAACCAATTAATATGCACCGCGAATGATTGCATTTATATTTACAAACGTGCAAATTATATTTCGCCCCACTGGAGCAAAAAGGTACCAAGTGCATTCTTATTTCATATACACTTGGTACCTTTATGCACTATAGGAACAAGAAAGTACCATAAGAATTTAAAGACCGATAACGTTGATTTTCAGTTCAAATCAAGTCGGTCTGTTGGTCGCACACATATCTCATAGATATATAGTATGAAACAGTATACAGCTTGTTTTAATTTTGAATTTAATTAAATAAAATATATAATCATTTATAACTGCATAATTGGTATTTGTGTCCTTTCAAATCAACAAAGAACGGGTAAAATTGGAATATTTAGTATAAATTTTGACTGTCTGGAAAATGTCTAATACAAAATACTGTTATTTATTGTAAAAACAACATGTATTTAAACACGGTATTGTCGCCGATATTTGAATGAGACCTGTCCCGTGGAATAACGTAAATTATTTAAGTAATATCTGGTATTATTCTCGATTAAACCCGGGTAAGCGGGTTCAGTTTCAACATCGCTTTATATCGCCGGTCTTGATATATTCCTTCATATCATAGTGGTTATATCTGTGAATTATGGCTCGGTCTATACAAGTTCGAATCCTGTAACAAGAAAAGTATTTTTGGTTATTTCCCTAGCAATACTAATTTTGCTCCTTAACTCGGCGTCTAACAGAAAGAATCTTTAATATCAACAAAATGCAAAAAGAGAATGTCCATATATGCATTGATATCTTTGCACATATATAGAGATAATTCTAATACAGAAAGATGACGGAAATTGTCGAATATATATTATTGAATCGGACATTTTTCGATAATTTCCGTCAGCCAAGCATCTAATTTGTTTATTAGAATTACTGATCAGTAAATTTAGAATTAAAACAAGATTTATTCATGTTTATCATAAGTATCGTCTGTTATAATTGCATCGAAGGCCATGAAAATTAACGAAAATGTTTGTTATTCAAAAACAAGTTTTTTCTTTCTTTATAAAAGAAATATCTTCAGATACTGGTTATGCCGCTTTAAAGCTTTAATTGTTTGATTGTTCGTGTCTTGATTTTTGTTTGTTTGTTCAGTACTTCAATTATTCATTCGCTCGTTCGCTTGCTTGCTCGTTATACAATAAAACGTGAGGTGAGGTATACATCAGATATTAAACATCTATGTAACTAAATGGGTTGCCAGTTGACAAATCGAGTTTGGGCAAACATAAGAGTGACCGACTCAAACAAACCGAGTGTTTATTTTTTATCATTTTAAAACAATTGATGAATTTTCGAAAGATTTTAGCAGTATAAACTTATAATTTAAAAATTACCAGCTATTAAAGTGTTTAGTATTTATTTTACCTCGGTTGTTAAACCAGTTCTTACACCTTAGACAAATCACTCTCGATGTCTTCCTGGGTAGAACCAGTACGAAGCATATGCGGGAAAATGCGAGGGAGCTTCTAGTACCATTTTTTTCAAGTCCACTTTAGTGGATCGAACACGACCTTCATATGATACCTTCATATATACGATATACGAGGCGGACTATCTACCCCTAGACTACCGCTGCGATCTCCCATGACAATAAAACAACACCTATGTATTATATTGAAACATAATATACACATGCGCCCAATTGTTGTTAGAATATTATGCTGTTTCATTATTTCTGCTTTGGCAACACGATATATTGTTTATAAGTGGGTCTTTTATGGTCTATTGGTCTAAGGCGCCGTCTTAAGATCACTTACTTCTCATTGCTAAGGTCGTAGGTTCGAGTCCTGCTCGCTCCAAACACTTCATGGGAGATATTGTGCCAGGTACTTGCGGAAGGACGGCGTTTCTACTTTGATTTAGTCTGAAGTTTTCCTCCACCAATAAAAGTTGACATGGCGTTAAACCTACTCACAAAATGTGTTTACCAGTATCAGTCGCTATTACCAACTATGTCATTATTTATTAACTATATATATATGTCCATTATCGAATAACGTCCGTATCACATTAATCATTAACTATAAATCTATGTCAATTATCGAATAACGTCTGTAACACATTAATCATTAACTATAAATCTATGACCATTATCGAATAACGTCCGTAACACATTAATCATTAACAATAAATATATCTACATTATCGAATAACGTCCGTAGCACATTAATTTTTGGTGACACTGAACTCGTCACTGCTGTAGTTGGCGATTCCTTATTTATTATAAAAAGGATACTAAATGACTCATAACCAAGACACAACTTGAATATACAAAAAATAAATGTTATCGCTTATATCGCGCAGACGTAAAAATCACGTGACAATCACGTGACAAACATTATATTACATCTCGATGATCTGATATAGTATTACGACGATTGAAATAATAATGCGCTCTTAGTTAAACATATTTTGTTTACAAATAATATATAATTACACTAAAAATATCACACGTGATCTTCTACGAAGACGTTCAGAATGAAACGGGTTGTGTTTATAATTGATATATTGTTGGTAGCTTACGCCAGAGGTCACGGGTTTGATTAGATTGCCTAAAAACCCGTTGTACTCAGGACAGGTACTTACTAGGAAATGAACTCGGTGCTATTCACAAAATATTTGCAATTACTTCGTGTAATAAACTTTAAATCAAATAATATAAAACGCAAAATAATACGTTTTTATTTTCACATATGCAATTCAAATCGAATGTGCCGGTCGATCGATCGCAAACATATCTATAAAATATCAAAATACAAAGCTGTATTTTAGTTTTGAATGGATGGCAATTTAACTGAATATGATATAGAAAGAATATTTTACAAAACAACTTGAAGTGAAGTATACGTCAGGTATTAAACAACTAGTTGACAATCGATTTTTGGCGAAACCAAGAGGGAGAAACTCCAATAAATCGAGAGTTTATTTTTTATCATTTCAAAACAATTTCTGATTATAGAAATTAAAGCCTTAATAATGTGTCGGATAACGATATTTTACATGATGTATTTGTTGTATTTTATAGA
The DNA here is from genome assembly GCA_029582155.1 of Panopea generosa. Taxonomy (NCBI): domain Eukaryota; kingdom Metazoa; phylum Mollusca; class Bivalvia; order Adapedonta; family Hiatellidae; genus Panopea; species Panopea generosa. The sequence continues at coordinate 10,274,598 of CM055907.1, read as the reverse complement.
ACATATGTATATTTTTAATATTTTAAAGTGCCTTAAAGCGGTATAACCAGTGTTTGCTACTCATTTAATCCAACAAACATCAAATACAATTGTTACATGTAGTATAAATTGTTGCTATTTGGATCATATCTTGGTGCAAAATATCATAACGATAGTTTACCGTAAAACACATGTATTTAAAGGCGCTATTATCCCTGAAATTTGATTTAGACCTGATCCGTGGAGTAAACATATGGTTTAGTATATAATTTTATTCATAACCGAAAACATTCGGAAATATTCGAGTATCATCGATTATAAGTAAGTTTAAACTTAACTATTTACCGAGCAAGTGGTTAAGATTAAACGCCCAATCTTTTGTTATTCCTACATAGCGCAGAGGTTATATCTGTTGATTATGACCCGAATAAACAGGGTTCGAATCCCATGAAAAGTTACAATTTAGTTTTTAGTTTTTCTTTGTAAATTTTCCTAGTAACACATTTTTCTCTACGGTACTCCATAAACGGCTTTTCATATCAAAAAAGAATTGCTCTAGCAAAATGTAAAAGAAAGATTATCCATATATGCATTTATATATTTGCACATATCAAGTGACCGTTCTAATATTGAAGGATAACGGAGATTACCGAGTATATACGATTTTCGTCAGCGGAACAGCTAATTAGCTAATTAGAATTACTGTCTTGTTTCCATAGAATGTCCTCTGTTAGTTCAAATATGCAGGAAAAAAAACATGGGGCTGAACAGATTGCTTTTTCAAAATGTTGATGGTTTGTTGACTTTCACTTTTGACAATTCTGCTCATTTGTTGCAGTGTATCACTACGCATCTTTAAACTATTTTATCTTCATTCAACTGCAACCAATGTCACCCAATCTTGGCAGAACTCACGAAAAGGTTCCAATGTTCCAATGTTCTCACATGTACAAAGAAATATGAACATTTTAAGCATTTTAAACAAAACGAATGTCCAACCGATTCACACAGCTCTAATTTTTTGGCGCAATAATCCTACCTACCGTCACTAAGTTGAGGTAATTGGTGAGACACATACGCAATATGTCTAAAAAGTACACCATGTCATGTAATTTTATGTTATGTTATGTCATGTCATGTTATGTCATGTCATGTTATGTTAAATGCAATTCATTAACTTATTATTTACATTCACTAACTCACATTCACTTATTGATTACATCCGGAAATACTAGTTATCATATTTGTATTACAGCTTTATGATATCCATTCATGAAATACAAACCTTCGTGTAAAGCCAACAAAAATATGCAATATAAAATTCAGTTGTTAACAACCCTGATTAAGTTGTTAAATTTATTTCTGCGTTCCTGATATATGTGTTAATATCTAGGAATTTACCTTTAAAATTAAAAAAAAAATGTTTATAATTGAAAGACAGTTTAAATTTAAAGGATTTATTCAAGTAAATATATACATATTGTTTTATAAAAATGAAAGCTTAATTAATCCGCCTAATCCAACCATTGATAAAAGGAAATATCCAGGTGTACATAAATATCTATACACGATTTAATATATCAAATGAGTGAATGTCGTGAATTAAACTCCAGAATATTTACACTTACCTTTCTGTCCTCGCGGTCTAATAACCTCTATTCCCCCTTTCCACTAATTTAGCAATTATCATTAACACACTATGGTTTTTGCTTTTGAGATTATAGTTAACAAGCATTAACCTCAATTTTGAAGGCAGTACAATCGGAACAACTCGGTACACTTGCTCCACATACCACTAAGAAAGATAACTCGTTTAATTGAGGATGTATTACCCCCTTATGAACGACACAAATCGAAGGGTACATGGAAGGTTTTGTGACAAATATAAACAATTAGAATATTTATAAAAACAGTTTATGCTTAAATTATCGTTTGCCAGGTTTCCATACGTAAATGTTTTCAATATACCTTTATGTTACAATAAATGTTCATGCGGGAATGTTTACAGTCTTCCGTACATCTTGGGTTACTATGTCATAAAAATTCCGAAATGTTACGATTGGTAACGATGTTTAAATGTTTAGTTTTCTACATTAAAGAAATATGATGCTGCCTTGGTTACGGATTTTAAAATATGACTGAAACAAATTATTTAATGGTGTGTGAGTGCTTGATTATTCCGACTGAAACAGAAAAATGTACTTTTATATATGTTTACATGAGAATAATTGTGTTTAACACAGTACAGATGTTCATGCTGCCGCATTTGTAAGGGTATATTCTTTTTAAATGATGTGATGACGGGGGTAGAGCGAGGTTGGGTGAACCTGGTAACTAGGATTGAGCTCCCGAGCGGCGGTTTTGTTACCTATTGACCTTTCCAACGGTGGTGACCTCTGTTGTCACCTCTTCTCTATGTATATATAGTACTTTATTATCGATGGTGTGATGACGGATGAGGAGCGAGGTTTGGTGCACCCGATAACTAGGTTTAAGCTCCAAAGTGGTGGTTTTGCTGCCTATTGACCTTTCCGAGGTGACCCGTGTTGTCACCTCTTCTCTATGTATATATAGTACTTTATGGTTTATGATGTGATTACGGGGAAGATCGAGGTTGGGTGCACCTGTTAACTAGGTTTAAGCTCCCCAGTGGCGGTTTTGTTGCCTATTAACCTTTCCAATGTGGTGACCCTTATTGTCACCTCTTCTCTATGTATATATAGTACTTTATTAGTTATGATGTGATGACGGGGAAGAGCGAGGTTGGGTGCACCTGTTAACTAGGTTTAAGCTCCCCAGTGGCGGTTTTGTAACCTATTGACCTTTCCAAGGTAGTGACCCTGTTGTCATGTCTTTTCTATGTATATTTAGTACTTTATTATTGATGATATAATGACGGGGGAGAGCGAGGTTGGGTGCACCTGTTAACTAGGTTTAAGCTCCCCAGTGGCGGTTTTGCTACCTTTTGACCTTTCCAAGGTGGTGACCCCTGTTGTCACCTTTTCTTTATGTATATATAGTACTTTATTATTTATGATGTGATGACGGGGAAAGAGCGAGTTTGGGTGCACCTGATAACAAGGTTTAAGCTCCCCAATGGCGGTTTTGTTACATATTGACCTTTCCATAGTAGTGACCCTGTTGTCATACTTTATTATTTATGATGTAATGACGTTTTATATATGTCTATTATTAAATTTTGTCTTAAAAGTATGCCAATATGGTATGACTCTTGAGAAAATAAACACTTTAAAAGGTCAGTTGATGCGGTCATAAGATCAATCGTATTATTGTATGTGAGATGTTCTTTTAAAATATTTAGTCGCTTTGTTACTGTTACGAACCATTATGTTTTTTATAAAAATAACTCCAAACTGTTATTGGTGCGTCTTTGCTCCATCGTATATCGTCAAGCATGTCTCCAACATGACTAGTGTTATGTCATCTACATGTCTTCCTGTTCTTTATAACATTTCATTTTTATGTTTGTTGACACTGGTTGAGTGTGGGGATTCCAAATTGGAAAGGCAAACCGAGTTAAGAACTAACTATAAAGTCTGAAACGCGCAAACTTTGGTTTCCGACGTAAAAAGTGAAAAGTGCTTATTGGTGATATTTTGGATGCGCGGTGTCTGGCCTAATTTATAAGTTAGTTGTTGCTTTCACCTCGTCAAGCCTCTGTCCATACTAAGTGTAGCGGTAATTAATTTGTTTGTCTGGCCGGTGTCGTGTCATCGAGTGATATTTGAACATATACATTGAACTTCATGCCCGTCTGGAACGTTCAATGCAGTGATGAGAATAGATCTTTTTAAAGAGGACACAGTCATACTTCTACTGCTGCTGCTACTACTTGTACTATTACACTACTACACTACTACTATTGCTACTACTATTTCTACTACTACTACTACTGATACTACTACTACTACTACTAGTACTACTACTGCTTCTGCTACTACTGCTACTACTTCTACTACTACTGCTTCTACTGTTACTGCTACTGCTACTACTACTACACTACTACTATTATTACTACTATTTCTACTACACCTACTACTACTACTACTACTACTACTATTACTACTGCTACTAATACTACTACTAATTCTACTTCTACTACTTCTACTACTACTACTGCTTATACTACTTCTTCTGCTACTACTACTACTACTACTACTACTGCTACTACTACTACTGCTACTACTACAACTACAATACTACTATGACTACTACTATTGCTACTACACCTACTACTTTTACTACAACTGCACTACTACTACTATTTCCATTACTACTATTACTACTGTCACTACTACTAATTCTGCTACTACTGCTTCTACTACTACTACTGCTATTACTACGACTACTATTACTACTGCTACTACTAATTCTACTACTTATACTACTACTACTGCTACTACTGCTTCTACTACTGCTACTACTACTACTACGACTACTACTACTACTACTGCTTCTACTACTACTACACTACTACAATTACTACTACTATTTCTATTACACCTACTTCTACTACTCCTACTATTACTACTAATATTACTACCGCTACTATTACTACCAATTCTTCTACTACTACTACTATTACTACTACTTCTACAACTACTACTATTATTGCTTCTACTACTACTACTTCTGCTACTACTACTACTGTTGCTACTACTACTACTTTTACTTCTACTACTATTTCTACTGCTTCTGCTGCTACTACTACTACTACTACTTCTACTTTTACAACTACTACTTCTGCTACTACTACTTCTACTACTACTACTACTACTGCTACGTCTACAACCACTACTGCTTCTACTGCTACTACTACTACTACTACTACTTTTACTACTACTACTACTTCTACTACTACTACTACTACTACTACTTCTACAACTGCTTCTATTTCTACTTTTGCTACTACTACTACTGCTTCTACTTCTATTACTACTACTACTACTACTACTAATACTACTACTGCTTCTACTGCTTTAACTTCTATTATTACTGCTTTTACACCTACTACACTCTTGCTTCTGCTACTACTACTACTGCTTCAACCACTACTACTACTACTATTACTACTGCTACTACTTCTACTATAACTAATACTCCTAAAACTACTTCTACTACTACTACTGCTGCTACTACTACTACTACTACTACTTCTATTACTACTATTACTACTGCTACTACTAATTGTACTTCTACTACTACTACTTCTACTACTACTACTACTCCTACTTCTACTACTACTACTACCAATGCTACTACTTCTACTATTATAATTACTACTACTGCTGCTGCTGCTGCTGCTACTACTTCTACTGCTACTGCTGCTGCTACTACTACTACTTCTACTACTACTACTACTACTACTACTACCAGTGCTACTACTTCTACTACTGCTATTATTATTACTACTACTACTGCTGCTGCTGCTGCTACTACTGCAACTACTACTACTTCTATTTCTACTATTACTACTACTTATAACGACAATAAAATAATAATAATGGTAACAAGGACTTAAATATATATATATACATATACGTCCGTGATGATAATAATAATATAGGCTTTCGAGTAATAATTATATAGGTTTACCATATGCATCTGTAAAGAATAAAGATTACTGCATGTATACTACAGATACACCTACGATATATATAATATAACACATCATCTATTCTATAGAGACTTTATCAGGTTCCTGTCACCATAGTACATTACGCACAGTTTATCGTAACAGAGGAAGTAATCGATTTATTCTGACAATATATGATAATTGGGTTATTTCCCTTTACCAATTCGCGTTTTTTTAGTAAACTTAGAGTTCCCACAGTTTAATTATTGTTCAACAGAATGTATGACTGTGTATCTGTATGTGTTTTTAATTAAAATTTTACACATACTTTTAACATATTCAACAGGCGATATATATTTACATATTTATGGTAGATCAAAATACGTAACTTTAAAATCAAATCAAATCGAATACATTTTATTTAATGTTGGCATGATAAATACACAGTAAACATCAGCTATATATAAAACTTTTGAACCGACAACACAGAAATCTTTACTCAAACTTGGAATAATAACATTTGACAAATCGTTTATTGGACTATTATACAATTATGGACTTTTCAGCTGTGCAATATGATGTTTTATGCACTAGAAAAAAATATAGACCGAGGTAGTAGGCAAGGTCACTATTTATGGGTTTTCTGGTGCATTGCACATCATATTACACAATTGAAAAATCCATAACCGTTTCATTACATAAAATATAAATAAATTAATTCTGAGCCTTTACTACTCAACAAGTTCAGATTATACATTTTATGTAACAATAGTATATAAAAGTAAAAATAAAATCCCCCTGGTGGAATTCGAACCATGGCGATAAACAACAAGTTCAACGTCTTAATCGTCAGTACGTTTTCTGGATCGTACGATTGGTGGCAATTTGGACGAGATACGACCTATCGGCAATTTTGCTACGATCTTAATTTGTGATCGCATACTGCGATTGCTCTTAAGACTGGTGGTAGGTCATCGTACGATTGGTGGTACGCGTGGTCGTGCGATCACCAACGATTGGAGACGATCGATAGCAAGATCAATCGTAGGTAATCGTGCGACTAGTGGTGGCGACCTGCGACCTCTCGCATGGTCGATCGCAACTAATCGCAGCCAGTTGTAACACAGATCGCTCGATCAAATATCAAGGCTCGAGATCGTGCTTCAGTCGGAGAAGCAGTTCGTGGAACATGCAAGGTTCAATGCGCATGTAGTTGGTGAAATCTCACTGTGATTCCCTCTCCGGTTCCCGCATCAGGTTGGCGTAGTTGCCGCATCTTTGTTTCTTTGTTGGAGAAGAATGGCTGCGGCAACAGCAACCAGCTGTTGTTGTTTGTAGCAAAACCCAAAGTAAAACTGTTCAATATCAAATTGTATTTTGTCCAATTACTGATCATTGTGGCCAATCAGAATTCATTTATTTATACAGCATATGATAATCAAAGTATACAGCCACAGGCAAGAATAGATATAACGGACCTTGGTTAGTTCCCCCACATCATCTGATTTTTTTTTCATGAATTTGATTTTCAAAAAAATAGTGACAGACATAAGTTGAGTAAAGGCCTTTTACTTCAAGGCACAGCCCACATACCATCAACTGCCTTCAGACACCCGCTGTGCAAAAGCTATACCGAATAGTCTTATACGGCAAACACAGACAGCTGGAGGACGTATTACGTGTCAAAATAAGCTCAACAACAGAAATATTGAGCCAGTCGTTTCTGATAAAGACCCTTTCAAATCGCCCATTTAGGGGCTAAAGTTTAGTAGTAAATAAAGTGGTATATATATTAACGATTTAATTTAATGTTTACAAGACTAAACCGGCTCAACACAACTGTAGTCTGGTATGACAACATGTTTAAAGGAAAGTCAACAACAAGTGAACTATTTTATGCTCATTTACTTATTTCATCTAAACAGCTCATGTGACCAATTTCCTCAGTCGCAATAAACATGTTTTTTTCTACATTTTCTATTTCAATTCTGTATTATGCATGAAGCGCGCTGATTGGTCCTAAAATACATTTCTCCGTGGAAGGACTAATAAGTGCGCTTGAACAGAGATTTGAAAAAAAAGTATGAAAAAATAATTGAAGATGAAACCAAGATTGGGTGGAGGAATTAACCAAGGTCCGATACTCCTGCCTGTGCAAACAGCTACTTTAGCAAAGCACACAGACATCATGAAGCTTAACATTAATCTTATTACATCAGGTTAAGAAAATTAACAAATTATAAAATTATATGGAAAATAAGTGTAAACAATTTAAACGTCTCTTCAAATCTTTTTATTGCGGAGTCAAAATTTGTTTATGCTCCCAGCAAACTAGATATTGACCGGGCAACTAATGTTATACATCAGTTTTAATGACTCCACCTCCAAAAGTCTCCTTCCTTTTCATTGGATAAGAGCGATCACATGGTGACACCTATATATCTATAGTGGGTCAGTAGATTTCAATGGAGGGCAGGCAAAACAATATATCAAACATGTTTGAAAGTGATACGTAAAAACTCCAAAAGTGAGAAATTGTGTTTTATAAATAAAGATGCACATAAGACTTCAATAGGACCTAAATGAGGTTCGAGATTGTATTTATTAAAAAATATGTTCACTGAAATAAATCAGTTATTTGGTTATTGGCTTTGATATCCCTGTATGTGTCATAAATAACACTGATATATTGGCATAATGTCACTAATAACACTGATATATTGGCATAATATCAATTATAACATTGATATCATGGTATGGTGTAACTTATAACACTGATATATTGGCAAAATGTCACTTATAACATTGATATCTCGGTATGGGTCACTAATAACACTGATATATTGGTAAAATGTCACTAATAACACTGATATATTGGCATTATGTCACTAATAACATTGGTATATTGGCATAATGTCACTTATAACATTGATATCATTGTATGGTGTCACTTATAACACTGATATATAGGCATAATGTCACTAATAATACTGATTTATTGGCATAATGTCACTTATAACATTGATATCATGGTATGGTGTCACTAATAACACTGATATATTGGCATAATGTCACTAATAACATTGATATCTCGGTATAATGGCACTTATTACAATGATATCATGGTATGGTTTCACTTATAACACTGATATATTGGCATACTGTCACTTATAACATTGATATCTCGGTATAATGACACTAATAACATTGATATCATGGTATGGTGTCACTAATGACACTGATATATTGGCATAATGTCACTTATAACATTGATAACTCGGTATAATGACACAAATAACATTGATATCATGGTATGGTGTCACTAATAACACTGATATATTGGCATAATGTCACTTATAACATTGATATCTCGGTATAATGACACTAATAACATTGATATCATGGTATGGTGTCACTAATAACACTGATATATTGGCATAACGTCACTAATAACATTGATATCTTGGTAAAATGGCACTAACTACATTGATATCATGGTATGGTGTCACAAATAACACTTAAATATTGGCATAATGTCACTAATAACATTGATATCTCGGTATAAAGGCACTAATAACAATGATATCATGGTATGGTGTCACTAAAACACTAGTATTTTTTCATAATGTCACCAATAACATTGATATCACGGTAATGTGTCACTTATAACATTGATATCATGGTATGATGACACTAATTACACTGATATCTCGGTATGATGACACTAATTACATTGATATATCGGTAAGCTGACACTAATAACATTGACATCTCAGTATGTTGTCACAAATAACATTGATATCTCGGAATAATGTCACTTATAGCATTGATATATCGGTATATTGTCGCTAATAATGTTGATATCTCAGTATGTGTCGTACATAACAATGATATCTCGGAATAATGTCACGTATAGCATTGATATATCGGTATATTGTCGCTAATAATGTTGATATCTCAGTATGTGTCTGACATAACATTGATATCTCGGTATGGTGTCAGTAATAAAATTGATTTCTAAGTAGAGTGTCATTAACAACATTGATATCTTAGTATTGTGTCATTAATAACATTGATATCTCGGTATGGTGCCAATAATAACTTTGATATCCCGGTCTGATGTCAATAACAACATTGATATTTCGGAATAATATCACTTATAACACTGATATCTAGGTATGGTGTCACTAATAACACTGATATCTCGGTATGGTGTCACTAATAACACCGATATCCCGGTATGATGTCACTTATAACATTGATATTTCGGAATAATATCACTAATAACACTGATTTCCCGGTATGATGTCACTAATAACATTGATTTTTCGGAATATTATCACTAATAACATGATATATCGGTATGGTGTCATCAATAACGTTGATATCTCGGTATGGTGTAACAAATAACATTGATATCTCGACATGGTGTCACTTAAAACATTGATATCTCGGTAGGGTGTCACAAATACCATTGATATCTCGTTACGATGTCACCAATAACATTGATATCTCGGTATGGTGTCACTAATTACATTGATATCTCGGTGTGTTGTCAATTATAACATTGGTATCTCGGTATGGTTTCACTTATAACATTGTTATCTCTGTAACTATGGTGTCACTTACAACATTGAGTATCGTTATGATGTCACTAATAACATTGATATATAGTTATGATGGCACTAGTAAGGTTAATATCTCGGTATGGTGTCACTAATAAGATTGATATCACGGTAATGTGTCACTAATAACATTAATTCTCGTTAAGGTGTTACTAACAACTTGATATATTGGCATTATGTCACTAATAAAAAATAATGTTGTCACTAAAAACATTTTTATCTTGGTATGGTGTCACTAATAACATTGATATCTCGGTATGATGTTACTTATAATATTGATATCTAGGTACGGTGTCACTAATAACATTGATATCTAGGTACAGTTTCACTAATAACATTGTTTTTTTGGTATGGTGTCACTAATCACACTGATATCTCTGTATGGTGTCACTAATAACATTAATATCTCGTTATAGTATCACTAATAACATGGTATTTTGGGATGGTGTCACGAATAATATTGGTATCTCGTTATAGTATCACTTATAACATTCTTATTTTTGGTATGGTGTCACTAATCACACATATATCTCGGTATGATTTCACTTATAACATTTATATCTCGTTATAGTGTCACTAATAATACTGATATCTCGGTATGGTGTCACTAATAACACCGATATCCCGGTATGATGTCACTAATAACACTGATATTTCGGAATAATATCACTAATAACACTGATTTCCCGGTATGATGTCACTAATAACATTGATTTTTCGGAATATTATCACTAATAACATGATATATCGGTATGGTGTCATCAATAACGTTGATATCTCGGTATGGTGTAACAAATAACATTGATATCTCGACATGGTGTCACTTAAAACATTGATATCTCGGTAGGGTGTCACAAATACCATTGATATCTCGTTACGATGTCACCAATAACATTGATATCTCGTTATGGTGTCACTAATTACATTGATATCTCGGTGTGTTGTCAATTATAACATTGGTATCTCGGTATGGTTTCACTTATAACATTGTTATCTCTGTAACTATGGTGTCACTTACAACATTGAGTATCGTTATGATGTCACTAATAACATTGATATATAGTTATGATGGCACTAGTAAGGTTAATATCTCGGTATGGTGTCACTACTAAGATTGATATCACGGTAATGTGTCACTAATAACATTAATTCTCGTTAAGGTGTTACTAACAACTTGATATATTGACATTATGTCACTAATAAAAAATAATGTTGTCACTAAAAACATTTTTATCTTGGTATGGTGTCACTAATAACATTGATATCTCGGTATGATGTTACTTATAATATTGATATCTAGGTACGGTGTCACTAATAACATTGATATCTAGGTACAGTTTCACTAATAACATTGTTTTTTTGGTATGGTGTCACTAATCACACTGATATCTCTGTATGGTGTCACTAATAACATTAATATCTCGTTATAGTATCACTAATAACATGGTATTTTGGGATGGTGTCACGAATAATATTGGTATCTCGTTATAGTATCACTTATAACATTCTTATTTTGGTATGGTGTCACTAATCACACATATATCTCGGTATGATTTCACTTATAACATTTATATCTCGTTATAGTGTCACTAATAACATGGGTATTTTGGGATGGTGTCACGAATAATATTGGTATCTCGTTATAGTGTCACTAATAACATTGGTATTTTGGTATGGTGTCACTAATCACACATATATCTTGGTATGATTTCACTTATAACATTAATATCTCGTTATATAGTGTCACTAATAACATGGGTATTTTGGGATGGTGTCACGAATAATATTGGTATTTCGTTACAGTGTCACTAATAACATTGGTATTTTGGTATGGTGTCACTAATCACACATATATCTCGGTATGACTTCACTTATAACATTAATATCTCGTTATAGTGTCACTAATAACATTGGTATTTTGGTATGGTGTCACAAATAACATTGAAAGATCGTTATTGTGTCACTAATAACATTGCTTTCTCACTGTAATGTCGGTGATTATATTGATATTGTGAAACGATGTAAATTTGCATTAATAATGCACCATAACGATATATTTTATAAGATTATAAGCGTTATCGGATATATGACGTTTCCATATGACGTCACCAATACCGTAGATATTTCGGTGTGACGTCACTTCTTCATACAGTTGTACCTTTATAACGCGGACACAATTACACTATAGCGGTTATATATTGTGTCAACACGCAGTTTTAGATATTTTCTGTATTTTCAGTCATTCACAACATCTAATTCTTATTTATATATGTTAATCCTTTATCTTTGTCACCGTCCACGTTAAGTTACGACGCACATAATAATATATTATATACTCAGTATTATCATTTAGTTGACAATTTAAAAATCTGCAGTTTTGTGTCTCCACTGACACTATTAGACACGGCAAGTTTTGTTTGATCTTTAGAAAGGCAGATATACCGTGGATACCACATAGAGACCAACTTGTGTGTGCTTATAATCGTACCCGCGGTAGATATTTGTACAATCAAGTGTGTCTCGTTGCTACATACAAAGAAGCAGCCAGACTGACACGTAGCTATTCCTCTTGGTTTCTTTATCCTGTCATCTTTAATCATCACTTTTGTCGCATACTTTATATCGTATATATACACGGCGTGTTTGGCCTTTATAGTGAGAATCAGTTTGTTTTCTGCCTTCATGTAAGCACACCTGGAGTCACTAGTACCGTAGACTTTACTTGGGAAGTCGACATTGAACTGTTGTTCTTCTCCTGTTTTAGAAACTATACCCGCCGGTATGTCTCGTTTGTAATTACCCAAGGCAAAATGGTTGTCGTCGTAAACAGATATCGAGAAGCATGCGCACGTCGTTGTTATTGTCTGTACAGGTGTGAGCGTGTTGTCCTTATTCACATCAAACACGTCTATATGTTTACCACACATGGTAATATATAGTTTATTATCAGACGGAGAAACAACGCCACATGGTTTAGTTTTTAATTTGTTTGTTCCAACAATATCCAGCTTTTCATTCATTATCAGACATTTGTCGTTCTTATTATCTACAGCCACCAGCCGTCCATCTGCTAGATAGTCGATGCCGGTATACAGAGGTACTCCTGAATCCTGTTCCGCCGTCTTCAAGTCTACTGAGGCGACCAGCTCCAACTCTACTGGTTTAACATCAGGAATGGGTGTTGATGATTTCACAACAATAGTTCCTAGTTCAAAGCTTGGCTCCATTATTCGTTGTAGTTGCTTATCTAATTTTAGACTGATCTCGACAGATTGCAGCGTTGAAAACAACTCTTCAGTCGATGATTCATAACTCGTGAGCTGGTCGTTTAATTTGTGAGTTGCAATAAATTTCTGCGACGCCAACCCATGTTGACTCACTGCTTCTTGCGTACATAACGAACCCCCTATTGCCGCTATTAGACTTTGACACTTTACATGGCATTCGTTTAGCTCACACGATTTCTGCTTCTGAATTGTGGCCGTCTCATTCAGTATCTTTTTTTCAAATTCATCGATTTTCTTATTCAATTCTGCTCGAACCGTTTGAATAGTTTCTTTGATTGTAGCTACTTGATCATCTATTCCCTTTTTAGACTTTCTAAAATAGTTTGCAGGTTTTCTCAATTCATCTTTGATGGTCTTCAAGTTTGTCTTTATTGTTTCCATGTCCTGTTCGTCTTTGTTCTCAGCTATTTGATCAATCTCGACAACATTTTTACACGCTCTGTGTGTAATGATGGCGCAACTACTACAACATAGTTGTTTATCATCCACGCAGTAAAACTCGATTTGTTTTGAGTGAGTTTCACAGCGGTCCAACCCTGTCATCGATCTACAGAGATCAATTTGACTTAAGTTGGTCACCATATCTTCAATTTCCATCAATTCATGACCTTCTGTGAAGGAAAACGTACCATGGATATTAACACAGGAAGAACAAAGATACTCTTGACAATCTGGACAGAACTTCTCGGCCTTCTCGATATTGTCTCTTTTCTTGCAAGGTTGACAGTGTATGTCTTTGGTTTGGCCCTCACCTCCCTTCAGAGAATTCACTTCTATTAAAGACAATATAGCATAGTTTGATGGCAGTGATTTCGCCCACCCGTCTGAAAGTATGTCTTTCTTCTTAGCGACAGTGATCTTTTTACAAAGTTGACACACTATCCCGTCCTTTAAGGTCCCGCTGGTTTTCATTTCCGTAACATGTGAGTTAATACATGGTGCACACAGCGTATGTAGACATGACAGTAGTTTTGGATCTTTGTACGTTTCCAGACATATAGGACAGTTTAGTTTAGCTTGTTCTGTCCTTAGCTCATCGCTGGCATCCTCATGATATTTAGCCGCCATATTATTGGTTAGCAGTACTGAAAATATATAAAATATATGCAGACGAGGTACACGTTATCTACAAAAATGAACAGACCAGTTTTATCAACACGTTTATAGGGACACAGGACAATCAATATTTACTCATGTCCACGTGTCACCTGTGAACGTATATCCATATGGAAACGTAATATTACTATTGAAAACGTTATATCAATTAACATGTACACGACAGTGGTTAAGTTAGTTTGTATAACATAAGTAAAAAATCTTTAAAATAGAATTATGTTATTTATTATTTTATTTCTATCTATCCTACTAACATAAAATTTAGAAATAAAATAATTATGTTGTTTTTTTTATACAACTTAAACAAATACGAGAAATTTGATGTCCTTGAACCGTTTACAAGAGTAGCTCACCTTTTGAAAAAAGAATCGAAAGTTAGCGTCTGCACACATAATATGGTATTCTGATATCGTATGCGCATCATGTAGATATATAACTTTAGATATCATTTCATCAAACTTGCTGTGTGTCCCTTTTAAACAAGAATTAAAAAATAAATTATAGAAAAACATTATGTATGTGAAATATATAGTTAAGTGTGCTATTTCCGCCCTTATACCATATCTGAATGCATATAGATGTGATATCGAAATATATATTTATTAGGCATTTGCAGAATATAGTTCTGTACTTAGTTCGAATTTTATTAATGAGCAAATATCGCATTTTTTAATATATGTTACGTTCATGTACAGATAGCAAACTCTATATGTTAAAATGTCGGACAGTTTGATACACGGGAGTCAGATACGCTGTTGCACGGAATATGGTAACATCTAAAGGCGCATTGTAACATATATCGAAAAAAATAACGCAGTTTAAACGTCTAACATTTATTGCATATACATGTATATCTGATATCTCAATGCATAGAGATATTACAGCACGAAGAAGAAATATCTGATTATTGTCGTGTGCAATTTAGGGAGCAAGTAGGTTAAGACGCTGTCGATTAATGATCAATTACCTCACATTGCTCAGGTTGAGGATCCAAACACTTTATATGAGAATATTTGTTAGCTACTAGCGGAAAGAACATTTGTTCGACTCAAATTCATTCTGAGGACTTTCTCCTAAAATAGCATATACCATATTATTACAACCTCTCGTGTGTTGACAATGGTGTTTAATTCCATTGAAACGCACGCACGCACGCACGCACACAACACACACTCATGTGCACACGCACACACACACACACACACACACACACACACACACACAGAGTAGCTATGTTAATTGTTTATAATTATATACACTGCTACGCACTATAACAGTATAATTAATGCACAAAGCATTGAATAAAGTGTTACGTCGTATTATAAATGACATATTATTAATGACGTATTATTAATAATATTTTATTGATAATATTTTATTAATTACATATTATTTTTTTCAAGTATTATTAATACTGTATTATTAATTACGTACATATTCTTAATTACATATTATTAAATTCATATTATTAATTTCATATTATTAATTACGTATTTTTAATGACGTACATAATATTGACAATTTATTATTAACTACATAATAATTATTAATTACATATTCTTAATTACGTATTAAAATTACGTATTATTAATGACGTCTTATTCATGACGTACATATTATTAATTATTTATTATTAAACTACAGATTATTAGTTATATATTACTCTCTCTCTCTCTCTCTCTCTCTCTCTCTCTCTCTCTCTCTCTCTCATCATTACAAAACAATCCATTGTTCTCGCATTTACCCAATTCCAAGTAGACCACTACAACCACGATCTGTATATGGAATGCACTTCCTTATTTTAAACATGATATACAAGTATCCGCATGTATGTACTGACATAAATATCAAGGACAATAAAATAAATATTATGTGGCGTTTAGCGTCGCTTTCATCAATACTTCAGTTATATCGCGACGGTGTCCACTTGAGACAGTATTCTAAGGGCTGCCACACTGAAGTATCAAGCCGCAGACACATGGTATGATACCTCACCCAATCACATTATACTGACACCGGGCCGACCAGATCAAGAACTTTCCTCTAAATGCTAAACGCCAAGCGAAGACGCTTCCATTACCATTTTTCAAGTCTTTGATATGACCCGGCCGGAGATCGATAAATATATGAACATTATCAAATAATCTCCGTAACACATTCATTTAAGTTGACACTCGCCTCATGACTGCTGTAGTTAGTGATTCCTTATTATTTAAAAAGTGAATTAAATAAACATTGACGTTATTGCTCATATCGCGCAGACGAAATACTCACGTGACAAACATGTTATATTATGTTGACGTGCAAAGTCTATCAAACGAAAGATAACGTTTAGTTTTAATTCTAATCAAATCGGTATGATATAGATATCAAAACTGAAACACGGTTGGGTTATCATATAAATATCAAAACTGAGACACGGTTGGGTCATCGTATAAATATCAAAACTGAGACACGGTTGGGTTATCGTATAAATATCAAAACTGAGACACGGTTGGGTTATCTTATAGATATAAAAACTGAGACACGGTTGGGTCATCGTATAAATATAAAAACTAAGACACGGTTGGGTTATCGTATAAATACCAAAACTGAGACACAGCAGGGTTATATAATAGATACCAAAACTGAGACACGGCTAGATTATCATATATATATCAAAACTGAGACACAACTGGATTATCTTATAGATATCGAAACAGACACACGGCTGGATTATCTTATAGATATTAAACTGAGACACGGCTGGATAATCTGATAGATATCAAAGTGATACACGGCTGGAATATCTTATAGATATCAAAACTGAGACACAGCTGGGTTATCTTATAGATATCGAAACAGACACACGGCCTGGATTATCTTATAGATATCAAAACTGAGACAAAGCTAGGTTATCTTATAGATATCAAAACTGAGACACAGCTTGGATTATCTAATATATATCAAAACTGAGACACAGCTGGTTTATCTTATAGATACAAACTAAGACACGGCTGGGTTATCTTATAAATATCCAAACTGACACACAGCTGGGTTATCTTATATAAATCAAAACCGACACACAGCTGGGTTATCTTATAGATATTAAAACTGAGACACAGCTGGATTGTCTAAAGATATCAAAACTGAGACACGGCTGCATTATCTTATATGTATATCAAAACTGAGACACGGCTGGATTATCTTATAGATATACAAACTGAGACACGGCTGGGTTATCTTATAGATATTTAAACTGAAACACAGCTGGGTTATCTTATATATATATATCAAAACTGAGACACTGTTTTATTATATACTAGATGTCAAAACTGAGACACGGCTGGATTATCTAATATATATCAAAACTGAGACACAGCTGGATTATCTTATAGATATCGAAACAGACACACGGCTGGATGATCTTATACATATAGAAAATCTTATAGATATCAAAACTGAGACACAACTGGGTAATATTATAGATATCAAAACTGAAACACAGCTGGATTATCTTATAAATATCAAAACTGAGACAAAGCTGGGTTATCTTAGAGATATCAAAACTGAGACAAAGCTGGGTTCTCTTATAGATATCAAAACTGAGACAAAGCTGGGTTATCTTATAGATATCAAAACTGAGACAAAGCTGGGTTCTCTTATAGATATCGAAACTGAGACACAGCTGGATTATCTTACAGATATCGAAACAGACACACGGCTGGATGATCTTATAGATATTAAACTGAGACACGACTGGATTATCTTATAGATATCAAAACTGAGACAGCTGGAATATCTTATACATATCAAAACTGAGACACGGCTGGGTTACCTTATATGTATATCAAAACTTAGACACAACTGGGTTCTCTAATTGATATCAAAACTGAGACACTGTTGTATTATCTAATAGATGTCAAAACTGAGACACGGCTGGATTATCTTATAAATATCAAAACTGAGATACGACTAGATTATCTTATAAATATACAAACTAAGACACGGCTGGGTTATCTTATATGTATATCAAAACTGAGATACGACTAGATTATCTTATAGATATACAAACTGAGACACGGCTGGGTTACCTTATATGTATATCAAAACTGAGACACGGCTGGGTTATCTTATAGATATACAAACTGAGACACGGCTGGGTTATCTTATAAATATCCAGACTGAACACGTCTGGGTTATCTTATGATATCAAAACTGAAACACAGCTGGATTATCTTATAGATATCAAAACTGAGACACTGTTGTATTATCTAATAGATATCAAAACTGACACACGGCTGGATTATCTTATAGATATCAAAACTGAGACACGGCTGGGTTATATTATATGTATATCAAAACTGAGATACGATTGGATTATCTTATAGATATACAAACTGAGACACGGCTGGGTTATCTTATATGTATATCAAAACTGAGATACGACTGGATTATCTTATAGATATACAAATTGAGACACGGCTGGGTTATCTTATATGTATATCAAAACTGAGACACGGCTGGGTTATCTTATGATATCAAAACTGAGACACGGCTGGATTATCTTATATATATCAAAACTGAGACACTGTTGTATTATCTAATAGATATCAAAACTGAGACACGGCTGGGTTATCTAATAGATATCAAAACTGAGACACGGCTGGATTATCTTACATATACCAAAACTGAGACACGGTTGGATTATCTTACATATACCAAAACTGAGACACGGCTGGATTATAAAACTGAGACACGGCTGGATTATCTTATAGATATCAAAACTAAGACACAACTGAAACACAGCTGGGTTAACTTGTAGATATCAAAACTGGGACACGGCTTTGTTATCTTATAGATATCAAAACTGAGACACAGCTGTGTTATCTTATATATATCAAAACTGAGACAAGGCTGGGTTTTGTATTTGAATAAATGGCAATTAAAACTTATAATGAATAGATGAAATTAAATTTACTTTTAATTGAATAAGACGTACACATTTGTATAGAACGGATTCATGATTCATCCCCCTCCCCAACTCTTGAAAAAAATAATATCCAGATACAGTATGCAGATATGTCTGCACTCGATTCAACAAATCAAATGATTATGAGACAGTCTCGTGGATTAACCTCCAGAATATTTACACTTACCTTTGTCCTCACGATATAACAACCTCTATTCCCCCTTTCCACTAATATAGCAATTAATAGTAGCTCGGCCAATAACACTGCACCACTTCATTCAAATTCAGCCGATTGAAGTTAATAATTTTGGATAGTCCGCTGTATGTTTTAATTTTTACATTCAGTGCGCAACTGTCATCAGTTTTGTCTATGTCTTTGTTATCATCAAAATGAAAGACGAAACAAATTATAAACGCAATTCCTTTTTAAAAATCTATTTGCGTAAATACCAACACCGAACGCTTGTCACAGGAAATTTAATGTATACATTTCGAAAAATCCATTTCATCGTCGTACTTTCTTAACAATTATGTTGTCAAGAGGCTGAACGTCACACAGGAAGCTACTCTTTGTTGTTACCGCATCCGTGTATTTAAACCAGTAAAAATGATCTCATATCAATTGTAATCAATTGTATATTTTATAATGATTAAATGTCCGCAAGAATGATTATTTCAAATAAGTGCCTTTTATATGTTTAATTATTTAAAGATAGGACATACGGGAACTGCTGCACTGAACATGTTACAAAAAAGGAATTATTTGTAAACATTTAGCGAATACAGATTGCAAACATTTTTTCTGGAAACGTCGATGTCTATTATTGGCATATGGAGACATAATCGGAAAAAAAATTTTGACGTCACATTATTTGTTTAATATAGAGCAAACATAATATAATACATGTACTGATTAATAGCATTTTCAAAACGGTTTGAAACATTTAGAGGGATCAATGACAATGTATATATCTCTCTTACTTACTAAACAACAGTCAATAATAAAGGGTACATAGCTCCCCGTACCATAACCCCGCATAGAGCTCTTCGATTCGGATATATCGACTTCAAAAATGCGCCATAATCTCGCATACAGCTCTTCGATTTGGTTACATCGACTTCAGTATCAATTAAGACTGTTTAGAGAAAATGCGCCATAATCCCGCATACAGCTCTTCGATTTGGTTACATCGACTTCAGTATCAATTAAGACTGTTTAGAGAAAATGCGCCATAATCCCGCATAGAGCTCTTCGATTTGGTTACATCGACTTCAGTATCAATTAAGACTATTTAGAGAAAATGCCGATAATCCCGCATAAAGCTCTTCGATTTGGAAATATCGACTTCAGTATCAATTAAGACTAATTAGAGAAAATGCCGATAATCCCGCATACAGCTCTTCGATTTGGAATTATCGACTTCAGTATCAATTAAGAATATTTAGAGAAAATGCGCTATAATCCCGCATACAGCTCTTCGATTTGGTTACATCGACTTCAGTATCAATTAAGACTGTTTAGAGAAAATGCGCCATAATCCCGCATACAGCTCTTTGATTTGGTTACATCGACTTCAGTATCAATTAAGACTATTTAGAGAAAATGCCGATAATCCCACATACAGCTCTTCGATTTGGAAATATCGACTTCAGTATCAATTAAGACTATTTAGAGAAAATGCGCCATAATCCGGCATAAAGCTATTCGATTTGGTTTCATCGACTTCAGTATCAATTAAGACTATTTAGAGAAAATGCCGATAATCCGGCATACAGCTCTTCGATTTGGAAATATCGACTTCAGTATCAATTAAGACTATTTAGAGAAAATGCCGATAATCCCGCATAGAACCTCTTCGATTTGGAATTATCTACTTCAGTATCAATTAAGACTATGTAGAGAAAAACGCCATAATCCCGCATACAGCTCTTCGATTTGGTTACATCGACTTCAGTATCAATTAAGACTATTTAAAAAAATGCGCTATAATCCCGCATACAGCTCTTCGATTTGGAAATATCGACTTCAGTATCAATTAAGACTATTTAGAGAAAATGCGCCATAATCCCGCATACAGCTCTTCGATTTAGTTACATCGACTTCAGTATCATTTAAGACTATTTAGAGAAAATGCATCATAATCCGGCATAGAGCTCTTCGATTTGGTTACATCGACTTCAGTATCAATTAAGACTATGTAGAGAAAAACGCCATAATCCCGCATACAGCTCTTCGATTTGGTTACATCGACTTCAGTATCAATTAACACTATTAAGAGAAAATGCCGGTAATATTATAGATATCAAAACTGAGACACAGCTGGATTATCTTATAAATATCAAAACTGAGACTAAGCTGGGTTATCTTATAGATATCAAAACTGAGACAAAGCTGGGTTATCTTATAGATATCAAAACTGAGACAAAGCTGGGTTATCTTATAGATATCAAAACTGAGACACAGCTGGATTATCTTATAGATATCGAAACTGAGACACAGCTGGATTATCTTATAGATATCGAAACAGACACACGACTGGATGATCTTATAGATATTAAACTGAGACACGGCTGGATTATCTGATTGAGGTGAAACCCCACCATTGATTTTTGTTCTTTATTCTACAGTAAATAATAAAAGTTTGAAGGCTTGTCATTCATAGAGGGTCCCAAATGAAAGAAGTGAAACCTACATTTTACTGTTTGTCAACCTCTGCACTATCAAAATATGATGAGAAAAGTAGGGGTCATGTGTCATATAAGAGATTTTTTTTCTGCTCAGTGTGTACACTGGTGACAAAGTGAAAGTAGACTTCCGAAATCATGAATTCATACCCCGATTTCCAAGCATCATTTTTTTTTCTAAATTCACAATTCAAACATGACAATGCTATCAAAATGTTCAAAATACATGAATAATGCCATTCAAATAAAAAAAAATGAGCATTAAAATAAGGAAAATGCATTTTTAAAGACGAAGAATTGAGGATTATTTATAACCGCCATTATGCGACTACCCCACGGAAGCACTTCCTTTTTGCAATGGTGGCACTATGCCTTGATATCAAAGTGAGACACGGCTGGATTATCTTATATATATATATATATATATCAAAACTGGGACACGGCTTGGTTATCTTATAGATATCAAAACTGAGACACAGCTGGGTTATCTTATACATATCAAAACTGAGACACAGCTGGGATATCTTATAGATATCAAAACTGAGACACGGCTGGATTATCTTATAGATATCAAAACTGAGACACGGCTGGGTTATCTTATACATATCAAAACTGAGACAAAGCTGGGTTATCTTATACATATCAAAACTGAGACACAGCTGGGTTATCTTATTAATATCAAAACTGAGACACAGCTGGGTTATCTAATAGATATCAAAACTGAGACACGGCTGAGTTATCTTATAGATATCAAAACTGAGACACTGTTGTATTATCTTATATATTTCAAAACTGAGACACGGTTGGATTATCTTACATATACCAAAACTGAGACACGGCTGGATTATCTTATAGATATCAAAACTGAGATACGACTGGATTATCTTATAGATATACAAACTGAGACACGGCTAGGTTATCTTATATGTATATCAAAACTGAGACACGGCTGGATTATCTTATAGATATACAAACTGAGACACGACGGGTTATCTTATAAATATCCAAACTGAACACGTCTGGGTTATCTTATGATATCAAAACTGAAACACAGCTGGATTATCTTATATATATATATATATATATCAAAACTGGGACACGGCTTGGTTATCTTATAGATATCAAAACTGAGACACAGCTGGGTTATCTTATACATATCAAAACTGAGACACAGCTGGGATATCTTATAGATATCAAAACTGAGACACGGCTGGATTATCTTATAGATATCAAAACTGAGACACGGCTGGGTTATCTTATACATATCAAAACTGAGACAAAGCTGGGTTATCTTATACATATCAAAACTGAGACACAGCTGGGTTATCTTATTAATATCAAAACTGAGACAAAGCTGGGTTATCTTATACATATCAAAACTGAGACACAGCTGGGTTATCTAATAGATATCAAAACTGAGACACGGCTGAGTTATCTTATAGATATCAAAACTGAGACACTGTTGTATTATCTTATATATTTCAAAACTGAGACACGGTTGGATTGTCTTACATATACCAAAACTGAGACACGGCTGGATTATCTTATAGATATCAAAACTGAGATACTACTGGATTATCTTATAGATATACAAACTGAGACACGGCTAGGTTATCTTATATGTATATCAAAACTGAGACACGGCTGGATTATCTTATAGATATACAAACTGAGACACGACGGGTTATCTTATAAATATCCAAACTGAACACGTCTGGGTTATCTTATGATATCAAAACTGAAACACAGCTGGATTATCTTATATATATCAAAACTGAGATACTGTTGTATTATCTAATAGATATCAAAACTGAGACACGGTTGGGTTATCTTACATATACCAAAACTGAGACACGGCTGGATTATCTTACATATACCAAAACTGAGACACGGCTGGGTTATCTTATATATATCAAAACTGAGATACTGTTGTATTATCTAATAGATATCAAAACTGAGACACGGTTGGGTTATCTTACATATACCAAAACTGAGACACGGCTGGATTATCTTACATATACCAAAACTGAGACACGGCTGGATGATCTTACATATACCAAAACTGAGACACGGCTGGATTATCTTATATATATCAAAACTGAGATACTGTTGTATTATCTAATAGATATCAAAACTGAGACACGGTTGGGTTATCTTACATATACCAAAACTGAGACACGGCTGGATTATCTTACATATACCAAAACTGAGACACGGCTGGATTATCTTATATATATCAAAACTGAGATACTGTTGTATTATCTAATAGATATCAAAACTGAGACACGGTTGGGTTATCTTACATATACCAAAACTGAGACACGGCTGGATTATCTTACATATACCAAAACTGAGACACGGCTGGATGATCTTACATATACCAAAACTGAGACACGGCTGGATGACCTTACATATACCAAACTGAGACACGGCTGGATTATCTTACATATACCAAAACTGAGACACGGCTGGATGATCTTACATATACCAAAACTGAGACACGGCTGGATGATCTTACATATACCAAAACTGAGACACGGCTGGATGATCTTACATATACCAAAACTGAGACACGGCTGGATTATCTTATAGAATTCAAAACTGAGATACTGTTGTATTATATAATAGATATCAAAACTGAGACACGGTTGGGTTATCTTACATATACCAAAACTGAGACACGGCTGGATGATCTTACATATACCAAAACTGAGACACGGCTGGATTATCTTATAGATATCAAAACTAAGACACAACTGAAACACAGCTGGGTTAACTTGTAGATATCAAAACTGGGACACGGCTTTGTTATCTTATAGATATCAAAACTGAGACACAGCTGTGTTATCTTATATATATCAAAACTGAGACAATGCTTGGTTTTGTATTTGAATAAATGGCAATTAAAACTTATAATGAATAGATGAAATTAAATTTACATTTAATTGAATAAGACGTACTCATTTAATAAACCAAATCGGTTCATTAATTGTACTTTCGTTTGATTGTTCGTTCGTCCATTCGTTTATTCTTCGTTCGTGTGTTCATTAGTTCAATTTTTCATTCGCTAGATGTAAAAGCCAGTTGTTTAAGACATTGATATATCTAGGCTGTTACCATTAAACTTCATAAAAGTATTTATATAAGTTATTGAAATATAGTTTACTTTTAAAGGAGATGTTCACGTAAATATATAAAACTTATACTGGTTGTATAGAATGGATTTATGATTCATCCCCCTCCCCAACTCTTGAAAAAAATAGATATCCAGATACATTATACAGATATGTCTGCACTCGATTCAACAAATCAAATGATTATGAGACAATCTCGTGGATTAACCTCCAGAATATTTACACTTACCTTTCTGTCCTCACGATATAACAACCTCTATTCCCCCTTTCCACTAATATAGCAATTAATAGTAGCTCGGCCAATAACACTGCACCATTCATACATATTCAGCCAATTTAAGTTAATAATTTTAGATAGTCCGCTGTATGTTTTAATTTTTACACTCAGTGCGCAACTGTGGATGTGTCGTCAGCTATTGAAATTGACACATTCTTCCAAGAAACGTCTATTTTTGGCCCACCTCTTAACGGTAAGCGGAAATCCTCGGATGACAATGGCACACATGCTTTTGTGTGATGAAACTGATAAATATAAAAGGCAGTAACCTCGTTTAGACTTAATCAATATTAACATTTTATGTGTATTGATGCACATGTGCAACAAAATGAACACATGAGATAGACAACATTATTATAGTGTTAAACCTCATTTGACCTCCAGTGGAATCTTTAATACTATTAAAACTTGTGATACATATCGTATTTTTTCAAATAATACCTTTTATTAAATATAAATTGTTTGATAAAAATTTGATGTAATATTGTTTGAAAAGAACTAGAGATGAATAATAAAAAGGTCTTTACACAGTTCACTGTACAATATGGATTTTATTGTACTCGTCGATGTTGTGGTGGAAACCTGTATTGGGCTCGGCGCCTGCAGCGTCCCGTCCAATACAGGTTTTCACCACAACATTGACGAGAACAATATTATAGGTTACTGAACGTGTATAGATAAATATTATTTGAGACGAGTTGTTTTGGCGGAGGAATACGAGCTTGCGAGTATTCTTCAACCAAAACAACGAGTCCCAACTAATATTAGTTTTATTGTATACTTTTAAATTGTTTAGGCCAGTTAATTCATTAAATGCTATTTTTCTATAAATTGTGCTTAGAACTAATAATTTGGTCTCTAAACGTTACCTAACGCTATCATATTAACGCAACGTCGCGGGAAATAGTATAACGTCATTTCATAATTTAACATTGCGTTCAAATAGAAATAACTTTCATAACTGTCATTTGTGTCAGAATTATTTCAACCAATGAGATGAAGTGTCTAATTGTATTTTATTCTTAATGTAGACACATTGGGTCGTAATATAATATGTAATCAAATTGATATTTTTATTTATATTGCATGCTCTTTGATAAAATGGCGAAAGTAGTTCCTACTTCCGTTGCACGTAGTAAATTTCCCGTGCAATACGATAAAGTACTGCACGCTCGTCCTCTATAGAAAACTATAGGGGCAATATGAAAGTAAACAATAAAAATCCATATTGTACAGTGAACTGTGTAATGACCTTATAATAGCAGTTTGTATCGCGACTCCAGTAGACATATTAATAAGAAGCAGTTTTTATCGCGACATCAATTAGATAAAAGCTGGGTAATTACAACTTAGAACATTATTAGACCGGTAATATTTGTTCATGTTGAGTAAATCTTGTTTTTGTATATATTGTATAGTTGTATATTAATTAAAAATACGATATTTATCACAATTCTTATAACATTAAAGTTTGCTCTTTAAAAAAAATTGATACATCAATATTGATATAATTCCCTTATCACAGAAATTTTCTTTCGTTTTTAAATTATATATTTTCTAAGTATCTATTTATATCTTTTGGAATAATGTATACTTCAATTTCTCAATATATACATCTTGCTTGTGTATCCCCACTTTCAGCATGAAAAAAAACTTAATAAAATAAATTAAGTCAGTCACAGAAACAAACTTTTAATTTTTATTGACACAAACAAAATAAACTTATATTTTGTTGTGATCATTTGCCAGTTTGATATTTTCATCCAACCAGAAATAAGCTTACTATAAAAAAATATATGCCCTGAACATCCCAATACTTTTTTCAGCCAATCAGAGAGCTCACTCATCTCAATGGTGGTAGCTGACCATATACACGTATTGTGACTGAAGCGGTGAACAGGTTCAATGACACCAGTAGAAATCATCAGTTTGGCCCATGACTTTGTTATAATCAAAATTAAAAAGAGGAAACAAATTATAAACGCAATTCCTTTTTAAAAATCTATTTCAGTAAACACCAACACAGAACGCTTGACACAGGAAATCTAATGTATACACTTCGAAAAATCCACTTCATCATCTTACTTTCTTAACAATTATGTTGTCAAGAGGCCGAGCGTCACACAGGAAGTTACTCCTTGTTACCGCTTCCTCGTATTAAACCCAGTATAAAATGATCTCCTATAAATTGTAATTTAGTATATGTATACTTTATAATGATTACATGTCCGCAAGAATGATTATTTAAAAAAAGGTGCCTTTTCTGTGTTTAATTTTTTAAAGATAGGGCATACGGGAACTGCCGCATTGAACATGTTACAAAAAAAGGCATTAATTTGACAAGTTATTTGTAAACATATAGCGAATACAGATTGTAACAATTTTTCTAGAAACGCCGATGTCTATTATTGGCATACGGAGACATAATTGGAAAAAAATCATTTCAACGTCACATTGTTTGTTTAATATAGCGCAAACATGATATAATACATGTACTGATTAATAGCATTTTCAAAACGGTTTGAAACATGTAAAGGGAACAATGACAAGGTATATATCTCTCTTACTTACTAAACAACAGTCAATTATAAACCGTGCAGAGCTCCCCGAACCATAACTCCGCATTACAGCTCTTCGATTTCGGATACATCGACTTCAGTATCAATTAAGAATATTTAGAGAAAATGCTCCATAATCCCGCATAGAGCTCTTCGATTTGGATATTTCGACTTCAGTATCAATTAAAGACTATTTAGAGAAAATGCCCTATAAACCCGCTTAGCGCTTTTCGATTTGGATACATCGGCTCAAGTATCAATAATGACTATTAAGAGAAAATGACGATAAGCCCGCATAAAGCTCTTTGATTTGGATATATCGACCTTAGTATCAATTAAGACTTTTTAGAGAAAATGCCCCATAATCCCGCATAGAGCTCTTCGATTTGGAAATATCGACTTCAGTATCAATTAAGAGTTTTTATAGGAATTGCCCCATAATCTGGCATAGAGCTCTTCGATTTGGATACATCGACTCCAGTATCAATTAGGACTATTTAAAGAAAACGCTCCATAATCCGGCATACAGCTCTTCGATTTCGATATATCGACTTTAGTATCAATTAAGACCATTAAGAGGAAATGCTCCATAATCCCGCATTAAGCTCTTCGATTTAGATATATCGGCTCCAGTATCAATTAAGAATATTTAGAGGAATTGCCCCATAATCCGGCATAGAGCTCTTCGATTTGGATACATCGACTCCAGTATCAATTAAGACTATTTAGAGAAAACACTCCATAATCCCGCACAGAGCTCTTCGATTTTGATACATCGACTTCAGTATCAATTAAGACTATTTAGAGGAAGTGCGCCATAATCCCGCATAAAGCTCTATGATTTGGATACATCGACTGCAGTATCAATTAAGACTATTTAGAGGAATTACTCCATAATCCCGCATAAACTCTTCAATTCGGATACATCGACTTCAGTATCAATTAAGACTTTTTAGAGGAAGTGCTCCATAATCCCGCATACAGCTCTTCGGTTTGGATATATCGACTCCAGTATAAATTAAGACTATTTAGAGGAATTGCTCAATAATCCCGCATAGAGCTCTTCGATTTTAATATATCGACTTCAGTATCAATTTAGACTATTTAGAGGAAGTGATCCATTATCCCGCATATAGCTCATCGATTTGGATACATCGACTTCAGTATCAATTAAGACTATTTCAAGAAAATGCCCCCATTATCCCGCATA
This sequence comes from Panopea generosa, assembly GCA_029582155.1. Lineage (NCBI taxonomy): Eukaryota > Metazoa > Mollusca > Bivalvia > Adapedonta > Hiatellidae > Panopea > Panopea generosa. Next base: position 10,245,180 of record CM055907.1, on the reverse strand, counting down.
AAGCTCTTTGATTTGGAGACATCGACTTCAGTATCAATTAAGACTATTCATAGGAAATGCTCCATAATCCCGTATAGAGCTTTTCGATTTGGATACATCGACTTCAGTATTAATTAAGACTATTCAGAGAAAATGCTCCATAATTACGCATAAAGCTCTTTGATTTGGAGACATCGACTTCAGTATCAATTAAGACTATTCAGAGGAAATGCTCCATAATCCCGTATAGAGCTCTCGATTTGGATACATCGACTTCAGTATTAATTAAGACTATTCAGAGAAAATGCTCCATAATTACGCATAAAGCTCTTTGATTTGGATACATCGACTGCAGTATCAATTAAGACTATTTAGAGGAATTGCTCCATAATCCCGCATAAACTCTTCGATTTGGATACATCGACTTCAGTATCAATTAAGACTTTTTAGAGGAAGTGCTCCATAATCCCGCATACAGCTCTTCGGTTTGGATATATCGACTCCAGTATAAATTAAGACTATTTAGAGGAATTGCTCAATAATCCCGCATAGAGCTCTTCGATTTTAATATATCGACTTCAGTATCAATTTAGACTATTTAGAAGAAGTGATCCATTATCCCGCATATAGCTCATCGATTTGGATATATCGACTTTAGTATCAATTAAGACTATTTCAAGAAAATGCCCCCATTATCCCGCATAAAGCTTTTCGATTTGGATACATCGACTTCAGTATCAATTAAGACTATTCATAGGAAATGCTCCATAATCCCGTATAGAGCTTTTCGATTTGGATACATCGACTTCAGTATTAATTAAGACTATTCAGAGAAAATGCTCCATAATTACGCATAAAGCTCTTTGATTTGGAGACATCGACTTCAGTATCAATTAAGACTTTTTAGAGAAAATGCTCAATAATCCCGCATAGAGCTCTTCAATTTGGATATATCGACTTCAGTATCAATTAAGACTATTTAAAGGAAATGCTCCATAATCCCGTATAGAGCTCTTCGATTTGGATACATCGGCTTCAGTATCAATTACTCCATAATCCGCATACAGCTCTTCTATTTGGACATATCGACTTCAGTATCAATTAAGACTATTTAGAAGAAATGCTCCATAATCCGCATACAGCTCTTCGATTTGGATATATCGACTTCAGTATCAATTAAGACTATTTAGAGAACTAGTACAACATCTACATCTTTTCCACAACAACAACGATAACAATCATCATTGCTTCCGATTTCATTATCTTTGTCTTTAACATTATCTTTACCATCATCATTACCATCATCATCAGTGTCACAATCATCATCATTATATTCATCATCAATATCATAAAATCATCATCAAGATTATCATTCATTATCATCTCTATTGGTATTGCTGACCCAAATCTGCACTCCAACACCATACCCCTGATTTTCTTATGGTCGTCCCCTTGTTGAAATGCTTATGATGATGACGACGACAACAAAACATAATGAAAATGATGATTGTTTGACTGATTGATTGGAGTTTAACGCAGTTTTCAACATCAGTGCAGTTATTTAACGGTAGCCAGTTAGCCTAACCAGTGATCCTGTACATATATTAACATGTAATCAGTACTTCGGCAACAGTATCAATGATGATGATGATGATGATGATGATGATGATGATGATGATGATGATGATGATGATGATGAATTGTGGTGATGATGGTGGTGGTGTTGGTTGTGATGATGATGATGATGATGATGATGATGATGATGATAATCCCAAATAGAATCGCTAATACGACCACCATTGCCGGTTCTTTGAAAAAAAGTTAGTCCAAATATTGAGGTGGTCCCTAATATATGGCGAGAACTTTCATCACATGTCTGTCTTTGTTTATTGATTGGACATTTTGTATCGATATATCGACTCGTGTATCGATATATCGACTTACAAGTATCAACGATATATCGGCTTCTGTTTCAGAAAAATGATATGAAGAAATACTTTGAAAAGCTTTCATGAAAAAAATCAAATTTTATTCAATATATTTTTATCTGATTCGTATACATATTGTACAAAAACTGAATAACAAAAAAGTTTGATTGAGTAAAAAATATCATTTAAACATTGTATCACTATTATTCACTTCAGCTTGTGTATTTGTTGTGGAAAAGAATGTTTCCAACAATGTAAACAAACTTGTTCCTCTATTTATTTGACCGAATCAACGCTTCCAAACTTTGACTCCATATAGTGTCGACTCCTCTAAATCGTCGATACATCGACATCGACGGAAGCGAAAAAGAATGACGGGATCAATTGTGGTTTAATTTCCGGAGCCAAGGAGGAATATTCCTTTTAAATTATTTTCGAAATCAGTAGTATATTTGGTATACAGTAAAACCTGTCTTCAGCAGCCATTTAAGGAAACGGGCAAAATTAGCTATTAAGACAGGTTGTTGCTTAATACAAGTTTATTTGCTCTGAAGCATAAAAATGGAAAGAGCAAATGTTGCTGCTTAAGACAGGTGTCTGTTTAATATAGGCGACCGATTGCACAGGTTTGACTGTATAATGAAACTAAAAGTAATTCCCAATGTGGTTATGACAGAATCGCGTACGTGCTGATATATTTTTATGTCGATTGTGCACATGAGATAAAATTCAACTGAGTTCGAAAAATACTTTCAATTGGAACGTCAGAAAGACCGAACATGGCCATGTTTCAGACGTCACATATAAATATAATTTATGTTATATTTTCCGCAGAAAAAAATACATACTCATATTAGAAATTACTTTTAGTTCCATTATATACTAAATATACTACTGATTTCGAAAATCATTTCAAATGTATATATCTCTTTATATTAAATGAAAATACACAAATCCGTCGTCTTACAAGCGGTCCTAATACCGAATATAGGGGTGGCAATATATTATTATTAAACAAAATGATCATTAAACAAAAGGAAAAATCCTAATTTTATTATAGAGATGGTCCTAATGCAGGGTTTTAGTGTATATTTAAACAACAGTGCAGATGGACATTTAGACACTGCATAATTATAATAATGACGGCTTTTAGGGTCTAGCAAATAACGCGACAGTCACTATGACTATCATTTTTAATTCGGGAGCTCTATGCGTCAAGATGTCAGGCCCGTTTTAAAGTTGATGTGTATATTTGACGCATAGCCCTGGAGTCGGAACCACATGGGCTCACACAACTTATAATGTGTTTGTATGCCATTAAAACCCATTCATTCATTCATTCATTCATTCATTCATTCATTCATTCATTCATTCATTCATTCATTCATTCATTCAAAGTGTGTGTGGTCATTTAATGTGTTCACTGAATCCAGCCTCAGATGCATATAAGCTATAACTAATTTCTTGTGAAACCCTTTCATTAGTTTCTCAATATGTATATTAAATGAATGATCAACATGCATACTGTGAATAAACTGATGTTTAAACAATCACTAACTGTGATCAACATGCATACTGTGAATAAACTGATGTTTAAACAATCACTAGCTGTGATCAACATGCATACTGTGAATAAACTGATGTTTAAACAATCACTAGCTGTGTTCGTCCGTTTTATCTGGAACAACGTGAACGTCATTTCCGTCTGTGCATGATTCCAGTTTCCGTTTCCGTCCATATTTCTCCGCCAGAGGGAGCAGTGTCATTCCTATTCCGCCAATTAAATGCATGGACGCAATCAGTTGGTAACTGGGAACGTATGTCCCTAACAAGTCACGCATAAGACCTGAAAATATGTAATGATTTTGACGATGAGACCTGTTTCTTAATTTTAATAAAAAAAAAAAAGTTAAACATGACTTGTATTTTTGTATTTTTCTCTTCGAATAAATGTCGAAGATATTGCTGCGATTGACACCTACACAATTACAAATTAAATAAAATGATATGAATAGATACTACGTAAGTAAATTTCCGTACAAAGCGATTCAGGTTCAGCACTGGCAGACAATAATGGCTCGGCAAATGGCACTTTGTTTAATTTTCTTAGCCTTACCTAATTTATTCTATATGGAAATCCAAAATTCACTGCTGATACTGTATAGATATCCAATAAAATGCATTTATCATAGAGCATATATTTATATAAATGTTCCATTTACAAAATGTGTATTTAATACTTATTCCAGTCAATTACTAATGTTTGTAAAATATATAATCTATGGAAAACCCTTTAATTTTACTTTTTTTTTCAACCAAATTATTCAAAACTGTCACTTGCTACAATTGCAGCACATTTTAATATAATGATGTATACCATTATAATATAAACGTATTATCACATCATAATATAATAGTATAATCACATATAACATTTGCCATTATCGCATTATAATATAATGATGTATTACATTATAATATAAACGTATTATCACATCATAATATTATGGTATCATCACATATAAGAATTATAATATTAAAAGTATTATCCCATTATGATATAATAGTATTATCACATTTTAATATAATGGTATATCACACTATAATATAATGGTATTATCACATTTTAATATAATGGTATATCACACTATAATATAATGGTATTATCACACTATGTTATAATTGTATATCACATTATAATATAATGGTATTATCACACTATGATATAATTGTAAATCACATTATAATATAATGGTATTATCACACTATAATATAATGGTATTATCACATTATAATATAATTGTATATCAAACTATAATATAATGGTATTATCACATTATAATATAATAGTATATCACACTATAATATAATGGTATTATCACACTATATTTTAATGGTATTATCACACTATAATATAATGGTATTATCACACTATAATATAATGGTATTATCACATTATAATATAATGGTAGATCACACTATAATATAATGGTATTATCACACTATAATATAATGGCATTATCACATTATAATATAATGGTATATCACACTATAATATAATGGTATTATCACACTATGTTATAATTGCATATCACATTATAATATAATGGTATTATCACACTATGATATAATTGTAAATCACATTATAATATAATGGTATTATCACACTATAATATAATGGTATTATCACATTATAATATATTGGTATATCACACTATAATATAATGGTATTATCACATTATAATATAATAGTATATCACACTATAATATAATGGTATTATCACACTATATCTTAATAGTATTATCACACTTTAATATAATGGTATTATCACACTATAATATAAAAGTATTATCCCATTATGATATAATGGTATTATCACACTATAATATAATGGTATTATCACACTATGATATAATTGTATATCACATTATAATATAATGAAATTAACACACTTTAATAAAATGGTATTATCACACTATAACATAATGGTATTATCACAATATAATATAATGGTATTATCACCCTATAATATAATGTTATTATCACACTATGATATAATGGTATATCACACTATAATAATATAATGGTATATCACACTATAATATTATGGTATTATCACACTATGATATAATTGTATATCACACCATAATATAATGGTATTACCATCCTATGATGCAATTGTATATCACACTATACGATAATGGTATTATCACACTTTAACGTAATTGTATTATCACACTATAATATAATGGTATATTACATTAGATATAGTTGTATTATAGCATTATTAAAAATGGTATTATCAAATTATAATATAAAAAGTCTGATCACACTATAGTATAACAGTATTTTCACACTATAATATAATGTTATTATCACAGTATAATATAATGGTTTTATCACATTATGATATAATGGTATTATCACATTATAATAAATTGGTATTATTTGATTATAATATGATTGTATATCACAATATATTAAAATGATATTATCACATTATAATATAATAGTATATCTCACTCTAATAAAATGGTATTATCACACTCTAATACAACAGTATTAACACACTATAATATAATGGTATTATCACACTATAATATAATGGTATTATCACACTATAATAAAATAATATACCACACTATTATATAATGGTATTATCACATTATAATATAATGGTATTATCACATTATAATACAATGGTATCACCACACTATAATACAATGGTATTATCAGACTATACTATAATGGTATTATCACACTGTGATTCAATGGTATTATCACACTATAATACATTGGTATTATCACACTATAATATAAGGATTTTATCACAATATTATATAATAATATACCACATTACATAATAATGGTATATTACATTATGGTATAATGATATTATCACATTATAATATGATGGCATTATCACATTATAATATAATGGTATATCACATTATAATATGATGGTATTATCACATTATAATATAATGGTATATCACATTATAACAAATGGAATTATCTCATTATAATATAATGGTATTATCACACTGTAATATAATTGTATAATCACGCTATAATATAATGGTATATCACATTATGATAAAAAGATATTGTCACTTTATAATGTAATTTCGGTTCTTTCGTGGTCGCTCAAACATTGTGGATTTCATGATTTACTTCACAAAAATAATAAATAAGTTTTCTATCATCTTGTTAAAGGTTTTACATCTAATACAGCCATATATATCACTGGTTATTTGCCTCTAAGTTTAATATTTTAATGTAGCTGACGGTATCTGTGGCATCTCATTTAATAATACATGAGACAGATGGCTACCACACCACAAAGTCGGTTGCCACAAGAGACAGTCAGTTACCACGCGAGACAGTCAGTTACCACATGAGACAGTCGGTTACTACAGGAGACAGTCGGTTACCACATGAGACAGTCGGTTAGCACAGGAGACAGTCAGTTACCACATGAGACAGTATGTTACCAAACGAGACAGTAGGTTACCACATGAGACGAGACAGTCAGTTACCACACGAGACAATCGGTTACCACACGAGACAGTCTGTTACCATACGAGACAGTCGGTTACCACATGAGACAGTCAGTTACAACTTGAGACAGTATGTTACCACACAAGACAGTCGGTTACTGCATGAAACAGTCAGTTACCACACGAGACAGTCGATTACCACACGAGACAGTCGGTTACAACATGAGACATTATGTTACCACATAAGACAGTCGGTTACAACACGAGACAGTCGGTAATCACACGAAACAGTCAGTTACATCACGAGACAGTCGGTTACCACAGGAGACAGTCGGTTACAACATGAGACAGTATGTTACCGAATGAGACAGTCGGTTGCCACACGAGACAGTCGGTTACCACGTGAGACAGTCGGTTACTACACGAGACAGTCGGTTACATCACGAGACAGTCGGTTACAACATGAGACATTATGTTACCACATGAGACAGTCGGTTACAACACGAGACAGTCGGTTATCACACGAGACAGTCGTTTACATCACGAGACAGTCTGCTACAATACGATACAGTCTGTTACCACACGAGACAGTCGGTTATAACACGAGACAGTCGGTTACAACATGAGACAGTCGGTTACCAAACGAGACAGTCGGTTACCACATGAGACAGTCGGTTTCCACACGAGACAGTCTGTTAAAACATGAGACAGTTGGTTACCACATGAGACAGTTGGTTACCACACGAGACAGTCGGTTTCCACACGAGACAGTCGGTTACTACACGAGACAGTCTGTTACCAAATGAGGCACTCGGTTACCACACGAGACAGTCGGTTACCACACGAGACAGTCAGTTACCAGACGAGACAATCAGTTACAACATGAGACATTATGTTATCACATGAGACAGCCAGTTACCACACGATACAGTCGGTTACCAAACGAGACAGTCAGTTACCACATGAGAGAGTCGGTTTCCACACGAGACAGTCGGTTTCCACATGAGACAGTCGGTTACCACATGAGACAGTGGGTTACCACATGAGACAGTCGGTTGCCACGTTATAACATGAAACAGTCGGTTACTACTGAGAATCAATTCCTACGGATGTGAAAAATAGTGAAAAGAAGGACGTTGTACAGCATGAAAAAGTGCCATCAATATAGATAAATCATTCATTTGACACTCATTAATGATATTTATACGGCTGGTGTATTACAACCAGCCATTTAATTCTCAAAACTTTGCACTCTCTATTTCCCCTCTACCTTTGTAACGTTATTGAATTTCACTTAAAAGCTGTTGAAAACTAGAAATGTGCCTGTCAACACGAATGTCCCTGTCATGTCCTGTATTGCAGCAATACCATTGGTGTAGTGAACTACAGCAGTACTACTACAAAGACGACAGTGTGACTAACTGAACTTCGAACTGATGCTTGCTAGCAAGTTTGACTATAGTCAGTTAGAAATATTAGCTCGAACTAATCCTAGGTAGAACCAGTACTATTAAAGCATATACGAAAACATGTCTTGCTCAAGGACACCACTTATAGCCGTGGCGGTGGATCAAACAAACGATTCCTTTGATCATGGTTTCGATGCTCTACCATTTGACCGAGCGCTCCACAATTACAATCAAAATTATATAAAGGACCATATAACTCTGCCATACATCGATGGCGCGTAATGCGGTGATTATAGGAGCAACTGGGCTTAATGCTTATATTCACTTACAAGTTTGGTCTTAATCAGTTTAGATGTTCAGGAGGAGTAACGCTGAAAATATTCACAATTAAAATTATCAAAGGGTCAGAATTCCGTCAAAAGATCCATGAACCGGACCTTAAAAACAATAAACACAACTCTATCTGAACCTCCCAACAAGTTTGGACCAAATCAGTTGCAGAGTTTAGGGGCAGTGCCGACAAGAGTTAACATTAATAATAAGGACACAGCTATGCTTCCACAAAAAGTCGATGAACCGGAACGCATCAACAATATGCACACCGACGTCATGCTGATACAAATATGGTTGTATATGTAACCAACAATTGGGAACTACATTTGGTATACACACGACGTGTTGACTTGTTCACCAAATGAAAACATTTTCATGATTTTGCTGTCAGAATGATTTAACAAAACTCTAATTACCACGTTTTACCTACAGCCCAGTGTACCTTCTTATTGTGGAAAAAATAAAGTGTCGCAGTTGTTGTATACATCTCATGGAGTAAGGTATTTACTGCCAAAGCATGTATTTCATTCATAAAATACATTCAAATTGGGAAGGAAAGTATACTTGGAGGTGGGGGTGGAGGAAGTGAGAGGAAATGGGGAGAGAAATGGGGATTGAGTAGGGGGGCTACCCTTGTTTGTGTTACTAAAATACACATCGGTCAAATATACTTACCAATCACAGGCAATAACAATGACAGCGCGCCGGACTGTGAAAGTATAGTGATCCCTAATGCACTTTTCAAATTGTCTAACCCCAGAAAATCCACCAATACAACAGGGTATATAGAAAAATACACACGTCCCATCAGTCCGTATATGACGCAGTACAATACAAATGTCCACACCGATGTGTAAAACGGGAAAAAGTAAGTAGCTATACCGAGTACCACGTTAGCCGCTGCTATCACATTGTTTGTTTTAATCCATCCTTTATCTGCGATGACACCCCATATCAGAATGGCGCACATATCAACACAGCCTGTCAGCGTAATTAGAAATCCGCCCATCTCGTCTGAGAGTCCCTGATCTTTAGCGATTGGCGGGAGAAAAGTTTGTGCCGAACTGGATGCGGTGCATAAACACCAAGCACACGGTAAGAAACACAGGAACGGCAGGTGACGTAACACTTTGCAATCAATAATGGTACACAGTCTGTTCAAAATACCGGAAGTGGAATTGCAGCAGCAGGACGATTGGGAATTTGTCATGGTATGAACTTCTGGTGATTTATTATTGACATTGTCCTTACTTATTTTACTCACATCAAGCATTGATGAGACTGTAAATTCCATGCTAGCATATCGGCCAACGCCTGGACTGCTGATGATCGAGGCTATACTTCCAACAACATTTGCTTTACCTTGCTCCGACAATGTCCGTCGTCTGCTTTTTCGCGCCATAATCGAACCACGTGGATATAAGGTAGGGTTCGAGTATAAAAGTGGCGAATTAGTACCTTTTGTTGAATAGATTTGAATTTCGGTATACTTCTCCGGAAAAGTCGCATTTTTAACTGAAATCCCTGAATCTGTTTCAATACTATTGGAGTCGGAGTTATCTTTGTTCTTTGTCTTCATCGTTCGTGTTTTCGTATAAAAAGAAGTAGGTCGCATGGTGGCACCAGACAAAAGACCATGCAAGCACATTGCTCCGAGCAGGAGCAGGGTACCAGATAAACCATAGTTGTCAAGACATGCACGCACAATGACCGGAAATAAAAGGGAACCAACGCTTCCACCCATTGAAGCTACACAATTAGCGAGACTGCGTCGTTTGTCAAAATATTGTCCAAGGATGGAAGTTGTTGGTGCCATCATAAATCCCTGTCCAGTTCCTGAGAGAGAAAAATAATCAATAATATATCCATTAGCAGAGAGTTCAAATGTTAGTACAAAATACGAAATACAAAATATTGTCCAGGGATTGAAATTGTTGGTGCCATTAAACATTCCTGAACAGTTCCTGAGAAAGAAAAATAATTAATGATAATATTTATTATATCAATAAGCTGAGATTTCAAATGATAGTACAAAATACGAAATAATGTAAAAGAAAATAGGTACAAAACTTCCGATAACGGCTAATCAAATGTTGAATGTTAACCTAAGTTGTTGTTGTTGTTGTTGTTGTTGTCGTCGTCGTCGTCGTCGTCGTCGTCGTTGTTGTTGTTGTATTATATTTATAAGAATGTTATTCTTTGTCTTTTTCTTTTTCAACAGTATTTCAGTTACTTAATGGCGACAGTGCACCCAATCATCGTTCCTGTGAAATTGTGAAAATAACATGGTTCAACGTTATTTTGAAAGAAATAACTCAAAATCACATTTTTCCTACATACATTGTATTTCAGAATGAATTGATTATACGTAGGCCAGTATAACAACTGGTGGGGAGATTAAAATAAAATGATAACCAACTTCTAAAGCGCATCCACACAAACCCACCCCAAAAACCACGTGCTTTCTTTCATTCTCTGTTTGTGCGACGTCTGGTTTCGAATATATACAATATAACAATTCAGCTGGTCAATATTTGGTATAATAGTTTGTTTTCTTGCCTCTGTACATTATTAATTTAAGCACATATTGTGCATTGCGTTTTCAATATTCAAATGATATAACAGGGTCGAACGGGTTTTTTTTCTGTTCCTAAAAAATTCCTCCATATTTTACGCAACCAATACTTTTAACGCCTCAGAACGAATACAATCATTATACGTTCATTGCTTTATTTAGAAAAGAATCATGTACCAGGTATGTTACTACTAATTGACTTTGAGAAAGCATTCGATTCAGTCGCCTGGGCTTTTATATTTTTGCTGTTCTTAATTGTTTTATCTTTGGTCCATCCTTTATTTAATGGGTCAAAGTATTTTATACAAATATAGTCAATGGACACTTATCAGAGTGGTTCTACTGACAGAGATGATGTAGATAAGGAGACCCATTATTCCCATATATATATTCATTTTATGTGCAGAGATCCTCACTGTTATAATCAGAAAAAAAAACTAATATAAAAGGAATACAGATTGAAAATACAAACTTTTTAATTATACAATGATACAACACTGATGCTTGATGGTTCAGAAAAATCACTTGTAAACACACTTCAAACACGCAAATTCTATGCTGAAATCTCCGGCCTTAATATCAATGTTGATGAAACTAAGGCAGTGTGAATATGTTCGATGAAAAAAATAATATTAAGTTATGTGAGCAATATAATCTTTCTTGGGACAATGAATTTACTGTCCTTGGTATCCGATTTTCGGTAGATCTAGACAAAATGATTAATGTGAACTTTGATGATAAAATACATGATATAAAACAGCTTCTTATCCATTGATCAAAACGAGTATTAACACCAACTGGTAAAATAACAATCTTAAAAAGTTGAGTCATATCAAAAATTAATCATCTCATCTTAGCTATACCAAACCCTTACTCAGATAAAATTATAGAGATTTAAAGTTTATTTTTTAAATTTATTTGGGATGGTAAACCGGATAAGGTAAAAGAACTACTCTTTGCAACTCTAACATTAAAGGGGATCTCAAAATGTTTCAGAAGCTTTCAATTTGGTTTAATCCAAACATTAAGGTCGAAGGCACAAGTATATTTTATAACTATTGGTTCTCTAAGGGTGTGTTATTGATAAATGATATTATGAATACAAATGGTAATTTCAACGCAATGATTGATTTTATTAATAGGTACAACATAAATATAAACTTTATCATAGAATATGAAGGATTGCTAGAATCTGTTAAAAGGTACATGTCTAAACTTTCAATTATTCATTTAGTAATGGAGGGGCACTTACATGCCCTTTATCAATATCAATAATCATGAAAGATACAAAAGGATGTAAAGCAATCTATCAGTCTTGTATACAAGAAAATATAATCCCTCAATCCGCTGCTAAATGGGAAAATGAATTCGATATAAGAACCAAATTGAATTTGGTTGAAACAAAATGTAACTGCCTTCCATTAACAAAACATATGACACACATTTACAATGGTTTCAGTACAGAATAAACCACCAAAAATTAGAAACCAATTCTCTTTTTTAAAAAAATGAAAATAAAGGACCCTGATATTTGCAGTTTATTCAAAAGAGAAATAGAAACAATTAAACATATTTTTATCGAATTAACAATTAATTTCTTGTTTGATGAACCATTTTCGTGAAAATGAATATACATTACTTAAAATTGAACAAATACAGACATTATGTTCGGAAATAAAAAGTTTGACAAAGTCTTGAATAAAATAATATTAATTGCAAAGAAATTTATTTACACCCAGAAACTTAAAACAGTTAAACCTACACTTAACAACTAAAAACATATTATAGATCTGTATAATACAGAACGGATATAAACTGTAAAATACACACTTTTGATATTATTTGGAATGATTATAAGCCACTAATATCTTAATATATATATAAATGTTGCTAGAACTTGTGGCCCAACCCGTTTGCTATGTGAATTGTGCAATAGAATATGTTTAAAACGTATATACATTTGAAACAATTAAATGTTACTCTATATTTTGTAGATATTTAATTATATCAGTCCCCATCCCCTCCCCTGAGTGTTTTTATATTTTCCTTTTTTTCTTCTTTTCTCGAATCAATAATAATATTTAACTGCTAATTATCAAGACCAGACCTGCAAGAAAAGTAATTATTTACTGTTTATATACCTCAATAAAGCATTACTTTCTTTTCAAAAAAATAAATTTACAAAGTCAGATAAAAAAATTCAAAGCAGTGTTTTATGACAATTGCATTGTTTTTTATGCACTTATCTATCATCAATACATGAAGTCCAACTCTCAAGTTAGCATGTATTGTTCCTTTAAAGTTTATACATTATAATAAGTGCAAAGCATTTTGGTAACATAACAAGGTTGACTCTCATCAATGTTTGTTAGATTGGATGAATAATTATTAAGCAATTGTATGTGAAAATTTGCACCTTTTAAATTGTGTAGTGTTTGCTCAGGAATTTGCAGAGTTTAAGCTTATATATTTATTGTTTCAAAATATCTCTAATACAAATGATTAACCTGCCATTTGTTTAATGATATTCCACTATATAACTATTTTATATGAAATTGTGAAAACTGATTTCAGTTACATGTATATTGTTCTGCAACTCTACAAATATATGTATATATGTACAAATTATCTTAATGTTTGGTAACCACTGAGTTGTTGACCTTGGTTTCACTAATTTAACATATTTTGATAGTTTCCTCAGCGATATATTTAAATGCTAAAACTTCACATTCACTGACTATGTTGCAAGTTATACGTTATCATTAAATACAGAGGTGTAATGACTGTGTGGTAATTTAACTGTGAAGTAGTTCAAATAATAGTTAAACGATAAACTGAAAAATAAAATGGTTGAGGAAAATTTATATTTGAACATATTTACTAATTACGATATATCGGCGCTTAAGATTTAAAATACACACATTAATTATCTGCATTTAGTGGGCACTGTCCGTTACTTATTCAACTCCAACAAACAGTGAGACACTCAATGGCTATTAGACATTTCTAAATGTATATATAATTGTCAAGAAATATTTGTGTATCAATATGTCTGACTTTGTACAACTAAATTGAAATAAAAGTTACAAATGAATATTACGTTCGTCCCACTATTATAAACCCAATACGCTATTTTGAAACTTCGCCATTCTAGTTTTAGATGGAACCTACCGTATGAGGGATGACAGTACAATCATCTGTTACAGACATTATACAATACAATATATTCAATATTAATGTGTTACCTGTATTGGACTAGTCTAATTATAAATAGAATGACGTAGTTTCACAATAGCGTATTCGGTTTATATATTGATAAAAAAATAACACAGTCAACAATATCAACAAGTTTTATCTCCCTTTGAACCAATACCTATACAAGATTCGTCAAGTGTTTAATGTATATCTAAACTGATTTAAATATACTTTCTATACCAAGTTTCATTCATTTAAACCAAAGTCCTTTCCAGCGCACCGAGTCAAATACGTTTTTTAAGATCGATGATACAATACTTTTTTCTTTGAGTTGATATTTTTTCCCATTTAAAAGCAAAGTATAGGCATTGCGTACATTGTGCGTTCGTTTTGATTTAAATCTAAATGTATACTGCAGCTTGCAATCAAAACACAAAGTTTTTATTAAAATTTGTATGTATATCATGTCGTCTAAAAATGCAAATATGATGTTAAAAAATTCAAAATTTATTCAAGAAGCTCTTGTAATAAGAAAAAAATACCCTTGAAAATATGATTGTCTCGTTAGAATAATGCAATATACATAGTATCTATGTCATATTTCTTTGTAGAACTTTGTAAATGACCAAAGACAAAATTGTGCCGATTACTTCAGCAAATAAACTTGAAACTTGATTAACAAAAACATCTGATAAAATTGTACAAACCAAGCATTCCCCCGATCAAGACGATCAAAATCTCAACTGATGGTGCGAATGCTGCCAGAATGTACGCCGTTGCTATGATAACGGAACCCGTCATCACCGACTGCCGTGTACTGAAATAGTTCAATCCGATGGTAGAGACGACAAGGGCTGAAATAAATATATTGCGTATGGCGTATAAATATCTCAAGAAAGCGTGTGTTTCCTTTAAACGCTAATGTCAGCACCAACACTACCCGCATATGATCCAATCGGCATAATTCTGAGTACTTCCGGTTTTGATTCCAATTAGGTTCGTCTGCGTTTTTTTATTGTTGTATCAACAAGGCATGCATTCTTCCGGTTATTTTTGGGAATAAATGGGCGTGAAACTGTAAAACAAAAAATAAAACAAAACAATAACAATGGAGCATTCAGTAATATTTTTCAGATTGAAAAAATAATGTTCATTTCTAGTTTGTTTTTTGTAATTACTGAACTAGAATATAGTCACGATTCTAGCATATACATGAAAAAATGAAATTCAATGAATAAAAAGTAGTCCCTGTCGCTTGAATCATTTTGGCTGTCATCAACACTGTACAGCATGATTACGACGACATAAGCAGGGATAGGCATTTGGCATAATGCCAAGCTAAAAATTGAAAATAGACGGTGTTTTATTGAGGTTTGAATGGTGTCATAGTTTGGTAAGCGTTTAATTGCTATAAATTGCGGTACAGACATAGAGGTGTAAACCCACCATTGATTGTTGTTCTTTATTCTGTAGTAAATAATTAGAGTTTGAACGCTTGTTATTCATAGAGAATCTCAAATGAAAGAAGTAAAACCTACATTTTACTGTTTGTCAACCTCTGCACTATCAAAATATGATGAGAAAAGTAGGGTTCATGTGTCATATAAGAGATTTTTTTTCTGCTCAGTGTGTAGACTGTTGACAAAGTGAAAGTAGACTTCCGAAATCATGTATTTATACCCAAATTTCCAAGCATCAATTTTTTTTTCTAAATTCACAATTCAAACATTACAATGCTATCAAAATGTTCAAAATACATCATTAAATAAAATAAATGAGCATTAAAATAAGGAAAATGCATTTTTAAAGAAGAAGAAACGAGGATTATTTATAAACGCCATTATGCGACTACCCCACGGAAGCACTTCCTTTTTCCAGTGGCGGTACTATGCCTAGAATGCCCTGCTTTTTCATTGTGTGTGTGCGGGTAAAACACCTGATTCGGGAGATATCAGGTTTTGGGATAAACTTACTTGATACACTAAATGTGGCATTCAGTACACTAGGAATGAGTGCCGTCATGGACGAGTTGGAGCCATATTTCCGCTGTATTTCTATAAATAGAATACCAGACGTTCTGTAAGGCCCAACCATCAGGAACATGTTCATCCAAGCACCTGTATACGAACAAATCATAGCTATTGTAATTCATATATTTGAATTGCTACGTAGATTTGTTATATGACATTGATGTTGTTATTTTTACTGTATTTTACATAATACTTACATATTACAGTTATATGTGGATGTTGCTATTATTGGTATGTAGATGAGACTTGAGTACTAAATATTTAAATATACAAATCATGGTATAAGTTATATCAATGATTTATATAGAAGGATATGAAACTTGCATCTCTCTACTAAATGTTGACATGCGAAGGATTAATAGTTGGCAAATTAATCATTCAAATTTCACAGGTAACTGATTTTCTTTACAAAAAATGTAAGGTTTATGTAACCTTAGATGTTTTATACTATTTTAAACTGTTTGCGTGAATACGCGAGCGTTCATAACATCTAAATCAGTTGCTTTTCCTTCTCTATATAATTTCTTGGTTATATGAAGAAAATAGCTTAATTGGTGGACAATTTTTTACTCTAACGATTTTCAAATCTAAGCTCGTCGCCATCTTCATGTATATGTGTTTTACGGTTTCCGAAGATGCAATTTATGTTTCTTTTTTATATAAAAATATAAACAAAAAATAATATAAAAAAACATCCTATATGTATAATAGTAAACGTGGTTTTAGTTTGCAAGTAGACGGAGGTAGTCAGTATGTATTTGTATGCATGTACATAACATGGTTACGGTAATAAGATTGAAAGTTAAAAAAAAAATCGACATGCAGTCTAAAAATAAATCTGTCACATTTTTAGTAAAAGTCATCAACAAAAGTTCAAACGTTCAAATACTTTAATTTTTCTTTTTTTTTGTATTCTGATATTTTTTTAATGTTAAGGCGTACACCTTTAAAAACACAAGAATGGACATTGTATCAATTACAGATATGAAATGAATCATGATAAACTAGGCACAACTTTCTTAACACGTTTTGCAATTTTATTTCAACAATTTCATCACTTTTAAAACACAAAATTTTAACTTAACAAATTAATTGCGGTCGAAACATATAAACCAAGAAAAACAATAGCAAGATCAGGGATAAAAAATATATTCAATATTCAAAAACTAACATTTTTAAAGACAATGGCAATTATACATTTAAACAGTTTTGTAATTAATGGTGTTATATAAGTATAGGCCTACAATTCATATATATAATTGGGTTGGGTCGGAATTTTTTACAACGTTAGTTTCGACCTTTCCGTAAATGCAAATAGTGCACAGATTTCAAGCATTGTTAAATGTGATGCTTTTAA
>CM055907.1:9959873-10222373 GCA_029582155.1 Panopea generosa | reverse complement strand
ACCCACCCACTCACTCACTCACTCACTCACTCACTCACTCACTCACTCACTCACTTACTCGATACTCTGATCATGGGCGTTCGACGATGAGACCACTGTTGTCATGAAAATATGCATGATCATATCTGCCTGCACAGTGACATTGAGTAAGTTTAGGTCGTGCTATATAGTTATAATAGGTTCATTAATGTTTTTCTTTCTTCTCAGTGGCCGTAAGTTCGAATCCTCGACTGGCCACAGTCTCCATGGTAATTAATATATACAACGTTGCGTCTCATATATCATTCATCTCTCACTGCTGATTAAGGCGGGAAAGTTATCAGTTACTTGCAGAGGTGAGTGTATCGGGTACTGGCTAATTTTCCAGGATCCCAGGAAATAGTTAATTGTCTGTTAGCCCTCGATGGCATAAACATGACGCTAAGTATTCAATCAAGCAATCAATCTTCTTTCTTCAAGGAAATACGGTACAGTTTGGTTCGAGCAAAATTTAAGACAGCAGTCTTGCATTATTTGTAATCTGTCAATATTTTTCTTATACCAAGGTGTCCGCATGGCGCATGTATATTCAAGAATAGGACGGCGGAATGGTCGAATTGAATAGCAAAGATATTTTACGTTGCGTGACTATTTGTGAAACAACTCTTAAGAAAACCAATTATCTTGTTTGCGTTTTTTAGCAATCTGTTAATATTTGTCTCTGAACGAAGGCTTCGGAGATTGTAATTCCTACATATTTTTATGTCCCGCTCTATACCATAAGGAATTATAGTTCCGTGTTACCATTTATGGTGTAGACTTTATCAAAAGCGTTTCTGATTTTTCAAAGCAACAAATTTAGTGTAGTCTGTAGAACGAACTCTCGTTAAAAAGCAATGTTGGAATAAGCCACACTTGAGCACATTGATAGGTCAGTTGCTTCAACTGAAAGTTTGAATAACGTCACAGTAGAGAAAGCGTTCAGTTGCTATGAATTGTGGGACAGGCATAGAATTTCCTACTTTTTCTTTGTAGGTTAATATACCTGATTCGGAAGATATTAGGTTCTGGAAAAGAGTACATTTAATGGCATTACAGTTCAACAACCACTATTTTGACCAGGACGACATGATGTGCAGGTCAGTTTGAAGTTTGTCACAGGCCAGAGCTGGGCTGCGTTTCACAAAAAAACTTACGATAAAATCGCCGTAAGTCAATTTGACAATTACATCTTGTTTGTTTAAATTTTGATCGACATTTAAAATGATTATAAATGAACATATATCATTTTCTACTTGGTTTTAGCACTTTTGGATTCATTTTGATGACTATTACAAGTACCATGAATAAGTGTTGGTTTATGTTTACCATGATTTTTGTCGTAAGAATTTTTGTGAAACGCACCCCTGATGTTTAGTAATCTTACGATATAAATGAGTGTCATTCGCAAACATCATTGCTGTGTTGGCAACAGACGTGGACAAATAAGTCACAAAAAGGGAACACGATGAACGCGGTCTAAGACGCCGTCTCTGAAAGATCTCTTACCTCTCACCGCTAATGCCTTCATTCACAAAATAAAACTTGATATGTAATATATAGCATGAAATGTGTTAAAAATGGCGTTTAACCCCATCCAAAAGAAGAGGACCAACATGGGACCCAATATTGATCCTGATTGACGCAACTTAGTGCTTCACTTCACGCGGATACCTCATTACACAGGAGCACTCTTTGCCTCCTTTTGGGTTTAAGAATTCGGTTACACCTCTGACATATAAACATTAATTAAGTCACTGGATCCGGTTTCACTAATCATCTCAAGCATAAATGTTCTTCATTTCAAACATCTCAATTTCTCGAAATGATTAATTGAACTCGTTACACATTATTTGGCCACACAGAAATAAAGTCATAACAAATCTTAACTCATTGGTAAAGGATAACATGCAAAAAGATCAATGAAAATGAAAAATTAAAATTAAAAAAAAATTGGGTTAAGGAAAATCTCAAGTTGAGATGTGAAACTAGAGCTGGGTTACACACATGTGAATATGAACCTTTTACGTCTAACTACATAGTTACGTCTTATTTCCCACGTTAACGTGATTCTTGCGCTTAAAAAAATGTCCTATGTAATTTGGTTTTGAAATGTTTTCAAAATGGTTCATGGTGGTTGTGATTTCTTGCTGCAGATGAGTAGAGCAATAGTTGGCATAGCATATACTGCATTAAGACATCACTATTGTTAAAAAGTGACTTTTGTAGGATTTCAGCATATGCATGTATTTATGAGCATTTGAAGACTTCTTTTTACAAAAAAATCTCAGGATGTTACTGCACCCTCTTTATAAAAACAACCATGCCAACCTGCCAGATATTGTGCATTTTTATGTGTGTGTACTTTACTCAACACTATAAGATAAAAATATTTTAACCAAAAAAATATTTTTTTACTAAATCCTAAACCTTATTTTATATAGAACAAAAAGACAAAATTCATCTGTGTAGTGAGACCTTTATACCATAGTGAGGTAGCTTGTACAACAATCGCTCTGGTAGGCCGCCGAATCAAAAGCCCTTGAATCACATCAGTTTCAATCTGTTCATCAAACGATTAGTTTAAACATATTGTATTCCCAATATATTTACATAAATACATATTACAAGCATACAAGGAACATTGAAATAAATATGACAAAAGGGTCTGGCCACAATTGCTCACTACATTAGTTACGGCCATCCCCTTCAACAGTGAGTCCAGTAATTAAAGGGTGTGACACAAGAACAGTCAAGCTGAAGGCCGTGTTGCTCATAAGACTGGAGTTGTTTCACTTTAAATACGTGCAAAGGATCCTCTGTGACCGAATTGGTATGAAGCGCGCCGTCTCAATATCACTAACCTCATATCTCTCAGGTCGTAGGTTCGAGTCCCGCTCGCTCCTTTATTTTAAATAGAAGTTTTTTTGTACACATGGATGCGAACATTCCCTATATATCCCAGCCTCTTGTTTTGCAGAACATTCAATCCTTTGCTGATGTAAGGATAATTTATATCATATATGAACATGTTTGTCAGAAATGTTATTGAGAGATAGATTTATAAAAATTCCCAATTTTTACCATATTGCCCGCCACCCCTTGTCTCTTATGTAAATACCATCCTCTTTATTAATGAACAAAATCAAATTAACTGTTACTAGGTAATGCTTTAGATCTCAAATTGAACAACACATTTACACAAATGGACAAAATAATGAGAATTTTCCATTTTCCCATAGTATTTCTCAAAGACCCCTTACAGAGCCTCTATACACCCCAGTGCCCTTTGATTTTTTTACAAACTTAGAACTCTTAATCGTATGGATAATTTATATCAAATATGAACACATTGGACTGACCGGTTGTTGAGAATAAGATTTATGACAAATTTTAATCATTTTGTGATCCCACCTGGCCCCTTTTGGAAAGTTAATCCTTCTTATTGAACAAAATCTTATTTGTCATTACTAGAAGATGCAAATCGAATAAAAATAAAATCATATATAGATAAAAAAAACGTAGAACTTCCGTTTTCCCATGGTAAAACCAAAATAATCAAAGTATCAAAAGTATTTACGAAAACTGGATTTAGATATTATGTATTTTAAACAACAAAGTTGCTATGAAGGGTTTAAAGGAAAATAACCATATCGTATGTTTTTGCGGCCCATACTAACCTTAGCAAACATATTTTGATTATCTGCCAACGTAACACATACAGAATAAGTGTTTGCTTGAGAGTTTATGGCCGTTAAAATGTACACTAGAAATAATACCGATAAATTGCTAGAATATGTTAATGTTTATAAATGCCATTTCCAATGTGATTCAATTTTTTTTTAATATAAATATATAATCGTGTTTCCATTTAAATATTATTCAGTATTAAATATATATATATATATATATATATATATATATATATATATATATATATATATAGTGAAATAAAATACCCTATATAGGTATAGAGAGTAAATCACATTGTTTTCAAAATTTTGAAATTGGCTAAAAATACTCCCCCATCCCAATACCAATATACCATGCCTAAATGTCATGCCTATATATGCTCATTGACCCCGTATTGCTAAAAGGATATTTATTTAAATATGCCAAAATGATATTTTGAAAAGGTATTTCCTAACTTGCGCTATGCCTCTCGGTCAAACTGAAACAGATTCTCCGCTTAAAATTTCAACTTATTTTGTGACATATTAAATGTGATTTCATTTTGATTGCAATTTGATCCGTCATGCAAATTAATACGTTGTAAAATGTGAGTCTGAAAGACGATTTGAAGGTCGTCAAACAATATTTAAGTGCTGTTTATTTTTAGAAAGGGATTTTGTTTCAAGATTAACAATTCGACTCAAATATTGGTTTTGTCATGTTTTGGTGGGTTTGATATATCAAACATTTCGTATTTGCATTATTTATAATAATTACACGCTTTTTATCCATTTAAAAATAATTTTAAGACATTTATAGTTTTTACCTTTGCAATACTACGATATTGGTCTATTTGTGTTTTGATTGACAAAGATTAAAGAAGTTATAGCAGTAAAACTAAGCTTTATGTAGCGAAGAATAGTTAACCTTAATTAAAATAGCCAAATCTTTTTTATACACAATGCTCGTTGGAACACTGATTAATCTGATGAACATGTACCCATGTGTCAAAAAACAAATCGAATACTTTTGTATTTCAACCAAACTTCATGACTGGAAGTATGTTTTGATATATCTTAACAATGCGCATGTAAAAACTGTTTCGACAGCTATCATCAAGATCGCAACAACATAATATATAATAAATTATGTTATGGGCTTTGCATGTACATCACATTACATTAACATGGCATTATAAGAATATTAAGACATGCTATGGTGGCATAGTTCTGCCACCAGTTATCTACTTACCTAACGCGATAAGTTCCTAGTTAACTACATATTTTTTGCGAAAATTATCTAGTTATCTAGTAAACTAACACGATAAGTTTCTAGTTGAGATAAATATCTTAACTAGAATAAATGTATATTAATGCCCAATTCTGCCACCACTTATCTAGTTAACTATCGCGAAAAACATCTTGTTATCTAGATAACTAACGCGAAAAGTTTCCAGTTAAGATAAATATCTTAACGCGAAAAGTTGCCTATTTACTGCTCTGCAACTGCTGCCACAAATCTGCTTAGCTAACTGAAAAACTAGATAATGGTCGTGTTATCAGTTATTTTATTATTTGCTTTAATAAATGTGCATGATGTTCTTGACCAATTACACACATAACACACTGGTTGTTTGATAGAATTCTATTTTAATTGATATACTATAAAGTTAAATTAAACATTTTTAATAGCAATATGTTTATAGCTACCAAGTCCGGATGTGACTTTAATATAATTTTCTTTTTTTTCAGTGCTGCATAATCTGTTGCTAGTAGCACATTGTGTTTTGTCATCATTTGTCAGAGACAGTTTCAATGATTTATTTGACCCACCTATCTTCATTTTGATTTGATATTTTATTTGTTAGGGTGGTGGAAATGAAAATTTTTGTGTTAATGAGAGTTGGGGTTAAGTTTAATTTAGATTAGATTTCGCCATTTAATTTATGCTTATGATATATTAATTAATATATTGATCATATTTTGCAATATCAATACAAATCAGACTCAATGTAAATATGAGTTCTCGTTAGATTTGCCAAACATAATGTGGTGTTTTATTCCACATATCATATTGCTACCAACCTGATTATACAAAAATATCATGTGTGCTAGGCAGTTAATGGTTAAGCTTAACTGTTATGGTGATACACTGCTGTAATGCCATTGGACATACCTTACGTAATATTAATTGCCTTTCTGTCTCATACATTTGAAGAGGCATAACCTCTAAAAGGTTGATACATAATACAGCACATCTATTAAATTACATGCAGCTGCATTTTGTAAAAAATTTGATTAATATCCCATAGTAAATACAAAAACTAATAAAAGAATACGACATATTTTGAACAATTCCCAGCTCAATATTTTACTAGTTGACCTTTGACCCAATGACCTTTATGAATGATACACATCATTGCATATACATTCAAAGATATATTCAAAATAAATCGGTTCTATTGGTAAAATATATAACAAACATCTTAAATATAAATATTGTTATTATATTTATATATCAGTTCCAGCTTAACATTTTCCGCATGATACTGTTTTGTGACCTTTGGCTTTTTAAGTCCGTCAAACTAGATGTATACCTGATATTTGCATAATACTAACAGAAAATGCTGTGCTTACTTTTGTATAAAGACATAAGACACATGTTACACCAAACCCTTATGGGTTGCCTTGTATAGGGCTAATTCTTCAATATTTCAGTTTTGACCTTTGACCCACTGACCGCAATGAATAATAAAAGTTATTATTTTATAATAATAATTTTGTAATTCGAAATAAACCAATATTGATGGTCAAAACAATCAACAAATGTCTTAAATATGAATGCTATTGGTATTATCTTGTCCAGTTATTTTTTTTTTTGCTTTTGGTGACCTTTGACCTGATAACTCAGTAAAGAGGTTAAATATTTTTGGCAACCGATTGTTTCCAATGTAGAATATAGTGGTAAACTCGTTCAGCTCGGTTGTCGTCATTGAACAGGCCGTACCTCATTCATCGATTTATAGCAACAAATTTGAGAAATTTCATCAGACTATTACTGTTCCAATGAAAGAATTGATAATTGTTATGTCATTTACTCTTTAATATAAGCATGAAGTTTGTATAAAACCAGTTTTTCTCCCGGAAATACAATGACTGTGAAAGTTAAAAGTAAACAAAGGAAATGTTGTATGCAAGAGCTAATATAATTGTTTGATGTGTCTGGTTTCTATATCCAAACCTGACAATGCGTATGTATACAAAATTAAATAATATAGTCAAAATACTATTTAATTATTCAAGGTCAAGCCCTCCATGTGGTGTTTGAAATGGATACAAAGTCCAATGTGTATAAATGATACAGGTATCTTGATCACAACCAAAATTAGTCCCTGGAGACGTTTCAGGACAAGGTGACCCCTCCTGGCAGAGGGGGGGCAGGCGGGGGATATCCCCGAAGAAGAAAATGTACGTATATACGTAAAATTCTTCAATTTAAGCTATCTCTGGTCGTTATTCAGCACAGGCGTATAGTTAAGACTTAACCAACGCAGGACAGTGACAGTGTTCATCGGTTGCTGTTATATTGTAACGCCAATTTCCAAACGCACCGGTTTATAAACTTATAATTCGCATATTGATAGAATCGTTTGGAAGAAAACGCGTAAATATAATTTATATACTGGGCAAATTAATGTTCCAACAAAGACAGCGTTATATATATATTGTTATTTTTGCGCTTTATTCAAGCATTTTACACATATAATATAATAAATCATTACATAAAGAGCACTGTGAAGCCATTATCACCCCTTAAACCTACACTTTTCGATTTTCAATGCGTTATTTTTTTTAAAGCTTTTATGTTTCTTACCCATTGTTTTCGATGTTATAATGAGGAGTAAGGGCATATGCCACACTACGCCGCTAGATGATTTGAGTAACATGTACGTGGATTGATTTTCTTGGCCTATTCCGCATCACAAACACGAACAGGCGTTTTACTGGCCGTTTGCGCATCACAAATACGTATAGGCATTTTCTTGGCCGTTTGCGCATCACAAATACGTATAGGCATTTTCTTGGCCGTTTGCGCATCACAAATACGTATTTTCTTGACCGTTTGCGCATCACAAATACGTATAAGCATTTTCTTGGCCGTTTGTGCATCACACACACGAACAGACATTTTCTTGTCTGTTTATGCATCACAAATACGTATAGAATTTTTCTTGGCCGTTTGTGCATCACAAATACGTATAGGCATTTTCTTTGCCGTTTGCGCATCACAAATACGTATTTTCTTGACCGTTTGCGCATCACAAATACGTATAAGCATTTTCTTGGCCGTTTGTGCATCACACACACGAACAGACATTTTCTTGTCTGTTTATGCATCACAAATACGTATAGGCATTTTCTTGGCCGTTTGCGCATCACAAATACGTATATGCGTTATACGTTAAAAATTCTATATTTGTTCGCAAAACTCACTGTTACGCAACAAGATGTAGATGAATTAAAAACTAGTGATGCAAAGTTAAACTTCCAAAATGATAACATTTCAGAAACTAGTTACTATTTGTTGCTATTGTATAGAACATTCAAACATTAGCCATAAAATTAAAACTTATTACAGGGCAAATTTAGACTTTTATATGTTTTACGAAGGATGCAAAATAATATGTGATGATGATGACTCGATTCTCAGAAGACAACATACGTATGTCTGTTAGACTGTCGACAATATTTATTATTATTTCGGTAAAATTCAAAAGGTAAAATGTTTATCTTTGCGACAGTGCATGTCCAGTTGTCCGCCATATTGAGAAAAGCGATTTGTTCTCTTTTAAGTTTGAACTTTGTTATTTTCGTTTTTCTAAACGAACCCATGGGAACCATTACAAACATAAAATCAAAAACATAAAATGACATATTATATGTTTAATGAATAACATATTTTTCATTTTCGGAAAGTTATAATATTATATAGAGAAACAAAACTGCATTGTGTTATAATTCTGTTATATACTGATAGTATTACGTATATAGTTCTGATTAGCAGTCCACCTGTCAGTTTAGATTACAATTGTATGCACTGATATTCCTATTCTTGTTTTTTAAGTCTGCTGATATTTCTATTCTTGTTTTTTAAGTCTGCTGATATTCCTATTCTTGATCTTTAAATATGCTGATATTTCTATTCTTGATCTTTAAATATGCTTATATTTCTATTCTTGTTTTTTAAATGTGCTGATATTCTTATTCTTGTTTTTTAAATGTGCTGATATTCCTATTCTTGTTTTGTAAATGTGCTGATATTCTTATTCTTGTTTTTAAGTCTGCTGATATTTCTATTCTTGTTTTTTAAATCTGCTGATATTCCTATTCTTGTTTTTTAAGTCTGCTGATATTTCTATTCTTGTTTTTTAAGTCTGCTGATATTCCTATTCTTGATCTTTAAATATGCTTATATTTCTATTCTTGATCTTTAAATATGCTTATATTTCTATTCTTGTTTTTTAAATGTGCTGATATTCTTATTCTTGTTTTTTAAATGTGCTGATATTCCTATTCTTGTTTTGTAAATGTGCTGATATTCTTATTCTTGTTTTTTAAATGTGCTGATATTCCTATTCTTGTTTTTTAAATGTGATGATATTTCTATTCTTGTTTTTTAAATCAGCTGATATTTATATTCTTGTTTTTTAAATGTGATGATATTTCTATTCTTGTTTTTTAAATCAGCTGATATTTCTATTCTTGTTTTTTAAATCTGGTGATATTCTTATTCTTGTTTTTTAAATGTGCTGATATTTCTATTCTTTTTTTTAAATCTGCTGATATTCCTATTCTTATTTTTGATATCTGCTGATATTCCTATTCTTGTTTTTTAAATGTACTCATAATTATATTCTTGTTATTTAAATGTGCTGATATTTCTTTTCCTGCTTTTTACATGTGCTGATATTCCTATTCTTGTTTTTTAAATCTGCTGATATCTATATTCTTGTTTTTTAAATGTGCTGATATTTCTATTCTTGTTTTTTTTATTAAATCTGCTGATAGTTCTATTCTTGTTTTTTTAAATGTGCTGATATTCCTACTCTTGTTTTTAAATGTGATGATATTCTTAATTTTGAAACGTTTATTCTAACGTTTTACACATTTAACACACTTAAAGATAGTTGGAAAATTAAATAAGAAACACATCTGTATAAAATAATTCTACATTTAATCCCCTACTATAATGAGTAGTGGTGTGGTAAGTATTATATCGCATGTCCCTCTGGTTTCAAACCACCATTGAATTTCATTCTAATTTATAAACGGAATAAAATGTTTGTAAAGGCGTGTCATTCATAGTAAGAGACTCAATAAAGATGGGAAACTTACTATATTTTATTGTTTGTTGAAATTTGTTATGCCAATCTATCTTTAGAAATAAAGGTGTCATGTGTCATCCAGAACATTTTGTTTAGCGCTTACAC
This sequence comes from Panopea generosa, assembly GCA_029582155.1. Lineage (NCBI taxonomy): Eukaryota > Metazoa > Mollusca > Bivalvia > Adapedonta > Hiatellidae > Panopea > Panopea generosa. Next base: position 10,212,193 of record CM055907.1, on the reverse strand, counting down.
TGTTGACAGAGTGAACAGACTTTTGAACTAATGCATTCATATCCCAATTTAAAAGCAGTTTTTCAATGCCCAATTCTTATATTGTTAAAGGGATTATATTGGCATATTATCGTCAATTCCCTGTCCTAAATAAAAACGCCCAGCATGAAGATACATTTATAACTTAGAGATATACCCGTCTAAAGTGTCTAATTGCATAACCTCTTTATTACAAACATCGGTTTTCTGAGGTCACATTTTTGTTTTTGTTTACATTTGCCATTTTCAACGAACCGCTTTCGGGTTTCCGATCAATCATCGGATAACATCGTGAAGACTCGTTCCCGATCGTGTTTTCAAGGCTTTGTTCAGGAAGTTTACGGAGTTCAATGTAAACATTGCGCAACAATTTATTGCGGGACGTATTAAAGTTTTTGCCAATATTCAATTACTGTTAATTTGATAACTTTCAAGTAAATAAAGGTTATACGTCAATATATAAGCATTATTTTGTGCACACTGCATACAGGAAAAGTCTGGATTAACAGCGTGTTTGTGTTACTTGCCAATATAATCCCTTTAAATAAAAGAAACCAGGATCATTGATGGATCACCATAATGCGACTACCCCACGTAAGGACTTCCTGTTTCCGATGTGAGTGCTATGCAATCTTTCCACATCTGTAATACTAAAACAGAAACAGTTCTCATAGCAGTGGTATAGTTGGTTAAAACTAACGTTAAAGTAAGGGACAAATGACTTTAAGCCTGTAAATGATACTACGGTTCGCGGTTTGTCCCCCATAGAACCGAAATAATGATGTAGGTACGATTTTATTTTCGAATTGCACCTTCCTTTAGCGTGGCGTCTTAAATGACTACAACTATGACTGCTGCTCAAACTTCGTAACTATCAGACGTATAATGTAAAAACCGCTTGTCCAGTTAATATTAGATTCAACACACAATTTACATATTGGTAAAAAGTTGCCGTGTCTCTTTTTTTAAACCATTTGCAATTGGTCATTAATACTGTTACTACTACTACTACTACTACTACTACTGCTGCTGCTGCTACTACTTCTTCTACTACTACTACTACTTCTACTACTACTACTGCTACTACTATTACTATTACTGCTACTACTACTACTACCACTACTACTCCTAGTGCTACAGCTACTACTACTACTATTGCTATTGCTACTACTAATACTACTACTACTACTAGTGCTACAGCTACTACTACTACTATTGCTATTGCTACTACTAATACTACTACTACTACTAGTGCTACTACTACTACTACTACTACTACTTCTACTACTTCTTCTACTACTACTATTACTGCAAATACTGCTACTACTACTACTACTAGTGCTACTACTGCTACTACTGCAACTACTACTACTACTACTACTACTATTTCTATTGCTAATACTGCTTCTACTATTACTAGTGCTACCACTACTGCTACTACCACAACTACTACTACTATAGCTACTACTACTACTATTGCTATTGCTACTACTGCTACTACTACTACTACTAGTGTTACTACTTCTACTACTACTACTACTACTACTACTACTATTGCTACTACTACAACTACTACTACTATTGCTACTACTGCTACTACTACTACTACTAGTGCTACTACTGCTACTACTACTACTACTACTACTACTAGTGCTACTGCTACTACTACTACTACTACTACTATAACTGCTATTATTACTTCTATTACTGCTTTTACTGCTACTTCAACTACTTGTGCTACTTGTGCTACTACTTCTACTACTACTACTACAACTACTACCACTACTATAACATATACTACTGCTACTATTGCTACTATTGCTACTGCTGCTACTACTACTACTACTACAACTACTACTATTACTGCTACTACTGCTACTCATACTAATGCTACTGCTACTACTACTACTAGTGCTACTTATGCTACTTCTTCTGCTACTACTACTACTACTACTACAACACATACTACTACTAGTACTATTGCTACTACTGCTGTTAATAACAATACAAGAATGATAATGATAACAAGGACTTAGATATGATATTGTATCTATGGTTTGCATTGTAGCTAGGCGCACTCGCCGTAGTCTGGTCTGTATATTTATGTCTTGGTTATTCACAAATGATTATCTCCATATATATATATCATGCATTGTGAATGAGCATCTGAAAAGATCCCTAAAATCGTAAATTCCGTTGTTGTGAATTTAATTATCTCCCTTTATGAGATTAAATATATATGAACTCACTGTATCTATATGGTCCAACGGGTTTATAAATCTGTCCTTTATATAGCATGTGAGTAGTCATGAATCCTTAACTGGATCCTACTCATATTAAGCTATCACTTTATGTATGTAAATTTGTCCACCCTGTCCAGATGTGTTGCATGTAATTCCATAGTATATAAGTCATGGTCGACACCAAATTTATTGGTTTGGCAGAGGCCTTGATATTGTATCTATGGTTTGCATTGTAGCTAGGCGCACTCGCCGTAGTCTGGTCTGTACATTTATGTCTTGGTTATTCACAAATTATTATCTCCATATATATATACGTCCGTGATAATAATAATAATAATGATAATATAAAAGTAGGCTTAACAGTAATAATAATAATTATATAGGTTCACCATATACATCTGTAAAGACTACTGCATGTAAACTATAGATACACCTATGATATATATAATATAACACATCAGTTATTCTATAGAGACTTTATCAGGTTCCTGTCACCATAGTACATTATGCACAGTTTATCGTAACAAAGGAAGTAATCTATTTTATTCTGACAATATATGATAATTGAGTTATTTCCCTTTAGCAAGTAAGCTTAGAGTTCCCACAGTTTAATCATTGCTCAACAGAATGTATGACTGTGTATCTGTATGTGTTTTTAATTAAAATTTTACACCACTTTTAACATATCCAACAGGCGCTATATATTTACACATTTATGGTAGATCAAAATACGTAACCTTCAATCCAAATCAAATCGAATACATTTTATTTAATGTTGGCATGATAAATACACAGTAAACATCAGCTATATATAAAACCTTTGAACCGACAACACAGAAATCTAAGTCAAATTTGGAATAATAACATTTGACAAATTGTTTTTTTAACTATTATACAATTATGGACTTTTCTGCTGTGCAATATGATGTGAAATGCACCAGAAAAAAAAATAGACCGAGGTAGTAGGCAAGGTCATTATTCATGTTTTTTCTGGTGCATACATGTAGCACATCATATTACACAGCTGAAAAGTCCATAACTGTTTTATTACATAAAATATAAATAAATGAATTCTGAGCATTTACTAACTTTTTCGTATAGGAAATGCCAAAAAATCAGCAAGTTCAGATTAAACATTTCATGAAAGTAAAAATGAAAAAAGTTTAAATAAAAGTCCAACGTCTTAATCCTCAGTCACACTGAATCATACATTTTCTGAATCGTACGATTGGTGGCAATTTGGCCGAGGTACGACCAATCGGCAATTTTGCAACGATCTCAATAAGTGATCGCATTCTGCGATTGCTCTTAAGACTGGTGGTAGGTCATCATACGATTGGTGGTACGCGTGGTCGTGCGATCATCAACGGTTGGAGACGATCGATAGCATGATCAATCGTAGGTAACCGTACGACTAGTGCTTGTGACCTGCGACCGCTCGCATGGTCAATCGCAACCAATCGTAGCCAGTTGTAAGACAGATCGCTCGATCAAATATCAAGGCTCGAGATCTTGCTTCAGTCAGAGAAGCAATTCGTGGAACATGCATGGTTCAATGCGCATGTAGTTGGTGAAATCTCACTGTGATTTCCTCTCCGGTTCCCGCATCAGGTTTGCGTATTTGCCGCATCAGGTTGGCGAAGTTGCCGTATCAGGTTGGCGTAGTTGCCGTAGAAGGACCGCCTCTCTTAGCGCTGGTTTCTTTGTTGAATAACAGCTGCGACAACAGCACCCAGCTGTTGTTGTTTGTTGCAAAACCCAAAATAAAACTGTTCGGTATCAAATAGTATTCTGTTCAATTACGGATCATTGTGGCCAATCATTTATTTATACATCATATAATAATCAAAATATACAGCCACAGGCAAGAATAGATATAATGGACATTGGTTAGTTCCCCCACATCATCTGATTCTTTTTAAGGATTTTAATTTTCAAAAATATAGTGACAAACATAAGTTAAGTAAAGGCCTTTTACTTCAAGGTACAGCCCACATACCATCAACTGTCTTCAGACACGAGCTGTGCAAAAGCTATACCGAATAGTCTTATACGGCAAACACAGACAGCTGGAGTACGTATTAAGTGTCAAAATAAACCCAACAACAGAAATATTGAGCAAGTCTTTCCTGATAAAGACCCTTTCAAATCGCCCATTTAGGGGCTAAAGTTAAGTCCTAAATAAAGTGGTGCACATTTTAACGGATTATTACAAGACTAAACCGGCTCAACACAACTGTAGTCTGGTATGACAACATGTTTAAAGGAAAGTCAACAACAAATAACCCTTTTCATGCTCATTTACTTAATTCATCTGAAACAGCTCATGCGACTAGTTTCCTCAGTCGCAATAAACATGTTTTTTTTCTACATTTTCTATTTCAATTCTGTATAATGCATGAAGCGCGAGGACTGGTCCTAAATACATTTCTCCGAAGAAAGACCAATCAGTGCGCTTGAACAGAGATTTGAAAAAAACAACACCAGATGGGGCAGGGGGAACTAACCAAGGTCCGTTACTCCTGCCTGTGCATACAGCTACTTAAGCATAGCACAGAGACATCATAAAGCTTGACATTAATATTATTACATAAGGTTAAGAAAATTAACAAATTATAAAATTATATGATAAATAACAGAGTAAATAATTTAAATATCTTTTCAAATCTTTTGTTGCGGAGTCAAAATTTGTTGATGCTCCCAGCAAACTAGATTTTGACCGGGCAACTAATGTTTTACATCAATTTCATTGATTCCACCTCCAACAAGTCTCCATCCTTTTCAATGGATAAGAGCGATCACATGGTGTTAGTTTCCAATGGAGGGCAGGCAAAAAATATATCAAACATGTTTGAAAGTGAAACGTAAAATCTCCAAAAGTGAGAAATTGTGTTTTATAAATAAAGAAGCACATAAGACTGTAATAGGGCCTAAATGAGGTTCGAGATTGTATTTATTAAAAAATATTGTCACTGAAATAAATCAATTATTTGGTTACTGACATTGATATCTCGGTATGGTGTCACTAATAACACTGATATATTGGCATAATGTCACTAATAACATTGATATCTCGATATAATGGCACTTATAACATTGATATCATGGTATGATGTCACTAATAACACTGATATATTGGCATAATGTCACTAATAACATTGATATCCTGGTATAATGGCACTAATAACGTTGATATCATGGTATAGTGTCACTAATAACATTGATATCTCAGTATAATGACACTAATAACATTGATATCATGGTATGGTGTCACTAATAACACTAATATATTGGAATAATGTCACTAATAAAATTGATTTCTCGGTAATGTGTCACTAATAATATTGATATCATGGTAATATGTCACTTATAACATTGATATCATGGTTCGATGACACTAATTACACTGATATCTCGGTATGATGACACTTAAAACATTGATATCTCGGTATGATTACACTAATAATATTGATATATCAGTATTGCGTCACTAATAACATTGAAATCGTGGTATATTGTCAATAATTACCATTGATATCTCGGTATGATGACACTTATAACATTGACATCTCAGTATGTTGTCACAAATAACATTGATATCTCGGTATTTTGTCGTTAATAACTTAAATATCCCGGTATGATGTCACTAATAACATTGATATCTCGGAATAATGATACTAATAGCATTGCTATCTCGGAATAATGTCACTAATTACATTGATATATCTGTAAGTGTCGCTAATATAGTTGATATCTCGGTATGGTGTCAATGACAATGATATCTTAGTATTGTGTCAGTAATAACATTGATATATCAGTAAAGTGTCATTAATAACTTTGATATCCCGGTATGATGTCAATAATAACATTGATATTTCGGAATAATGTCACTAATAATATGATATATCGGTATGGTGTCACCAATAACGTTGATATCTCGATATGGTGTCACAAATAACAATGATATCTAGGCATGGTGTCACAAAAACATTGGTATCTCGGTATGGTTTCACTAATAACATTGATATCTCGGTATGGTGTGACTTCTAACATTGATATCTCTGTAAATATAATGTCAGTAACAACATTGATATCTCAGTATGGTGTCAATAATAACATTGATGTCTCTGTATGTCGTTACAAATAACATTGATATTTCGATATGATGTCACTTTTAACATTGATATTTCGGTATGGTGTCACCAATAACGTTGATATCTCGATATTGTGTCACAAATAACATTGATATCTCAGCATGGTGTCACTAATAACATTGGTATCTCGGTATGGTTTCACTAATAACATTGATATCTCGGTATGGTGTGACTTATAACATTGATATCTCTGTAAATATAATGTCAGTAACAACATTGATATCTCAGTATGGTGTCACTAATAACATTGATGTCTCTGTATGTCGTCACAAATAACATTGATATTTCGATATGAAGTCACTTGAAACATTGATATTTCGGTATGGTGTAACTAATAACATTGGTATCTCGGTATGGTGTCACCTATTACATTGATATCTCTGTAACTATGATGTCACTAACAACATTGATGTATCGTTTTAATGTCAATAATAAAATTGATATATCTGTATGTTGTCACTAATAACGTTGATATCTCGGTATTGTGTCACTAATAACATTGATATCTCGGTATGTTGTCACTAATATTATTGATATAACGGTAATGTGTCACTTATAAAATTAATTTTCGTTAGGGTGTTACTAACAACTTGATATACTGGCATAATGTCACTAATAAAATTGATTTCTAGGTTATGTGTAACTAATAACATTGATTTCTCGTTATGGTGTTATAATATTGATATCACGGTAATGTGTCACTAATAACATTGATATCTCGGTATGTTGTCACAAATAACATTGGCATCTCGGTATAGTGTCACTAATAACATTGATATCTTGGTATGATATCACTGATAACATTGATATCTCGGTATGGTGTCACTGATAACACCGATTTATCGATATGGTGTCACTTATAATACTGATATCTCGGTATGGTGTCACTAATAACATTGATATATCGATATGGTGTCACAAATAACATTGATATCTTGGTATGATGTCACTAATAACATTGATATCCCGATGTGGTGTCACTTATAACATTGATATCTTGGTATGGTGTCACTAATAACATTGATATCTTGGAATGATGTCAATAATAACATTGATATCTCTGTATGGTGTCAGTTTCAACATTGATACATGTATCTCGGTATGGTGTCACTAATAACATTAATGTCTCGGTATGATTTCACTATTAACGTTGCTATCTTTGTAATGTGTCACTAATAACATTATTAAATCGGTATGTTGTCAGCTATAACACTGAAAGCTCGGTATGTTGTCACAAATAACATCGATATCTCGGTATGTTGTCACTAATAACACTGATATCTCAGAATGTTGTCACCAATAACATTGATATCTTGGTATGTTGTCACTTTTAACATTGCAATCTCGGTATAGTGTCATTAATAACATTGATATCTCGGTATGATGTCACTAATAACATTGATATCTTGGAATAATGTCAATAATAACACTGATATCTCGGTATGGTGTCACTAATAATATTGATATCTCGGTATGGTGTCTTTGTAATATTGATATCTCGGTATGATGTCACTTATAATATTGATATCTAGGTACGGTGTCACTTATAACATTGATATCTAGGTATGGTGTCACATTGGTTTCTCGATAAATTCTCATTAATAACATTGATATCTTCTTTTGATGTCATTAATAACATTCGCATTTTGATATGGTGTCACTAATCACACATATATCTCGGTATGATGTCACTTATAACATTAATATCTCGTTATAGTGTCACTTATAACATGGGCATTTTGGTATGGTGTCACTAATAATATTGGTATTTTGGTATGGTCTCACAAATAACATTGAAAGATCGTTATGGTGTCACTAATAACATTACTTTCTCACTTATATTGATATTGTGAAACGATGTAAATTTGCATTAATAATGCGCCATAATGATATATTTTATAAGATTATAAGCGTTATCGGACCTTATATAGTGTTGGTGTCATTGCTGGAATTATATCACATGATGTTGATACTGATTACATTAATGTTTCCATATAACGTCACCAATACCGTAGATATTTCGGTGTGACGTCACTTCGTACAGGTTGTACCTGTATAATGCGGACACTAGTACAATATAACGGTTATATATTGTATCAGCACGTAGTTTTAAATATTTTCTGTATTTTCAGTTATTCACAACATCTTATTCTTATTTATATGTGTTAATCCTTTATCCTTGTCACCGTCCACGTTAAGATACGACGCACATAATAATATATTATATACTCAGTATTATCATTTAGTTGACAATTTAAAAATCTGCAGTTTTCTGTCTCCAATGGCACTATTAGACACCGCAAGTTTTGTTTGATCTTTAGAAAGGCAGATATACCGTGGATACAACATAGAGACCAACTTGTGTGTGCTCATAATCGTACCCGCAGTAGAGATTTGTACAATCGAGTTTGTTCCATTGCTACAAACAAAGAAGCAGCATTGATATATCGGTATGATGTCACTTATAATATTGATATCTAGGTACGGTGTCACTAATAACATTGATATCTAGGTACGGTGTCACTAATCACATTGGTTTCTCGGTAAATTGACATAAATAACATTGATATCTCGTTTTGATGTCACTAATAGCATTCGTATTTTGGTATGGTGTCACTAATCACTAATAACACTGATATCTCAGAATTTTGTCACCAATAACACTGATATCTCGGTATGATGTCACTAATGACAATGCAATCTCGGTAAAGTGTCATTAATAACATTGATATCTCGGTATGATGTCACTAATAACATTGATATCTCGGAATAATGTCAATAATAACACTGATATCTCGGTATTGTGTCACTAATAATATTGATAACTCGGTATGGTGTCACTTATAATATTGATATCTCGGTATGATGTCACTTATAATATTGATATCTAGGTACGGCGTCACTAATAACATTGATATCTAGGTACGGTGTTCCATTGGTTTCTCGATAAATTGTCATTAATAACATTGATATCTTCTTTTGATGTCACTAATAACATTCGCATTTTGATATGGTGTCACTAATCACACATATATCTCGGTATGATTTCACTTATAACATTAATATCTCGTTATAGTGTCACTAATAACATGGGTATTTTGGTATGGTATCACTAATAATATTGGTATTTCGTTACAGTGTCACTAATAACATTGGTATTTCGGTATGGTGTCACAAATATCATTGAAAGATCGTTATGGTGTCACTAATAACATTGCTTTCTCACTGTAATGTCGGTGATTATATTGATATTGTGAAACGATGTAAATTTGCATTAATAATGCGCCATAATGATATATTTTATAAGATTATAAGCGTTATCGGACCTTATATAGTGTTGGTGTCATTGCTGGAATTATATCACATAATGTTGATACTGATTACATTAATGTTTCCATATGACGTCACCAATACCGTAGCTATTTCGGTGTGGCGTCACTTCGTACAGGTTGTACCTGTATAATGCGGACACAATTAACAATATAACGGTTATATATTGTGTCAACACGCAGTTTTAAATATTTTCTGTATTTTCAGTCATTCACAACATCTAAATCTTATTTATATGTGTTAATTCTTTATCCCCATCACCGTCGAGGTTAAGTTACGACGCACCTATACTCAGTATGATCATTTAGTTGACAATTTAAAAACCTGCAGTTTTGGGTCTCCATCGGCATCATTAGACACCGCAAGTTTTGTCTGATCTTTAGAAAGGCAGATAGAGCATGGAAGCGTCATAGAGACCAACTTGTGTGTGCTCATTATCGTACCCGCAGTAGATATTTGTACAATAGAGTGTGTTTCATTGCTACATACAAAGAAGCAGCCAGACTGACACGCGGCTATTCCTGTTGGTACCTTTATCCTGTCATCTTTAATTATCACTTTTGTCGCATCCTTTGTATCGTATATATACACGGCGTGTTCGTCCTCTATAGTGAGAATCAGTTTGTTTTCTGCCTTCATGTAAGCACATTGGGAGTCATTTAAACCGTAGACTTTACTTGGGAAGTCGACGTTGAACTGTTGTTCTTCTCCTGATTTAGAAACTATACACGCCGGTATGTCTCGGTCGTAATTACCCACGGCAAAATGGTTGTCGTCGTAAACAGATATCGAGAAGCATGTGCACGTCGTTGTTATTGTCTGTATAGGTGTAAGCGTGTTGTCCTTGTTTACATCAAACACGTCTATCTGTTTATTAGCCGTGGTAATATATAGTTTATTATCAGACGGAGAAACAACGCAGTATGGTTTATTTTTTAATTTGTTTGTTCCAACAATATCCAGCTTTTCATTCATTATCAGACATTTGTCGTTCTCATTATCCACAGCCACCAGTCGTCCATCAGCCAGATAGTCCATGCCGGTAAATAGAGGTTCTCCTGAATCCTGTTCCGTCTCCTTCATGTTTGCTGAAGCGACCAGCTCCAACTCTACTGGTTTGACATCAGGAATGGGTGTTGATGATTTCACAACAATAGTTCCTAGGTCAAAGCTGGGCTCCATTATTCGTTGTAGTTGCTTATTTAATTTTAAACATATCTCAACAGATTGCACTGTTGAAAACGACTCTTCAGTCGACGATTCATAACTCGTGAGCTGGTCGTTTAATTTGTGAGTAGCAATAAATTTCTGCGACGCCGACCCATGTTGATTCACTGCTTCTTGCGTACATAACGAACCACCTATTGCCGCTATTAGACTTTCACACTTTACACGGCATTCGTTTAGCTCACATGATTTCTGCTTTTGAATTGTGGCCGTCTCATTCAGTATCTTTTTTTCAAATTCATCGATTTTCTTATTCAATTCTGCTCGAACGGTTTGAATAGTTTCTTTGATTGTAGCTACTTGATCATCTATTCCCTTTTCAGACTTTCTAAAATGGTTTGCAGGTTTTCTCAATTTATCTTTGATGGTCTTCAATTTTGTCTTTATTGTTTCCATGTCCTGTTCGTCTTTGTTCTCAGCTATTTGATCAATCTCGACAACATTTTTACATGTTCTGTGGGTAATGATGGCGCAACTACTACAACATAGTTGTTTGTCATCCACGCAGTAAAACTCGATTTGTTTTGAGTGAGTTTCACAGCGGTCCAACAATGTCATCGATCTACAGAGATCAATTTGACTTAAGTTGGTCGCTATATCTTCAATTTCCATCAATTCATGACCTTCTGTGAAGGAAAACGTACCATGGATATTAACACAGGAAGAACAAAGATACTCTTGACAATCTGGACAGAACTTCTCGGCCTTCTCGGAGTTGTCTCTTTTCTTGCAAGGTTGACAGTTTACTTGTTTGGTTTGGCCCTCACCTCCCTTCAGAGACTTCACTTCTATTAAAGACAATATAGCATAGTTGGATGGCAGTGATTTCGCCCACCCGTCTGAAAGTATGTCTTTCTTCTTAGCGATAGTGATCTTTTTACAAAGTGGACACTCTATCCCGTCCTTTAAGGTCCCGCTGGTTTTCATTTCCGTAACATGTGAGTTGATACATGGTTCACACAGCGTATGTAGACATGAAAGTAGTTTTGGATCTTTGTACGTTTCCAGACATATAGGACAGTTTAGTTTAGCCTGTTCTGCCCTTAGCTCATCGCTGGCATCCTCATGATATTTAGCCGCCATATTATTAGTTAACAGTCTGAAAATATATAAAATATATGCAGACGAGGTACACGTTATCTACAAAAATGAACAGACCAGTTTTATCTACACGTTTATAGGGACACAGGACAATCAATATTTACTCATGTCCAGGTGTCACCTGTGAACGTATATCCATATGGAAACGTAATATTACTATTGAAAAAACGTTATATCAATTGACATGTATATGTACCACGACAGTGGTTTAGTTAGTTTGTATAACATGAGTAAAAAATCTTTAAAATAGAATTATGTTATTTATTTTATTTTATTTCTATCTATCCTACCAACATAAAATTTAGAAATAAAAGATTTATTTTTAATACAACTTAAACAAATACGAGAAATTTGATGTCTTTGAACCGTTTACAAATAGAATCGAAACTCAGCGTCTGCGTACATAATATGGTAATCTGATATCGTATGCGCATAATGTAAATATATAATTTTAGATATCATGTTATCAAAATTGCTGTGTGTCCCTTTTAAACAAGAATTAAAAAATAAATTATAGAAAACCATTATGTATGTGAAATATATAGTTAAGTGTGCTTTTTCCCCCCTTATACCATATCTGGATGCATATAGATCTGATATAGAAATATATATTTATTAGGCATTTGCAGAATATAGTTATGTACTTAGTTTGAATTTTATTAATGAGCAAATATCGCACTTTTTAATATATGTTACGTTAGTGTACAGTTAGCAAACACTATATGTTAAAATGTCGGACAGTTTGATGCACGGGTGTCAGACACGCTGTGGCACGGAATATGGTAACATCTAAAGGGGCATTGTAAGAAATATCGAAAAAGCTAATGCAGGATAAACGTCTAACATTTATTGCATATACATGCATATCTGATGTCTCAATGCATAGAGATATTACACCATGAAGAAGAGATATCTGATTATTGTCGTTTGTCCCTTTAAGATTCACAAGGGACAGCATCATCGTTGATAACATCCAGAATCATGAATGTATTGTCGTAATAGCTGGTTATTGTGTGCTAATTGTCTATTAAAACGTAAAACATTAAAAAACGAAACAAATAAAAATCACGATCAATTCAACAAGCGTTTAATGAAAGTAATCAATTACAAAAACAGCATAAAGATATTTGTTGTATGGTGTTTTCAGTTATAACACGGAAGTGTCTTATCTAAACTCTACTACACTGGAATACCATGCAGACAAATGGTATAACAACCCACAAGTAATATTTTACTGACTCCAGAACTATCCTCTATGTACGAAGTGTCAAGCAAGGAGGCTGGCTTCTGGTATTATTTCTAATGTCTTTGATATATCGACTAGGGATCAAATCAATGATCACCCGCGGGTGGAAACTTAATCACTAATTTTAATAAGAAATTGAGAAAGCAGATCCTAGAACATTTTACCCGCAAGTATCCGTGTCACCATTGCATATGTATATGTACTTTTGACAAAGATTGCACAAACGCAATAAGGGTCAACCGTGACCGTGTAGAGTCCAGCTCGGTCCGAATACTTTGTATGGAAATGTTTGCCAGCTACTTGTGAAAGGACAGTTGTTCTACTCAGATTCATTATGAGGTCGTCCTTCGCCAATAAAATTGCATATACCATTCATTCATTAGTTGAGCATGGTGTTTACTTCCATGATTCAAACGCAAGCACGCACGCACACACGCACGCTCGCTCGCATACACACACACTTAAGCTACATGTATGCTACATGTATATCGTTAATTTACACAGCTCTATAAAAGTATAATTAGTGCACAAAACAATAAATAAAGTGTAACGTATTATTAATTACATATTATTTATTAAAATGTATCATTACGTGTTATTATGTACTATTATTACGTATTATTAATTACGTATTATTATTAATTATTATTAATAACGTATTATTAATTACGTATTATTAATAACGTATAATCAATACGTACATGTATTATCATTACATATTATTATTACTTATTATTATTACGTATTATTAATTACGTATTAATATTACTTATTATTATTATTACGTATTATTAATTACGTATTATCATTATTAATTATTATTATTACGTATTATTAATAACATATCATTAAATACGTATTATTAATTACGTATTATTAATTACGTATTATCATTATGAAGTATTATTATTACGTATTATTAATAACATATCATTAAATACGTATTATTAATTACGTATTATTATTACGTATTATTAATTACATATTATTATTACGTATTACTATTACGTATTATTAATAATGCATAATTCATAACATATTACTAATTGCGTATTATTATTACATATTATTATTACTAATTATTTTAACGTATTATTAATAATGTATAATTTATTACATATTACTAATAACGTATTACTATTACGTATTATCAATTACATATTATTAATTATGTACTATCAATAATGTATAATTTATTAAATATTACTAATTACGTATTATTAATCATGTATAATTTATTACGTTTCGTTAATTTGTTATAATTAATAACGTTGTATTAATTACATTTTATTAATAACATATTATTAATCATTTCATTATATATTCTGTCTCTTTCCCTGAGCCTGTTTGAACTGACATTAACTTCAAGGACAATAAATGTTCTATGGTGTTTAGCTTTCAACACTTTTAGTTATATCGCGACGGTGTCTACTTGATACAATATTCTAAGCGCTGTCACTCTTCAGTATAATGCCACAGACATGGTATGATACCTCGTCCAGGCACATTATACTGACACCGGGTCGACCAGACCTAGAACTATCCTCCAAATGCTGAGCGACAAGCGAGGACTCTTCTAGTAACATTTTTCAAGTCGGGTATCACCCGGTCGGTTATCAAACCCAACATCTTCCGCATACGAGGCGGATGCTTTACCCCTAGACCACCGCTGCGGTCTGTAATGACAGTAAAACAACATATGTTTGATATTGAAATATAATTTACTCAAGTTACAATGTTATGCCGTTTCATTATTTCTGATTTGGCAACTCGGTATCTTGTTTACTAGTAACGTATAACGACCATAAGTGACACTCGCCTCGTCACTGCTATAGTTGGTGATCCCTTATTATTTAAATTAGATATCTTCTAAACCTTGACACAACTTGAAAAAACAATCATTAACTTTATCGACCATATCGCGTACGGTAACAATCACGTGACAAACCTATTATTGTACATGTATGTACGCACAGGATTACCTCGACGATTTGATTATGTATCGAAGAAAGAGAGTTGAAATGATAGTGATATCTTTTATTCACAAATAATATACAATTACATTGTTGTTGTAGTTGTTGTTGCTGTATGGTGTTTATCGTCATTTTCAACAATTTTTCAGTCATTTCGGTGTCTACTTGAGACAGTATTCCGAGCGCTGTCCCACTGGAGTATCATGCCGCAGACACATGGTATGGTACCCCACCCAGTCACATTATACTGACACAGGGTCGACCAGACCTAGAACTGTCCTCTAAATGCTGAACGCCAAGCGAGGAAGCTTCTAGTACCATTTTTAAAGTCTTTGGTATGGCCCGGTCGGGGATCGAACCCACGATCTTCCGCATGCGAGGCGGACACTCTACCACTTGATTTTACATGTAAACCTTCAGAGTGAAAAGGGCGGTGTTGTTTGATGGATATATTGTTGCAACTAACGCCAGAGGTCACGGGTTCGATTTGGCATCAGTCAGATTGCATTAAAAAACATTCAGGACTAGTTCTGACATGAGAATGGTCTCGCGTGATATTTACACAATCTTTGAGATAACTTCAAAGTAGATATAAAATCAATTAATGTATACCAGGAACAAATACGTTTATATTTACACACGTGCAAAGTATATTTAAAGACAGGAAACATTGATTCTATTCAAATCAAGTCGGTCTGTCTGTCGGTCGCGCACATATCTCATAGATATCTCTGATCAAATGTCACAGCTTGTTTTAGTTTTAAATAAATGGCATCTTAACTGATGATGCTTCGATAAAATATAATTGAATAAAACCAAATCATTTAAAGCTGCACAATCGGTATTTATGTCCATTCAAATCAATAACAACCGGTATAATTGTAATATTAAGTATACATTGTGATTTTCTGGATCATATCTGGTACAAATACCGTTGTTTATCATCAAGACATAGTTTAAAACTTTAACATGAATACGTTCAATATCAGGAGTATAATGAAATCCCCGTATTTCAGAACCACAGTTTAATATAGGAGCAACCATGGCATCAAACACACATGTATTTAAACTCGCTATTGTCGCCTATTGTCAAATCAATAACAACTGGTATAATTGTATTATTAAGTATACATTGTGACTATATGGATCATACCATTGTTGTTTATCATCAAACACACATGTATTTAAACTCGCTATTGTCGCCTACTCTCCATCTTTCCTTTAGAATCAGCATAAACAACTATGACTATGATAGATATGCAAAATGTACTTCCTCCTTTGTAAACACGATATATTTCTTTACTAGTATCGACATGAGCCTCCATGAAATAAAACATATAAATAAATATTCACACATATCACGTCGGTGCTACAAATATACACACATATCACATCGTTGTTACAAATATTCACACATATCACATCGTTGTTACAAATATTCACACATATCACATCAGTGTTACAAATATACACACATATCACATCGTTGTTACAAATATTCACTCATATCACATCGTTGTTACAAATATTCACACATATCACATCGGTGTTACAAATATACACACATATCACATCGTTGTTACAAATATTCACTCATATCACATCGGTGTTACAAATATACACACATATCACATCGTTGTTACAAATATTCACTCATATCACATCGTTGTTACACAATTGTATGTTTTTCTTTATTATAATGCTTTGGCAACATGGTGTCTGAATAGTATATGAACAATTGATTTACTTGTGTCAAACAAATTGATGTTACCGACTGTGACCTTTAACATTTGACTGTAAATCTATGTTCATTGTCTACTAACAACCTTCTAAACATAGTTTTAATTGTCACTCATCTCGCCAGTCCTGTAATTGGTGTTTCTTTATAGTTGTATACCAATATAATTATGTGATAGTTGAACAAATATTAAAACCACGACACAACTTCAAAATGAAACCAAACGTTATCGCTCATATCGCAAAGATGTAATAATCTCGTGATCAACATGTGATCGTGTATATAGAGTCTATATGTACATTATCTAATTGTCACTCATCTCGCCAGTCCTGTAATTGTTGTTACTTTATAGCTGTATACCAATATAATTATGTGGTACTTGAACAAATATTAAAACTACGACAAAACCTCAAAATGAAAGCAAACGTTATCGCTCATATCGCAAAGTAATAATCACATGATAAACATGTGATCGTGTATACAGAGTCTACATGTACATTACCTAACTGTCACTCATCTCGCCAGTCCTGTAATTGGTGTTACTTTATAGTTGTATACCAATATAATTATGTGGTAGTTGAAAACATATTAAAACTACGACAAAACCTCAAACAGGAGACGTACTCAAGTACACACCCACCACCACAATAGTATAACATTATCAAAATAATTAAATATTAAATATACATCCAACAGGAGACGTACTCAAGTAAACACCAACCACCTGAACAGTAAAACATTATCAAAATGATAAAATATACATCCAACGGGAGACGTACTCAAGCACACACCCACCACAACAACAGTAAAACATTATCAAAATGATAAAATATACATCCAACGGGAGACGTACTCAAGTACTCACCAACCACCACAACAGTATAACATTATCAAAATGATAAAATATACATCCAACAGGAGACGTACTCAAAGTACACACACACCACCACAACAGTATAACATTATCAAAATGATCAAATATACTTCCGACGGGAGACGTACTTAAGTATATACCAGCCACCACAACAGTATAACATTATCAAAATGATCAAATATACTTCCGACGGGAGACGTACTCAAGTATACACCCGCCACCACAACAGTATAACACTATCAAAATGATCAATATACTTCCGACGGGAGACGTACTCAAGTACACACCCACCACCACAATAGTATAACATTATCAAAATGATAAAATATACTTCCGACGGGAGACGTACTCAAGTACACACCCTCGAAAACAACAGTATAACATTATCAAAATGATAAAATATACTTCCGACGGGAGACGTACTCAAGTACATACCCACCGCAACAACAGTATAACATTATCAAAATGATGAAATATACTTCCGACGGGAGACGTACTCAAGTAAACAATGATAAAATATACTTCCGACGGGAGACATACTCAAGTACACACCAACCAGAAGTACACACCCGCGAAAACAACAGTATAACATTATCAAAATGATTATATATACTTCCGACGGGAGACATACTCAAGTACACACCAACCACAAGTACACACCCACCACAACTACTGTATAACATTATCAAAATGATTAAATATACTTCCGACGGGAGACGTACTCAAGTAAAAAATGATAAAATATACTTCCGACGGGTGACGTACTCAAGTACACACCCACCACAACAACAGTATAACATTATCAAAAATTATAAAATATACTTCCAACAGGACACGTAGCACTCAAGTACTCATCCACCAACACAACAGTATAACATTATCAAAATGAAAAAATATATTTCCAACTGGAGAAGTACTCAAGTACACACCCACCACCACAACAGTAAAACATTATCAAAATGATAAAATATACTTCCGACGGGAGACGTACTCAAGTACACACACACCACAACAACAGTATAACATTATAAAAATAATAAAATATACTTCCAACGGGAGAAGTACTCAAGTACACACCCACTACAACAACAGTATAACATCATCAAAATGATAAAATATACTTCCGACGGGAGACGTACTCAAGTACATACCCACTACAACAACAGTATAACATCATCAAAATGATAAAATATACTTCCGACGGGAGACGTACTCAAGTATACACCCACCACAACAACAGTATAACATTATCAAAATGATCAAATATACTCCCGACGGGAGACGTACTCAAGTACACACCCACCACAACAACAGTATAACATTATCAAAATGATAAAATATACTTCCGACGGGAGACGTACTCGAAGTACACACCCGCCACAACAACGGTATAACATTATCAAAATGATAAAATATACTTCCGACGGGAGACGTACTCAAGTACATACCCACTACAACAACAGTATAACATCATCAAAATGATAAAATATACTTCCGACGGGAGACGTACTCAAGTATACACCCACCACAACAACAGTATAACATCATCAAAATGATCAAATATACTTCCGACGGGAGACGTACTCAAGTACACACCCACCACAACAACAGTATAACATTATCAAAATGATAAAATATACTTCCGACGGGAGACGTACTCAAGTACACACCCACCACAACAACAGTATAACATTATCAAAATGATCAAATATACTTCCGACGGGAGACGTACTCAAGTACACACCCACAACAACAACAGTATAACATCATCAAAATGATAAAATATACTTCCGACGGGAGACGTACTCAAGTATACACCCACCACAACAACAGTATAACATTATCAAAATGATAAAATATACTTCCGACGGGAGACGTACTCAAGTATACACCCACCACAACAACAGTATAACATTATCAAAATGATCAAATATACTTCCGACGGGAGACGTACTCAAGTTCACACACACCACAACAACAGTAAAACATTATTTATTTTACAACGATTGTGAAAAAGGGTTCTTACAACTTAGACAAATCTCGCTTGACGTATTCCTGGGTAGAACCAGTACCAATCATTTTTAGATAAAGGACACAACACATAGCCTTGGCGGATTATCAATAAGCACCTAACCTCGTTCTTCCCCTGTCATCACATCATAAAACGAGAC
Organism: Panopea generosa; assembly: GCA_029582155.1. Taxonomy (NCBI): domain Eukaryota; kingdom Metazoa; phylum Mollusca; class Bivalvia; order Adapedonta; family Hiatellidae; genus Panopea; species Panopea generosa. The sequence goes on along the minus strand of CM055907.1, from coordinate 10,192,118 downwards.
AGAATAAATGCAAATATCTCCTTTTAAATCAGCGGCGAGAGATGGATGACAATGACACGCAATTTAATTGTCACGAATACTGTAAGGTGTAGAGATTTGAACTCGAGCCCCTGGGTTGACAATCAGACTCGCTAACGACTGACTTAACCGGACTATACTCATACGTTATAGCGCAGACTTTATCATGTGACATCATGTGTTATCACTTTGTCCACTGTGACTATATCTGTGTAGAATTATGATCAGGTATGTTGAGTTACAATATTATTTGATATTCATTTCTTATTTGTACAGTGAACTACATTACAATTTGGCATATAGCGGTTTAAAGATAAAGCTGAGGTATGTGAGATGTGCTGCATATTCCATTACCTGTCATGAACATAATGAATAAAACCGAGTCTGCTATTGTATTTCCTTTGGTAAGTGATGTTCTGCCAAGAGAGCATTTTATCAAATAGTAACATGTGAATTTTCTTAACAATTATTTTACACCAAGAAAAGCTGCTTGTTATAAAACAATATACTTTACAACATTTACGACTCGCCTATATCGCTTATCACAAAGTGAGGCTATAAAGAAGTCTAGCTTTCTTAATAGACAAATAATACCTAGCGTACCATGATACTTGTATATTCATTTAATGGAGAAGATTCCCACACATAAGTAAGGTAAATATTGTGTAATGGTCAATGCTTATTGATTATCTATAGAGAATCATGTCAAGGTCATCCAAAATGCTGTATGGTTTCGAGTAGTTATTCATCCATGGAGGTCACCTAAAACATTTCATTGTTTTTATTAGTACTATCAATAACACAACTATGAACCAAATTTGGTGATTCTAGGTCAAACAGTTTTTGAAAAAAACGGAGCTCATCGCAAATGTATTCTGTTGTGTAGGCTAAGGTATTCATCCGAAAAGGTCAAGGTCACCAGAAAAAATACGTTATGGTTTATATAACTACTTTGAAGATCACAAATTAAGTGAAGTGACTTCTTGCCACAGTGTTTCAAGAAATGGAGCTTAACGCGAAACCTAACGTTGTGTGGGCAAAGATATCTATCCTTAGAGGTGAAGGTCAAAGTCACCCGAAAATTGAGTAGAACGACCGTAGACCGTAGACCACAGTTGGTCACTCTGGGTCAAACAGGTCAAACAAATTCTGACAAAAATATATCAATGCAAAAACATAACGTTGAATTGTGGACGCCGCCGCTGACGGAAAAGTAACTACGACCTTTTTCTCTTCACAAAGCGAGACAATTATTGAAAGTAATATTTGCTGATGTCTATGAAGTCTCATTTGTTTAAATTTATCTGATGAGTTCACAAAAGCAATTTCATAAATAGTTCAAATCATTTGCGATTAACAGTAAATCCAAAATAGAGGACCTGTTGTGTTTTGATCACGTGGTCGCCTTCGCAATTTTTCACTAAAAAGAACGCTTCCAGTGCCATATTTTCCAATATTTCAGTTTAGAGGGCGCGGACTTTGGCGCAACACAAAATCTGAACGCGCACATGTATTTGGGCACAATTTTTTTAGTAAAAACATATCGGATTTTAATAAAAATTGAGAGTTTATAGGGGTGGGGGGGGGGGGGGGGTCGTGCGAATAGGTTGAATAATGTATTTCATTTCAATATATGGTTACAGTGATAATGATATAACAGTATTCAAAACAGAATGCCTTGTACTATCTATGATACACGTATGCATATAGTATATGGGTTGACTGAAGTATATAATGAATCAGGCATATACCTTATTTCCATATAATCTCGCCAAGATCTAACAGTAAACATAAGGCATTGGAATACCGTGGGTTCAAATTCATGAATATATGTAATGTTCGTAAAAATGCATAACACATCAGCCAACACGTGAAATGCGGTCAATATACAAATGTTGGACCTCTCCATCTACCCTTTTTATTTCTCGAAAAAATACATTTTGTATGTATTGGTTTTATAGAATTAAAACTAATTAAACAGATTTAAATTAGGATCTATTGTATATCTGATCAAATATTGCAAGCGCAGAAGGCAAGCAAGAAAGGAAACTAGTGGACTCCGATTCACAGAGTCCATTCTTCAACTATGTTCATATCAAATAACGTCCGTACCACATTAATTTTAATTGACACTCACCTCGTTACTACTGTAGATGGTGATTTCATATTATGTTAAAAAAGAAATTAAACGAGACTCTTAAACTAGAAACAACTTGAAACATCGCGCAGACGTAACAATCACGTGACAAACATATCGTTATATTGCACCTCGACGATTTGATATAGATTTATGTATAGAAGACTTACGATTGAAATAATAATGAGCTCTTAGTTAAACATATCTTATTCACCGAGAGTAAACAATTGCATTGGCAATATCACGTATTTGTGATCTTATATGCAGACGTTCATAATGAATGGGGCGGCGTTGTTTAATGGATATATTGTTGACAGCTTACGCTAGAGGTCAAGGGTTAGATTTGACATTAATCAGATTGACTTCAAATACACTCAGTACTGGTTCTGACAAGAGAATGGACTCGCGTGCTATTCACAAAATATTGTAAAGTTACTTCATAGTTGATTTAAAATCAAATTAATATAAACCAGAAATGAATACGTTTATATTTACAAAATTAAGTCGGTCTGTCTGACGGTCGCACACATATCTCAGAGATATCTTGAATCAAAAGACACAGATTGTTGAGATTTGAATAAATGGCAAGTTAACAGATGATGCATCGATAGAACTAGCATTTAATTAAATAAAACAATGATCTTTCAAATCAATAAAAATACAATTGAATTGTTTATAGTCAAACACATGCATTAAACACGCTATTGTCGCCGGTATTTGAATGAAACCTTGCCGGTGAACTAAGGTAAAGTATTTAGTAGTCATATCCGTAAACACCTTCGGTTAAATCCGGGTAAGCGGTTATGTTTTAATAAATATAGATCTATACCGCCGATCTTGATATATTCCTTCATAGCATAGTGTTTTTATCTATGGATTGTCGATTGTTCAAGTCCGAATCGAAGATTGTTTGTTTTTCAATCTCCTAACAATATTGTTTTTGTTGTTTATTTCAATAACAACACTATTTTTCCGCCGTTCATTCCCGAACAACGCTATTTTTCCGCCGTTCATTCCAATAACAACACTATTTTTCCGCCGTTCATTCCCCATCAAAACTATTTTTCCGCCGTTCATTCCAATAACAACACTATTTTTCCGCCGTTCATTCCCCTAACAACACTATTTATAGTTCATTCCCCATATACTATGTTTCCTATATTGCTTCATAAACGGCGTCCTAACAAAATTAGATAAACTGTCCATATATGCAATAATATCTCTGCACATGTTTTGCGACAGTTCTAATACTAAAGGATGACGGAATTGTCCGAGTGTATACGTATAATATTGAATCGAGCAGTTTACGATAATTCCCGACATTGAAGAAGCTTATTTACATATTAGAAATATTTCTCAATTAATTTAGATTTAAAACACGATTTCGTCACGTTTAAGGGAGGTATTAGCTGTTGTAATACATCGACGGCAATTAGAGTTCATGAAAATGTTTGTCATTTATTAATAAGATGCTACTTTCTTTAAAAAATAGATATATTCCGTATGTCGCTTCAATGCAATAGCTGCTGTACCAAGTAGTAGTAGTAGTAGTAGTGGTAGTAGTACTAGTTTGTTTCAAATCCATTAGGCTAAAAGCCCATAGGGATACATATACAAGCATATTTTATGACGAACAGTATAAGTAACAATTTTGCACATACCTTATATATGTTTGATTTATACGAGGATATATCTGATTCATAACCCAAAACTAGCCACATAAAGTTTGAGAATGTTTCACAATAGTATAATGCACATAATTTTGACGATTAAAAATCTCAATTACATGTACCGAATTTGAAAAGTATAAAACAACAGCACTTAGACTTTTATAGCTAATCATTAAGTCAGACAGACGTATGTTAACGTACTTGAAACATAGAAATGTTTGTGTATGATAATTATGTGATATATCACCATTCAGTATAAACAACACTGAATAGCAAAATGATATTTGTCTTTTAAAATATCACACACCGAGTATTTTCTTTCAATGACAGAAATACTCGCTGTTCGAGACCATGAACCGCTTCAATATGAAGATTATGCTATGCGACGAAACTCCTGTAAGACAATTGCAGAACTTGGAAATTGAACATGAGTTCAAATTAGGCTGAAATCAAAAGCATGCAACATTTTTTTTATAAAAAAAGCGCCCTGCTTTAATCATTTATTCCTCTGTGCCAATTCTGTATATATGTGTCGTTAATTCTGTGCTTAACTTGTGATAAAATATTAAAATAATCTACATTTTCAATACTTGGTATAACCAAACATCATTAAAACCGAGCGAACACAGCAAATTCTTGAGCATGTAACAACGATTTACCTTATTTGGTAATCGAATTATGTTTTAATAAACTGTACATTTTATATTTGTATTTTATTCATTGGCATCTATGTTTATACAAAATTGATAATTATTAAAACAATGTAACGTTTAAAGGTTAATCTTCCTAATTCTCCATATTAATTAATTATTTTGTGTTGTCCTTTTCACCGCTAGAATTTTTCACAAAATTGTAAATGTACCATCTCAATATCTAAATATTTGGCAAAACTGCATACTTCACTGCCATAATTTAAAATGGGACCAACCAATTAATCATATAATTCCTGCGTGTATGAAAATTTGTAAAGATATCTATTTGGCTTAAAAATAACCTTCTGTGCTTGACTGGCCATTGTGCGCTGAACTGTAGCTAAATACCCCCGCTAGTAAAACTCCACCCACTAATTCAAGAACCACTTACAAATAGAAAACCATTAAATAAATTTATAAATGAATCAATGAATAAATAAATGTACAAATAAATAAATACATAAATAAGTAAATAAATGCATAAAATAAAATAAATAATAAACAACAACTAATATTAATATAATAACTAACTGCTGGAGATATCAGAACCAGAGTACAGTTGGAAATATCAAGTGTTTTAGGCGAGTCAATCCACTTGTATTTTAGATGAACTGGTCTTAATTGCAACATACCATTTCTTTGCTATTTTGTTAAGACCGGTCCCGCCAGTGTAATCCTAAAACGACAACGATTGTCTAAGTGTGAATTATTAAATATGCAGGATTTCATTTCAGAATGGTAACAGCGTAACCAAGATTGTTTTATCGGTATACTTCTTTGAAAAAACACTCTGTAATATATATAATATCTTTTGTTCATTCAGCTCATATTTGGTTTGAGCGTTAGATTAATGATAAACTATTGCACCTACAAACAATGGTCTATTTGTGCAATGATAACTGAATAACCCAAACAAGTGAATCCTTTAAAATGTGTTTGGTAATGATTAACGTTTCACTGCATATCTTAAATATTAGGCACAGTACAGATCTGGCTATAAAGGTTGAACAAATACAAAAGACTTAAATATAAATGGCGCACATTGAGAATTAATGTTATTTATACATAAATTCAAACACAAAATAAAATATGCCATAAATTCAAACACAAAATAAAATATGCCAGTAGACTTTAAATATTTTTAAACGATTGTTGTTGGTAAGTGTGTGTGCGTGCGTGCGTGCGCGCGTGATGTGTGTGTGTGTGTGATGTGTGTTATATGTGTGTGTGATGTGTGTGTGTGTGTGTGTGTGTGTGTGTGTGTCTCTCTCTCTCTCTCTCTCTCTCTCTCTCTCTGGTATTCTGTCCCACAGTTACGGTTTAGTTTAGGACCAACTTTCTGGGGACACAGTGAACCAATATACATACAGAAGAGAATCGATTGTTTTCTTGTTCTTCAGGTTCCAATAATGTCACTCTCTCCATGCATAAATTATAAAAAATGAACGACAAAGGGAGAAATACAAAAAACTGTATGGGGACTTCGTCCAACAACGCTGAAGGAAAGAAAATGTCTCTCAGTTTTCAGACACTTTTGCGGGGTCGTTTAGCAAAAGAGAAAAAATCCCTGTGGGGACGCAAATAGCAAACATGGTGGAGACTTGTCCAACAACACACAAGGAGAGAACACATGTCTTAGAATTAATATAAATTTTGTGGGGTCATATAAAAATGTCAGTCTCTCACGTCCGCAGAAGTTATGAAAACCTCTCATAATGGATTAGTGGAAGTATAGTCAAACCTGTGTAAGTGGTCACCTCTATTAAGCAGCCACCTGTCTTAGGCAACCATATTTTCTATTTCCCATTTCTATGCTTTAAGAGTAAATTAACCTGTATTAAGCAACAACCTGTCTTAAAAGGCCACTTTTGCTCATTCTCTTGACTGGCTGCTTAAGCCAGGTTTGACTGTATAGCTTCTAGAACATTATAGGATATATGATGGTGAATATGTGAGGTGGGGCAAAAGATTACAGGCTGTAAATATAGTGGATACGTATACGGTAGCATATCAAAGTGAAAGGTGGGTCCTAAATTTGAAATAGAGTGAAGTTGAGAATGGGAGGGGTGCGTTAGGAAAGACTTTTTAGAATGTTATCAAACGCTGAAATGGTTGGTTTTCTGCCCAGAAGTTTCATTTGAATGAGTTGTTGACAGCTGACGATAGACTTAGGGTGATACCAATTGATGACCTTGAGCTCTGCTAATGAAAACAGGAGTAAACTATTCACAGACTTGCTCTCTGTTGATTCACTTGACCAAGCGGAATTTGTTTGTTAAGGTCTTCAATTTACCAAACTCTTTCACACGAGTGCAAGTCAAGGATTCAAACCCAGCTACATTGAACTGTTGGTTGTAGCTTGCAGATATGGTATGTGAAAATATAGTCATGTAGATAAGCTCATGCTGGTCTTCGAGCAAAACAAGAAACAAGCCCGTCTGATTAGCAAAATAGGGAGAGTGTTGGTCTACGAACTTCGGGATCGTGAGTTCAAGGTGCATGTTTTCCGCGACAATTGGGTTGAAGACATTGTGTCTAAGGCCTATCGTCCACCACAGCTGATTCAAGTGGAGAAGTTGGCAGTAACTTGCGGAGAACAGGTTAGAACTGGTATAGAATCCAGGAACACTGGTTAGGTTAACTGCCGACCAGTATAGGACTGAAATACTGTTGAACAAGACTATTGCCAACAATAAAAGTCCCCTTACGAAGGGGGCATTTGTCATATTTGCTGCCATAGGAATCAGATTATTTTTAATGAAACTAAATTGAAGGACCTGTATATTCTCCAAATAACTAACCATCTATAAACCAGGTTACATGAAAATATCTCTTGTACTTTTAAAGTTAACACAGCATCTATATTTTGTGACTGATGGATGGACAGACAGATAGACAAACGGACAGATGAACGGACAACATAAAATGATGTGCATGTTCTTCATATTGCCTTCTATCTATGTTCCAGGTATCATGAAAAAACATCTTGTACTTTTAAAGTTGTGGCAGAATCCACCATGTTTGACTGACGGATAGGCAAACAGACGAATGGAGAAAATAAAATAACGTGCATGTTTTCAATATTGTCTTCTATCTTTTTCTTAAGTTTCATAAAAAATCTCTTGTCCTTTTTGGTGTTTTGCAGGATTCACTATTTTTGTAATATTTTTGGACCATTTGTTGCCATAGCAACCACATTTGTTGCCATAGCAACAATATGAAGCATGTGTATATTCTCCATTTTGCAATCTATCCATGTTCCAAGTTTTTAAAAATATCATGTACTTTTAAAGTTATTGCAGGATCCCACTTCTCTGTGTGAATTTTTGTCATATTTTTAGACTATTTGCTGTCATAGCAACAAAACAAAATAAAAGCACGTGCATATACTCCATATTGCCATCTATCCATTTCCAAGTTTCATGAAAAAATATCTAGTACTTCTAAAGTTATCACAGGATCCTTATTTGTGTGACGGTCTGACGGGGGTGGGTGGGGGGGGGGGGCATAAGTCATCATCATCATTGTTTTCATCATCATCATGGTTATTGTCATTTGTTTAGACGTTCTTAACATCCCTTGTTTGTTTTTTATCCTACATAAAAATCACTCTAGATCCAACACTACGTCTTTCTTTTAACCAACAACGTTTCAGTTTACTCATATTTATATTCTCTATAGAATATCACCAGTATTATCATTTAGGAAAAACCTGTGTGCAATAATGTGTAAATAGATGTCGGCCATTTACACGCCTGTGACGTTTTTGTCTGCTTGGAGCTTTTTGTTTGCAACGCTTTTTATCTACATAAATATAGAAAGACGTCGACCTTTGTCTCGATGTGCACAGAAATATTCATTGTCCTTAATTTTCTTCAGACAAAAGGCAACATGTTGACAAAATTTGACGTGTTTCTATTTTTTCTGCGGACAAAATGCGTCAAACGGACATAAAGCGCCTGCACACACGAACGTTTTGTCATGATATTTAGGAAAAGTGATCATGCCCCCTGGTAGTGACGTATCATAATAATTTCAATATTCAAAGGAATCCAAGGAACATTTTTGTTAAATTATTTTTAAATCGGGCCAGCAGTTTCTGACAAGAAGATTGTTAAAGTTCTCACTATACAAATTTAGGGGAAAGTGACCACGTTCTTAGGCAGCCATGTTCTTAAACAAATCGGAATAATTTTAACTATCTTGGTAGAGGATCTTCCCAAGGAATATGTCCGTGAAATTATTTTGAAATCGGGCTGGCAGTTTCTGAGATTTTTTTTTAAAGTTTGTCTTTTCCGTTGCTATGGCAACAAGAGTTCCGCATGGAACATAATTCTTTGAATAACTTTGGTACAGGATCATTCAAAGAACATCCACGCCAAGTTTCATTAACTTCCACCAACTGGATTCAGAGATGTCATTTGAAGAAAAGTGTAGTCTGACGGACGACGTACAGTTACCCTTATAAGGGTCGTAGGGACACTATCATCATTTTTATTTTATAGAAGGGGAATATTCTTGATGTGTTGCTGGGTTTAGGGGTTTGACCTGGGCTATAGGGTCTTTTGGATACCTAAACCCAGGGTTAACTAAAATTGTTGGGACTTTGAAAAAAATGATGTTCTTGGGTCCTGGGTTAAGGTCTTTAAAAGCTTTTTAGACCCGAATAGCTACGAGGTAGTTACAAGGTTTTCTAGGTCCCCTGGGATGGGCAACCTAAACCCAGCAAAAAAAAAAATTAAGCAAAAAGATGGGTATATGGGGATATCCCAACCTCACGACCCAAAGTTCCTAAATACCGATTTAACCACAGAATTAGATGACATATATATTACTGTATAACTTGGGTTAAATTTGAAGGTATTATTAGAAAGATAAATGGATAAGGACCACGGAGTGATTTTATCCTATTTTCCCTATTTTTTTGACGTTATGGTTCTTGAAAGCTGTGGGGAGGGGGGCGGTATAGGGGGTGGAAATCATTTTTTTATGATGGTGTACCCAACGGTCAAGGTCAATCTTCAATTTTCGTTCAAAGCCAAGGGTAAAAAAGCGTTCTGATAAAGAAAAATATATTTAAACTTCAGATCTCGCCCTAGCAAACTATTGAAATCCATAGAACATAAATAAAGAAACATTTACGGAACATTTCAGAGCAATATAATCATAAACGGCAAAGATATGAACGATTTTCCGATTTGTTTATGACTTTTTTTAAGGACAAAATCACTAAAATCAATGAATTTGGGGTCATTTTCAGATGACCTTTAATGACCTTTCTATGTCATTGGGCCTAATATCTTTGATACCATGTTGAAAGGCTTGAATAGATCTTTCCAGAAATATATAGTTTTATAGCCTTGTGGAACGGCATAAGGCCTCTATGGAGACCCTAACATGGCAAAAAATGGAAAAATCGGCCAAATCAGTTAGAAAGAAAAGTATAAGTTTTTTTGTTTTTTTTTTAAAAAACAACAACAAACTGGCCTTTATTTGACGAGATCTAGTTAAAAAATAAAATTCGACTCCAAGTCTAATATTCAATTTTTGCACGTGCACGTGCTTCAGATTTATTAACAAAACTCGATTCTACTTTTTCAGGCTCGTCAAGACCTTTCCAACGATACCCAACTTGACAAAAAATCGGCCGGAAATGGCCTTTTCGGCTCAGGTTCGATCCTTTTTTGGCCCTCCGGCTGACCATATGTCAGTTGGGGTTAAGGTTCTATTCGCTAAACGGTTTGAGATAGCCATATAGTTTTAACACAAAAGTTGCTCAGTATTAAATTCTCTACAACATATATCAACATGACCCAAATGCACATGGCTAATTAAATTTCCTACAACATAAATGAAGATGAACCCATCGCACGTGGCTCTCAGAATAGCGCAAGTGCCAGGGTGACCACCTCAGTCCTAGGCCCCGGGAATGACCTTGACCGAATGCCCTCGGGTCAATGAGGTACGACAACCTTAAGATATATTCAATACCTGCCCAACGACACCAACATCATCAAATCCCGACAAGAAATGGCCTCTTGGCAAGGGGTTTGAACATGGCACCTATAATCGACCAAATATGACGAGTTTGGCTGAATTGTACGGGTATGCACGGGACGCGTTTCTTACTGAACGGAGACAGATAGCTTATCACTCTAAGAACAAATGTTGCATAGAATTAAATTCTCTACAATATATATCAACATGATCTTATTGCACGTGCCTCTCATTTTCCGGCACGTGCTACAATATGACCTAAGTTCGAGGCCCGCTGGCGACCCCTGGCGGCCATGTTTTTCTACAAATTTGGGTACAAACCCCAAGAGCTTCTCAATATCTGTCGAACCCTATGCTCTGTTTAAAAACGTCACAATAATAATGATAGTGCCGGGGTTTGAACATAACACCCCCATTCCCACCATGCACGTGGCGGCACGGGCGTTTCTGGCGAAATGGTGGTATATAGCTCTATTGTTAAAAACAAAAGTTGCTTAGAATCGTTAAATCTATAACATATGTGAAAAAAATCCATAACAAGTGTCATTTAATTTTTCCGTGGCCCCTAAGGCTCCAACCCGAAACTCGGACCCGCTGGTGCCGCCTAGCAAAGAGTACATTAAACCATTTAGGCATCCAGAATCCTAGATCCCGTCAAAACCAACACAATGATACCAGGTTCAACAAAATCTGCCAAGGAATGAACTCTTGGCAGCGATTTGAACATGGCACTTATTCTGTAAAAGTCACGGCACGGCATTTTTTTTCAGAAGTCAAAGTTCATCATTTTCAACAAGTGCCACAGACCTTAATATTAGGTCTACTATTCTGATTTTTTGTACCATTCTTTAGCGGAATATGTGTAGGTTCTTGTTTTTACCACAAATAATTTTGCAAAATTCATAAACGACCCGTGCAGCACGTGCAAACATAGTACCTAAGCGCAGAAATCAATTTTATTTTCGCTCATTTTGCTGTAGCGAACGGGGTTCGAACATACACGGTTGATTGTTGGTAGTCGTTCAATTCGTACAGGGGACATCTAGGTACACTCTGGTACCCAGATTGATGGGTTCCAAGAAGTATTTTCGAAAAAATCGCATACCGGCAAATATGATTTTTTCACCATGTTCCACGCATCCCTGACACCTTATTCCTAGTACTACGGAAATGAGTGTTACATAATTCCTTAGGGATTTCCAATGCCTACAGCCCCTATATTCAAACATATCATATGCTACGGTTATTGATCTGTCCGGCAGGCTCAAACATAGTCCACAAATGGTGAAGTCCGAACATTTTTTCGGCATGGGTTGACCGGTTCGCCAGAGGTCATTAGCCCGATTTCGAACATGAACTCAGGTTTTCTGCAAGGTTTATGGTAAGATAAAGCAATTAGTGTAATATACTTAGGGATTTAGGGTCATTTGAAATTAAGGAAAAACTGGGTTTTTGGCCACTTTCAGACCAAAAAAAGCTGTTTTTCATCAATTTCAACACGTTCCAAGATCTTTATTAATTCACATAAACGGCTGATTTTGGTATCATTATTTAGAAAAACATGTCTATTTTCTGGATATTACAACCAATACTTTTCAAACATTTGTTCTTTACCCGTGCGTCACGTGCACGTATGGTAAACACACCACATTCTAAGAAATTGTTTCTATGACCACGGGGCTGATTTTTTCTACATTATTTAACATATTTTTATCTACACAATCCACACAAAAAATCATATTAGTTTGAAAAATCTTAGGAGAGGGTCACTCAAGGATCATTTGTATGTAATTATTTTGAAATCGGGCCAGCAGTTTCTGAAAATATTTTTTTATGTATGTATGTATACATTTTTATTTATCCTCGAGCTTTGAACCATTCTTTTTGGCGAGCAGGACAAGATGATTATTAAAAACATAAAAGATGATTACGCATTTTTGTGATTAATAATGTTGTGATGAATAATGAGTGATGAATGAAGATGATTTCAATAAATAAGAAGAGTTTGCATTCAAATTTGTAGTTTATACAAAGAAATTATTTTTATTTCATTTTGTATTTACCGCTGGCAGCCATATATTACATATACCTATTAATGGTTTATAATCAGTGCATGTAATTACTTATGTTAAATGAGGTGCACCTATGGCTGTTTGCAATATTATAAGCCAAATTACACTGCTCATAGCGCAAATAACTTTGCTTATATTGTCAGCAAGATTTGACCTTAATATGAACTTTCGATAAAATTTAATTCTATCTCAAGAGGTGTCTGTACACACTAATTGTGTGTGATTACAATGGTAAAATACAATTGATAATTATCTTATGTAACCGTATATCCAGCGTACCATCAGTAGTTGTCAAAAGTAAACCATCAACAAATTACAATGTGCTGTAAAACCCCAAACATAATGTTTGGTGGTATAGGTTAACTGACCTATAATGGTTTAGCTGCAATGGAATTGATTATATTTTACTAGATCCTACTTTTTCAAAATCTAAGACCGTACTCATCTACCAAGTCCTAGGTATAAGTCCCGAAAGGAAGCAAAATGTGCGCGTTTTTTTTTTTAATATTTTGACTTAATGTAGTACCCGGTCCCAATGAGCTTATTCACAGTCTTTCCTAGATTGAGCCCTGGCCCAGTTCTTAACTGACTGATCTTCCCTGTCTCAATTTAAGTGAAATAGTTCCTGCCTCCGCTTCTAATATATGGCCAGGTGTGGTCTGGAGCGCACTGAGGACTAACTTTAAGGTCTTATTTTGGATGTTATCTAATTTTTTAAGCATTGAAGGGGTGCACAAGAATAGATTTGAGCTCCATAGTCTATTCTTTTACATATTAGAGACTTATATAGAAGAGGCTTTTTTTATCAGAGCCAAAATCTGTACTTCTTAGCATTCTCATCAAATTTAAGTCTCTCTCACACCTGATCATGATGTATTTTATGTGACGGTGAAAATTTAATTTTCTATCTAAAAGCATGCGCCAGGCTCCGATTAGCTCAGTTAGTTATGCATCTGACTATCAATCCAGGGGCCATGAGTTCGAATCCCAGTCTCCATGATGATTGATATACGACATTGTGTCTCATTATCATTCATCTCTCACCACTGATTAAAGTGGGGAAGTTTTCAGTTACTTGCGGAGATGGGGTGTGCTTGAGTACTGGTTAATCCCAGGAAACAGTGGTTAGGTTAACTGATCATCTGTTAGCCCTCGATGGCATAAAAATGACGCTACATATTCAATCAATCAATCAATAAAAGCATGCCTAAAAATTTGATAATTTTTTTGAATATGACCGCTGTGCCACCTAAATGTACGTCATAACTGTGCTGATTTGAATTTCAAAAAATAATAGGTACTCACTATTTTAGACTGACTAATTTTAAACCCCATTCTTTGGCTCAACCCCATATAAGGTCAAGTCCTGATTGAGCTCTAATTTGTAACAGGTTTAAATTGACCCCTTTTAGCCATGTGCCAGAATCATCAGCAAATTGACTAGTAACCATGCCTATCCCCTCTAGTGTAGCAGGCAGATCATTTATCAAAATAGAAAAGAGTAGAGGAGATAATATAGCCCCTTGGGGGTTCCTCTTTCTACTGATTCAGTACCTGAAAGGGATCCCTTTTTTAAGATTGTTTTAAAGTTCCCACTACATACATATAGGGAAAAGTGACCATGTCCCCTGGTGGCCATGTTTTTTGACAAATCAGAATAATTTTAACATTCTTGGGAGAGGGTCACCCAAGCAACATTTCTGTGAAATTATTTTGAAATCCAGCCACTAGTTTCTGACAAGAAGATTTTTCCTTTCAACAACAATAGTTCTGTTTGGAATGGAATTCTTTGAACAATTCTGAAAGGGGACCGCTTAAGGAACATTCCTGTGAAGTTTAGTTGAAATTGGCCCAGTGGTTTAGGAGATGTCATTTGAAGAAAAGTGTGGACACACAGACAGTGAGTGATCACAATTGCTCACCCGAAACACCTAGTGCTCATGGGAGCTAAAAAGTTAGAAGACAGTTAAACTGATTGTTTCATGTACATTTATCTTGATACTATAAAAATTGTCACTTTTTAAATCCAAAATACATTCTGTCAGCAAAAATGAAACTTTGCATTTAAAACAGTTTTCTTATAAAGATCATTAAAGAAATGAAGAATTGTTCAGCATTCTTAAAGAAGTTTCAGTGGTTACAATTTCATATCTATTTGCTATAAGAACTTTTAAATATACACATACAGAGTATAGAAGTTGTTAATGCAACAGTTTACAAGTGTAAAAAGCTTCAAATTTGCCAACAGTTTCAAAGTACAAAAAGCTTTAAATTTACAATGTACCATATATTCTCTTATTAAAACATTTTAAATAATGATAAACAACAGAATGACGAAATTAATAACAACAAAATTTACATTTTAACAGCTGTAAACATGTCTTTTGACTATTCAAAAAACTATAAATCATACGTCCTAACTACATTAATTTTGTTGAATTCTAGCAGGATATAAAACCAAGCAGTTGCACAAGTAGTTGTCAATGTACACACATACCGGTAAATATATTTAGCTAACCTAGAGTGTAGTACTATGAAGTACTTGTAACAAGAGTTGTCAAAAGAAAACAAAGCTCGCCGATGCGATAAAATTCACCACCAATGCAAAGATTGAGATTGGAGGCAAACACCAAAACTTAAACGCATCTAAACGAAAAAAATTAAACCTGGGTGTATACAGACAAAAAATTAGGTCTTAAAGCGCCATAACTCTGCCAAAATGCAACCCAGAGTTATGGTTCTTGTTTCGTGTGTTTCATTGACGATGGTGAACACACATGCGAAGTTTCATTCATTTAAGCCTGGCCCGATTAGCTCAGTCGGTTACGCGTCTGACTATCAATCAAGGGGTCGTGAGTTCGAATCCCCCGCCCGGCAACAGTCTCCGTGATGATTGATATATGACATTGTGTCTCATTATCATTCGTCTCTCACCACTGATTCAAGTGGGAAAGTTATCAGTTACTTGCCCTCGATGGCATAAAAATGACGCTAAATATTCAATCAATCATTCATATAAAATGAGTGGTTGCATAGATATCTTACGTGACAAAAAATTTTAACCTGAAAAATTAATTCCAAAAAGGGCCATAACTGTGCCAAAATGCAACTCAGAGTTATGGTTCTTGTCTCTGTGTGTTTCAATGATAACACATATCTTAAGTTTCATTCATATCCAATGAGTGGTTGCATAGATACCTTACCTGATAAAAAACTTTCACCTGAAAAATTAAGTCGAAAAAGGGCCATAACTGTGCCAAAATGCAATCCAGAGTTATAATTCTTGTCCCTGTGTGTTCCACTGATGATGGTGAACACACATGTGAAGTTTTATTCACATCCAATGAGGGTTACATAGATAGCTTAAACTTAAACGCAACTAAACGCAAAGTTTAACCTGGGTGTCTAAGTCCAAAAAGGGCCATAACTGTACCAAAATGCAATACAGAGTTATGGTTCTTGTCTCTGTGTATTCCATTGATGATGGTGAACACACATGTGAAGTTTCATTTACATCTAATGAGTGGTTGCATAGATATTTTAAACTTAAACGCAACTAAACGCAAAGTTTAACCTGGGTATATAAGTCCAAAAAGGGCCATAACTGGGCCAGAATGCAATCCAGAGTTATGTTTCTTATCT
Source organism: Panopea generosa (assembly GCA_029582155.1). Classification (NCBI taxonomy): domain Eukaryota; kingdom Metazoa; phylum Mollusca; class Bivalvia; order Adapedonta; family Hiatellidae; genus Panopea; species Panopea generosa. Next base: position 10,175,890 of record CM055907.1, on the reverse strand, counting down.
CTGTGTGTTCCATTGGTGATGGTGAACACACATGCAAAGTTTCATTCACATCCAACGAGTGGTTGCATAGATAACTGAAACTTAAACGCAAAAGTTTAACCTGGGTGTCTACAGTTGCCGACGCCGACGATGCCAGGGTCATGACAATAGCTCTCCTTGGACTTCGTCCCGGCGAGCTAAAAAAGCAAACAGGTCATGTGTGCCTTTAGCAAAGGAAATTAGTTTTAAAAGTTAATTCATGATTCTAAGTATTGTTAAAATTAATGTGAATGCTATTACCTTATTAAAAAGAACCAGTGTGTCAAATTGTATTATTTTCTGCACACTAAATTCTGACACAATGTGCAACTTTCTTTGATTTACACTTACTGCCAAATAACTTCTCCATACAAAATTGTCTTTTGTTCAGTTACCCCATCAGTAAAAAACTGGGTTTTGTCGCACCCAAGAGGTAACTGAAAAATATAAGTATTGTTGGAAAAGAAATTTTGTCGCCAATCCGAAAATGTACATGAAAAAATCTGTATTCTGTGCAAAATGTTCTTTACTCAGTTTAATGCACTAAGGTAAAATTGTAGTTTTTCTCTTTAAGTAATAAATTTCAAATGCAAGCCAAAGATGCGTTTCTCTAAAATGGTTATAAATATATATTGATGATGAAGAAACTTAAGCAAATTGTATAATTATAATTTTTATTATGTGCAAGTAAACTACATCTTGCAACAATAGATTCTTTTAAAAATACAAAAATAAAAACAAACTTAACTACAACAGTGGAATGACAATGAATCTGCTTTATTCTGGAAAGTGGAAATGAATCAAAACTGATCAAATCATCTTTACTGCTTTTTTAACTAAAACTCAAATTTAAATGATACAGTAGTTTTATTGAGAATAGTGCTTTGATAGTAGAATGCCTATGAGTAAGACTGATTCTGACAATGTATTTATCAATTACTGCTGTTCTTATACGCTACATGATTTCTTATACAGACCCTAAACTGCTCAAGTACCCCATAATAGCACTCCGTTTGCGCTCAGTTTGCACTCCGTTCGCGGTCCGTTCGCGCTTAGTTCGCGCTCCGTTCGCGCTCCGTTTGCGTGCACTCGATTAAACGCGGTTAATTTAATGCACTCACAAACGCAAGTATTCGCTCACGAGCGCTGTATATATGAGTGCGCTGTTTAATACTCCTCTTAGCGTTCGCTTCGTTCAGCGTTCACTCAACGTTCAGTTCGCTCAGTTCGGTTTCCGGCCAATAACCAATCGCAACATCTCAACTCTTAAAATGATTCTATATTGACTTTTTAATTTAATATGTTCCAATGGAGCAATAAAATGTATCCATGGGATTTAGTCAAGGTAAATTAATTCATAATCCGATTGTTTGTCTACATATTATGTCACCCGCTGGGCGAAAGGTTGTAAATTTCCGATAAACTAGTATCGATAGTAGGCATGTTTAACGGAAATGTCTATGTTTTGATATGTGATCAGTGGTCTTGGTGATCAAAGAATATCGCACGTTATACCGGCTTCTGTTATCCAGACCGACATGTGTTTGCGTCAGTATCTACTTTGATATACCGTAAGCCGTTTGTTACAGGAAAGCAATAAAGTTTGTCCACAAAATTTACAGATACATTATCAACATAAACTAAATATATTGTTATTAATAATTAAATTTAATTAATAATTCCATACTGTTGATACCTCGTTGGCCTTATAATAATCCATAAACCTGCTCAGTGTTAGCAGTGACTTAACAACATGTGTATATATCACTGGTTTTGTCCAAACTAAAATAAGCTTTATAATCAATAATATGCACTGCATGGGTGATAAAAAATTCATTATAATCCGTGCAATGCAATTCGACATTATAATAAATGATTTTTCGAAAAATAATAATCTTGTACTGTTTTTCTCGATTTGGGTCCAATTGTGGCTTCACTAGACTTAAAATAAGATATTCTGATATTTTAAGTTTTTATAATTATTTTCGTTATCATTATGTATATAAATATACTTGCAACAAACTTTTTTTAGTGGGTTTCTCAAATTATTCTTTTACTGATAGTATGTTTTATGTTAATATATTATTTAAAACTATATTAAACTTGTTTGAAACTTCACCCACTGTGCTATACCGCTAATTATATGACACGCAGCAACACACCCGTGGTGTTAATTACGTTATGTCACATGCCAGTGAGAGCCGTGTCAATTAGGTTATATGCTAAAGCGGTGACTTATCGGTCTATTGACCACGGAAGATATGTTTGATTTCATTTTGATTGTAATTCGTGCCAGATGGACGAATCTTAATTGAGCCAACATTATGTGATTGAAAATAAAAGATAAAAAAGGAAAACTGCCACCCAATTAACAACAAATAAAAAAATCATTTAAGATATTTGTTATTCGAAGTTTCGGAACGCTTTAGTATGTAAATATCATGATGTTAGTATAATTAAATTAACGAACCGAAAACCCACGCCAGTTCTTAATGAATGGTAGAAAGTGTGACATACACGTATTAAGGGATGTGTATTCAGGGCTGTCATTTTACCACAGCTGCCATAGCTATTTCGTATTAAAAAAAACAGATACAACTAAAAATCAGAATTGTTAATTTACAAAATAAAACAATTCTACAATTTTAAAACTAATAAAAATTAAAGACATGTCTCTAAATAATTCCTTGTAAAAATGTAGTATTTTATTTGTATTATTTTTTACTTTCATTATTTGTTTTATTTTTTTTTAAATAGTATTATCATTGGAGCTATTATTATAATATACATATTGACTTATTGATTTGTCACGGTTTTTATATTAGATACGTACATCTGGTCAGTCGTTCACAATTAATATAACAATTTAATTACTATAATGAAAGCAGAGTTGCATGGCAATCATCAAAACAGATACCCATGGTGAGAATCACATGTGTGTCAATAAATAGTTAATTGGTGATTTATCGCTCCATTGATCACGAAGCACCCTGCCGGTGTGTAATTTTCATTTTGATTATAATTTGTGCCAGATGAATGAATCTTAATTTAACCCGCGGCATGTGATTGGATATGAAATATATAGTCAAAATCAATACTAAAATATGCAGATTTTTTATAATATTATTATTATTATCATTATTATTAATATATATTATATAATTTATCATTATTTATCACTATTATTACTAATATTATTTTCATTATTATTAATATTATTGTTATTATTGCTATATTACTTTATTATTATATTATTATATTATAATTATTATAATATTGTATTATTATTCTTCTTCTTATTATTATTGTTGTCATTTCTTACTTGTTGCCTCTTTCACAGCTTTTATAATGGCTTAATTGTTACGTGCTTACGTGCACGTGATCAGGCGTATCGATTTTGTAGGAAAGCGGGAAAACAATATATTTACTATTTTATAGGCAGTGAATACATGTTCTTTTTTGTTTATTTAAACCTTCCCGATGATCAAAAACTGTTCTTTAGTCAATATAAAATCACAACCTCAAAAAGGTCACCTAGAGATTTACGTTTACTACTTTTTATTTCCTGTGTCTAATGTGTTATTTCGGTCTGTCGTGTTAATTTGGCATACATACATTTATTTTACATTAATTTAATATAGCTTGATTGTGAAGTAAGCTCGGAGCTTATGCATATCGTTCTCCATTGCATTCCCTTATTAGCTCTGGTACTGAATTGTGTTTCGAGAGGTCGGGTAGAGCCTGGGTCAAACTCGCGACCTCTACCGTCTGAAGCCAGCACCCTATCCGCTGTACTACTGACCCACTTTATATTTTAGAATACAATTAATTTATTACTATTATTTTAATGAGATGTGCACGAGTATAATGTTTCCACTTTAATTGCAATATAACAGTTTTACGTACATATGTTCACAACTAAGCACAGACTCAATGTAACTATGTTTGGGGAACATATAAAACTAAAGTCCAAATTAAATTGAAAATTGGTAATTTTTATTTTGCCGAAATACCCAAATAAATAGAATCATAATCATATAATTTTCCGAATATCTATGTTTTGTTTGTTTCACGCATGCTTTGATATTTTTGTATTTGGAGCAGTATACGCTTAAATCGAAATAAAGTACATGTTTTGTATGTTCTATAACTAATTTATATCGAAATAACACGGCAAATAGTGAATTCATATTACATCTTTTCGAATTGTTATTTACACAATATATATACATTTTATTACATTTTTTAATTATTTATATTTTTGTTGCGCAAACCAAATCATGCTTAAACATGCGACTAAATTAACCGTAGATAACCGTTGATGTGTCGTCTATTGTATAATAGGTATTTTAAACATTATTGTATTGATCAGCTAAATATTGATATTTATGCTATAATTGATAAATTGTTGACCAAAATAAGTTTTATCATGCGTTTTACAATAAAACATTTATATAAACTACATGGTTTATATTTATGTGAAAGGAACTTTCTTTTTTATCTCGATTTTAAGTATCGACTTCACGATTAAATAATGAAAAAAGAGTGTATCCGAATGAACGAGTGCACTCAGTAGCGCACGAATAGTTCTGTTATCAGTTATTTTACTGTGTCTAGCGTATACTGCATATACTGCGCATCTGAGTGCACTCAGCGTATCTGAGTGCATTCAGCGTGTCTGAGTGCACTCGATCTATTTCATGCGTTCAGGAGTGCGTTTATTGTTCAAAATTCAGCGTTTGCTTACGGTCCAGGTCCGCTCCGTCAGCGCTCAATCTGCGCTCCGTTCGCACTCCTTCTGCGCTACGCTCGCGCTCCGCTTACGCTCTGAGTGCACTCCGTTTGCGTGCAATTGGGGTACTTGAGCGGTTTAGGGTCTGTAATACAATTGATTGATTGATTGAATATTTAGCGTCATTTTTATGCCATCGAGGGCTAACAGATGATCAGTTAACCTAACCACTGTTTCCTGGGATTAACTAGTACTCGAGCACACCCGATCTCCGCAAGTAACTGATAACTTTCCCACTTGAATCAGTGGTGAGAGACGAATGAGACACAATGTTGTATATCAATCATCACAGAGACTGTTGCCGGGCGGGGATTTGAACTTCTAAGAATACAAATAATATCATTTACAATGTGACATAGTTTTGTCTCGAACAACTCAGTATAGATGAAAGAGTATTGCAGATACCCGATTTGTATCGTTTGAAACATTTTGAACAATGCTGATAACGTTGAGGACAAATTTAAACATAAGGCGTAAAACATTATTTGTCATTTACGTTACTTTGTTATGTACCCATGCCAAATACGAATCAAATTGATGAGGAGTTTTTGATCGGAAACCAAAACATAAAGAAGAGAAACTTTGTATAAGTTAGAAATAGCTTTCTTCTCAATTCTATTGTTATGTATCGCTGTATATTTGAATATATTTATATGTAATATGTTGAAAACTAAAACATAAAGCCAAAAAAGGACCATAAACTCACCAAAAATTAGTTGAGTGTGACCAAAATTTTACTGAAGTATAAACCTACAACCAAAATATGAATCAAACTAATTATACATTTCAAGAGTTCTTAATAAAAAAACAACTATTTGCAAAGACAGATGGACTTGAGTAACAATAAATGCCCCTTTGCTGTGCCCCTTTGGAGGCAATTAAAAATGAGTTACCTATAAATGACTCCATTCTTTCATCTAAGTTTTAAATAAATCCAAATCAACAGTTTGTGAGAGCTATTTGCAAAACACATATGCCCCCAAATGATGACCTGTTGGAAATGGTTTTCCATCTAAAGGCAATTGTGACCATGACATACTAACCCTAAAACAAAAGTGTCATCTACTGGCCACAATCATTCATTTATGAAGTTTGACAATTCAAGCATTCTTCAGTTATTATTGCCGAAAATGCATTTCAAATCAAGGTCACCATGACCTTGACCTACCAACTGAAAAAAACTACAGGAGTCATCTGCTGGTCATGATAAATCTGCCTACCAAGTTTGAGGAGTCTTGGCCCAAGCGTTCAATAGATATTTGTCAGAAACTGTTTTACTGTTCAAGGTCCTGTGACCTTGACCTTTTACCTAATGAAACCAAAATCAATAAGGGTCACCTACTGGTTATGACCAACCTGCCTACTAAGTTTGAATAACCTAGACCTAAGCCATCTCTACGTTTTGCCTGGAAACCATCTTGCTGTTAAATGTACCTGTGACCTGCCCTTTCTCTAGTTATTGAGTGTAAACCACTTGGTCTACCGACCGACAAACCAACCTACCAACATTTGCAGAAGAATATACCCCCTCTTATTCAAAAGGGGAGGGGGAATAATAAAAAGGGAGGTAATTAAAATTATTACAAAATATGCTTCTATGCAATGTCCCCATTCTTATTTCAAGTTTCAACTGATTTTCAATAATAGTTTTAGAGTTATATTTCAAAAAGTAAAAATTATTAGCAGGTAATGACTCCATTCCTTATTTTAAGTTCAATTAATTCACATAGTTTTAGAGTTATATTTCAACAATTATATGTTATATGTCACTGTTAAGTATCACATGCCCCCCCCCCCCCCCCCACAAATGGTCTGTGAAAAATAACAATATGTGGGTCTTACTCGCGACACGTCATCATGTTCTGTTGATCATTTGCAACAAGTATCAACAAAATCAAGCTATGCATGACAATGTTACAGGTCGGAATCGAAATACCAGAAGGATGGATGGACTGACAGACGCTGCGATTACTATATGCCACCCCAAAAACTTTGTGGGTGGGGGGGGTGCATAAAAAGTAACGAAGAGTGGTAATTCAAAAAGGAAGCAAGCCAGAGTATGGTTCTTGCTCTACACTATCGCCTGATTGCCCACTATCAAAAACTGAATTTCATGAACCAATCATGTATACTTTTGGATCCAGACTGTGTGCAGACAGACAAGACAGTACACTTAGTCCCCTGTAGTAAAACTGAAATTGCTGTGTTTAAGAATGAGGTCCTAAATGTTTTATCACTTTCTGTTCTTCTTACTGTTTTTGCTGGGCCATTGACCACACTTGATATTTCATTTTCAGGTAATTCAGTGATTTTAACACGGAATTTTTAATTTGTACACTTAATATTTCATTCCTTCTAGATGGCTTCTTCTCTATTGCAGATTTTCGCACAAGGACCGCGAGAGCATCTTTCTCTTCCATTGTCCATCTTTTTTTTGTACCTATAAAAAAAACAATAGATTTTATCTCGGAAAATATAACTGAAGTGTCATCTACAATTATGGCCCTACTGTGGGGACATACAAAAATAGCACAGATGCATAACTCTTCACATGCAGTTTATTTACCTAATAAAGTCACACGGGTCCAGGTCTACAGTTTAAGAACTAGGTGTATAAGGTGGCTATTCTGTCATCAGTAATTTGTACAAACTACCAGTAACAGCACACAAGTTAGTATAAAACTTTTTCAATAAAAGACGTGTAGGGGATTGCTAATCCGACCCACTAAAACACAAATAAATTAACTTGAGTTAAGGTTCTTAAACTCTGTACTTCCTCCCAATATCTTCTATCACTGTGTGAAGTTTCAGCATTGGTTTTTAAATTATGCTCTGGACGAATGTGTGACTGACAGACTGACAGATGGAATAACACATTTTGGACTACAAATTCACCTTTTTGGAGCATAATGAACACTTGTTTGTACTCACATTTTGTCTGTCTCGACTCTTCAGTTCTATTGTTTTCTCCACTACTGCTGTTTGTCTGTCTTGACTATTCACTACTGCTGTTTGTCTGTATTGACTCTTCACTACTGCTGTTTGTCTTTCTTAGCACTTCTCTTGTGTAGTATTCATCCTGATCTCCTAAAATATTGAATTGGAAGCTACATGTTATGATGTAAACTCAACTAAAAACTGATCTAACAACAAAAAGAAGAAAATTGTTTGAGGGTCTCGCTTTGTGACCATAAAGACATAAATTGTTTTGATAATTTATCTTTATTCTCATTTGGAGATACAAGCTTGTATACAGTAATTAATGCAAAAGTCAATGGAAGAAAATAGCCTTGTATGTTGAAGTAGGTATAAGAATTAAGGTACAGTTCAGAATCTTAAACATCACCCATATGAAGTTTCAATCCAATATCTCCATTTAGAATATAGCTTACAAAATTGCATCTAAATGAAACCATAATTACAAAGTACAGCAGAACCGCCGTATACCAGACCTTTTACATAGACTACTCAAAAACCAGATATTCTTGGCAATCCAGAATTGTTTTCTTCTATTTCTATTGTATGAAAACACTCTGTAAAAATGAACCATTAATTCTGGAGACAGGAAAAACATTAACATTACTTCTATGTAAATCACATCCTAAACAGTAACAAGTTACTGGTACCTCCATCAGCTTGTAGACACTGAAAATTTGTTGCACTCTCTAACTATTCTCTAAAGTTTACTTACTCAGTGAGGGGACTTCAGTAAAAACAATGAAATATTGTTATCCCCTGCCACCGCTCATAGAGCTGATCTGGGGAATATAGAAATGCTAACTCTCACAATAATGTTTCTAAAGAGGTTCCTACACAATGTCCCCACTACCACACTTTTAGCTCTCACTAGAATGTCCCCTCAAGAATTTTCTATCTATTCTTTAAAGCTTACTTACTCAGTGAGGGGACTTAAGTAAAATCAATGAAATATTGTTATCCTCTGCCACCGCTCGTAAAGCGGAGTGGGGGATATAGAAATGGGCTGCGTCTGTCCATGTGACCCTTGCTGTCCCCATTGTATCTCCTCGAATTTCCTCATCATGTCCACTGCTCTCAAAAGTGACTTTGGATATGATGAGAGGTTGGGGTGTTGGTCTGACTGAAAACTTGTGAGGAATGTCCACAATCCAGTAATTTTCTAGAAATTTGCATGACCCTCTTCCAACATGCTAACTAATAATGTTTCTACAGAGGTTCCTACACAAAGTCCCCACTACCACACTTTTAGCTCTCACTAAATGTCTCCACAAGAATTTTCTCACCATGCTTTAACTACCAACATTTTATCTCTGACAAGAATGTTCCCACAGCGTTTCTAAACATCTCCCTTTAATACTACTTTTCTCATAAGAATTTTCTCAACAACCACCATGTTAGTTCTCACAAGAATGTGTTCATGAGACTGTCTATACATCCAAACTACCACCATTTTAACTCTTATTATTAAGACATTTGAAGCATTTTAAAAAACTCAACATCTTTCAATTTCCATCTGACATGCAAGCTGTCACATGTATGTCCCCATCAGAACTTTCTCACAAAACAAGAAGTTTCTCAAAATGCCCCCACTAACACCACAATACCTCTCATATTATGTTGCAAATGACTTTCATGACTTGTCAGACATTTGGTCTGACAACCCAGGAAAACCTATCAGATGAATGGAAACTTGTCTGACCAAAAATGTGTCATCAAGAATCAAGATGCAACAAAAACAATGAAAACAACAATTTTCAGAGACAATTATAATTTTAACAGTTTTAAACGTGGTAACACATGTTTTTATTCTTTGAAATAAAGGAATATTACAATTATTTGTTTCGAAAAAATATTACATATAAAAAAACATACTCTTTGGAGTTGGGAATGGGGCTGATATTCAGATATTTCAGGTTTTGTGGTTAACTAAACTTTTTTTCATTCAAATGAAAAATGAGGCAATAGTTTTAAAACATTCACCTAAAACTTAAAATATATCTATAGTGGAGATTCGCAATGCAGCCAAATTATCTATTGTTTATCACCTTAGATAAGCTGCAAATGGTGGATATATCATATAAATTTTTCCTCTAATTATCGTCATGTACATCGAAGGAAATAAAGCATCTACGGATGGTATCTATAGTATACTCTTTCAGCGATATTACAGTCAAGTGAAATAAAATTCCCAAAACTTGGAAGTAAATATATGATCTGAGATATATATCATTGCTCCAGGGTATTTGGATAAGAATACAACATAAATGGTTGCCATATGTGCCTTTTCACCTTATAAGGTTTATTTATATCAATTTATTTGGGGTTTTGGGTGTGTGTTTTTATTTTTAGATTTCAAATATATTTAATAAACGGATTTTATACGGTTATTATAATTATATATAATCTTATGTCAACAGTTTGTTTTACAATAAATTAATCGGCCAGGGACAGCTTGTTTTATCATTAATTAATCGGCACGAGAAAAAGGAATTGTTTTGAAATCTTCCCTTTTATCTTGTAACGGTCACCGAATGTGCGGAAAACAATAATTATCCTGATCTTACTGTCTGAAAAAATGCTCTATATATTATTAAAAACTAAAAAATGGTTTGTTATAATATAATTTAACATCATTTTGTCTAATCTATTTGTGCCCGTTCAATTCCGTGTGATTTATTTAATGTTCTTCAGTTATTTACGTTTCAAAAGTAAATGTAAACAATCGAGTAAACGGCAATGAACCATGTATAGATTCAAGTTTTAGGTGAATATTGATTAAATCTTATTTGATATAACATTTGCAATGAAATTAAAGATATAATTAACCCACAATATTTGGTAAAAGGAGGTCCGTACTCCTAGACAATCCTCTACAGACTTGTCTAGGGGTACATATCCTTACCTCTAGAATCTGATACAATCATATCTGTACCCCTAGACACTTCCTTAAAAATATCTATGTAACAGTGCATTTAAAAATGTCCAGTACAATCTATCGCATAGCTACAGACTGCATGCAAAATTTAATTAAACTTTGGTCACAGAATAAAATTCAATAAAAAGTTTCCAAGACTGGTTCAGTGAAGACCTCAAGACTTAAATGTTTCTTGTCAATTCAAACACTTCTTACTGAGTGACATGCATGTCAGTGACAGTATGAATATGGGCTTTTTTTGGCTCAAATTGTCTCAAGACTATTTATTATGCCATATTTATAACGATGACCCGACTACACCTGCCGGACCCCTTTGGTTACTCACACATGAATTGAGCCAGCGACAAAGACTCATATGTCCCATGTCTTTCTTCAACTATAAATGATTTCTGTTAAGCTACGAACTGACTTACAATTTGTATACAAAATATCACGATATTCGTTGAAAATTTACCTGAATGCATTTTCCCTGTTGTTGTCCTTCCAAAATTAGCTTTCAAAGCGCTTGGCTGACCGAGATGACATTGCAATCGGAATTTTCTGTCTTTTTCGTAGAAAATGGTAAATACGGACATGCGCAGTGTCAAGTCTAGTTATGGAAAATGCCGAGCACTCTTCGGATTGAAACATGCGCAGAGCGGGTGCAGCAATGCCTGTTTTGTCGAAAACAGACACCAAAAGAGAGAGTAAATGTGTCTCTCACAACACTATGGGGACATTTGCGGAAACACAAAATAAATGTGTTATGCGCACGCTACATTAAAATAAGCGACCGTAAAAGTGGGGACATGGAAATATCATGTCCCCACAATGTTGGTTTTTTACCGGATAAATGTCCTCACATCTACGGAATTACAAGACCTCTCTCTCTCTCTCTCTCTCTCTCTCTCTCTCATTACAAAATAAACAATATCCCATTATCGTATTTCACTTCATTCGATGTAACACGAAATGTACTTCCTCCTTTTGCAACACGATATCATCATATGCAAATATCAGTATGTTTGAACATAAACATCAAGGACAATACATATTCTATGGTGTTCAGCATCGTTTTCAACAATTAATCAGTTATATTGCGACGGTGTCTACTTGAGACAGTATTCTAAACTGTGCCAAACTGGGGTATCGTGCCGCAGACACATTTTAGGATACCCCACCCAGTCACATTATACTGATACCGGGCCGACCAGATCTAAAACTATCCTCCAATCGCTGAGAGCAAAGCGAGCAAGCTTCTAGTACAAATTTTCAAGTCTTTGGTATGACCCGACCGGGGATCGAACCCACGCCTCCTGCATACGAAGCGCACGCTCTACCACTAGATCACCGCTGCGGTCTTCCATGACATTAAAATAACACATATGTATTATATTGATATATGATATACACATGGGTCCCATCGTTGTAACAACATTATGCTGTTTCATTATGTATGCTTTGACTACATGATATCTTGTTTACTAGTATTGGGCAATATTACCAGCTATGTCATTTATAATTAACTATACATTTATGTACATTATCGAATAACATCCGTAAAAGATTAGCACTCACCTCGTCGGCGCAATAGTTGGTGATTTCTTATTATTTAAAATTGACTCCCAACCAAAACACAACTTGAAAATACAAACATTGTACGTTATCACTCATATTGCGAAGACAAAACAATCACGTTACAAACCTGTGATATAATGTATATACGGATCCTTGACGATTTGATTATGTATAGAAGAACGAGAGTTGAAAGATCGTGAGTTTTTGTTCTTAGCTAAACATATTATTTCACAAAATAGTTTATAATTACATTGACAATATCCTTTGTTAGTGATATAATATGTAGGCGTTCAGAATGAATAGGGCGGTTTTTGTTAAATGGATGTGTTGTTGGCAGTTTACGCCAGAGGTAACGGGTTCGATTTGACATCAATCAGATTGCATTAAAAAAAACAGGACTGATTCTGACAAAGGACTGATCTCGCGTGTTATTTACAAAATCTTTGAGATTACTTTATAGTAGATCATAAATCAATTTACATGCAACACGAATAAAAAGTTTATATTCACAAACGTGCAAATTATATTTCACCCAACTGGAGCTTAAAGGTACCAAGCGCATTTTTATTTCATATACACTTGGTACCTTATTGCTCTGATGGGAAAAGAAGGTACCATAACGATTTAAAGACCGATAACGATGATTTTCAAATCAAATGAAGTCGGCACACATATCTCAGAGATATCTAGTATGAGACAGTATACAGTAAACAGTATACAGGTATACAGCTTTTTTTAATTTTGAATTTAATTAAATAACATATATAATTATTTAAAACTACATAATTGGTATTTGTGTCCGTTCAAATCAATAAAAACGGGTATAATTGGAATATTTAGTATAAATTTTGACTGTCTGGAAAATACCTAATACAAAATACTGTTATTTATTGTAAAAACAACAACATGTATTTAAACACGGTATTGCCGCCGATATTTGAATGAGACCTGTCCCGTGGAATAACGTAAGTTATTTAAAAGTAATATCCAGTATTATTATCGATTAAATTCGCTTTATCTTCGCCGATCTTGATATAGTCCTTCATATCATAGTGGTTATATCTGTGAATTGTCACTCGGTCTATACAAGTTCGAATCCTGTAACAAGAATAGTTTTTTTGATTATTTCCCTAGCAATACTAATTTGGCTCCTTAACTCGGCGTCTAACAGAAAGAAACTTTAATATCAACACAATGTGAAAAGAAAAAGTCCATATATGCATTGATATCTTTGCACATATTTAGCGATAATTCTAATACAGAAGGATGACGGAAATGGTCGAATATATACTATAGAATCGGAAATTTTACGATAATTTCCGGCAGCCAAGCATCTAATTTGTTTATTAGAATGACTGATCAGTAAATTTAGCATTAAAACAAGATTTATTCACGTTTATCATAAGTATCGGCTGTTATAATTGCATCGAAGGCCATGAGAATTCACGAAATGTTTGTCATTCATAAACAAGTTGTTTCTTTCTTTATAAAATCGTTCGTGTCTTGATTTTTGTTTGTTGGTTCAGTACTTCAATCATTCAGTCGCTCGTTCGCTTGCTTGCTCGTTATACAATAAAACTTGAGGTGAGGTATACGTCAGATATTAAACAACTATGTAACTAAATGGGTTGCCAGTTGACAAATTGAGTTTGGGCAAACATAATAGTGAACAACTCAAACAAACCGAGAGTTTATTTTTTATCATTTTAAAACAATTGATGAATTTTCGAAAGATTTTAGCAGTATAAACTTATCAGTGTTTTAACAATTACCAGCTATTAAAGTGTTTATGTTTTGTTTTAAACTTATTTATTTTACCTCGGTTGTTAAACAAGTTCTTACACCTTAGACAAATCACGCTCGGTGTCTTCCTGGGTAGAACCAGTACGAAGCATATGCGGGAAAATGTCTTGCTCAAGTGCATCACACATAGCCGTGGCGGAGGATCGAACCTCCGATCATATATTCGATGATCTACCACTGGACCTCGCGCCCACGATTATGTGTAATATTGGGGAAGGTAAATTACAAAACAAAAAACTATCCCATTCTCACAGTTTACCCAATTCGACGTAAACATGAAATGTACTTCCTCCTTTTGCAACACGATATCATACTGATATTATACAAGTATCAGTGTTACTGATATAAACATCAAAGACAATACATGTTCGATGGTGTTAAGCACCCTTTTCTTCAGTTATCGTGATGGTGTCTACTTGAAACCGTATTCTAAGCACCACACTGGGGTATCATGCCGCCGACACATGGTATGATACACTATCCGTTCACATTATACTAATACCGGGCCGACCAGATCTACAACTATCCTCTAAATGCTAAGCACCACACTGGGGTATCATACCGCAGACACATGGTATGATACACCATCCGTTCACATTATACTAATACCGGGCTGACCAGATCTACTACTATCCTCTAAATGCTAAGCACCACACTGGGGTATCATACCGTAGACACATGGTATGATACACCATCCGTTCACATTATACTAATACCGGGCTGACCAGATCTACTACTATCTTCTAAATGCTAAGCACCACACTCTAAATGCTAAGCACCACACTGGGGTATCATAACGCAGACACATGGTATGATACACCATCCGTTTACATTATACTTATACCGGGCTGACCAGATCTAATACTATCCTCTTAATATTAAGCGCCATGCGAGGGAGCTTCTAGTACCATTTATTTCAAGTCCACTTTAGTGGATTGAACACGACCTTCATATGATACCTACGATATAAGAGGCAGACTATCTACCCCTAGACTACCGCTGCGGTCTCCCATGACAATAAAACAACACCTATGTATTGTATTGAAACATAATATACACATGCGCCCAATTGTTGTTAGATATTATGCTGTTTTATTATTTCTGCTTTGGCAACACGATATCTTGTTTAGTAGTCGGTCTTTTATGGTCGATTGGTCTAAGGCGCCGTCTCAAGATCACTAACCTCTCATTGCTAAGGTTGTAGGTTCAAGTCCTGTTTGCTCCAGAACATTTGTGGGAGAAAGTGTGCCAGTAACTTGTTGAAGGACAATGGTTCTACTCTGATTCAGTCTGAGGTTTTCCTCCACCAATAAAAGTTGACATTGCGTTAAACCCACTCAAACAATGTGTTTACTAGTATCGGTCGCTATTACCAACTATGGCATTAATTATAAATTATAAATGTATGTACATTATCGAATAACGTCCGTTAAAAATTAATTTTATGTGACACTGAACTCGTCACTGCTGTTGTTGGCGATTCCTTATTATTATAAAAAGGATACTAAATGACTCCTAACCTAAACACAACTTGAATATACAAAAAAAAATGTTATCGGTCATATCGCGCAGACGGTAACAACCACGTGTCAATCACGTGACAAACATTATATTACATATCGATTATCTGATATAGTATTACGACGATTGAAATAAAAATGCGCTCTTAGTGAAACATATTTTATTTACAAATAGTATATAATTACACTGAAAATATCACACGTGATCTTCTACGTAGACGTTCAGAATGAAACGGGTGTTGTTTATAATTGATATATAGTTGGCAGCTTACGTCAGAGGTCACGGGTTTGATTAGATTGCCTAAAAACCCGTTGTAGTCATGACCGGTACTAACTAGGAAATGGACTCGGTGCTATTCACAAAATATTTGAGATTAATACGTGTAATAAAGTTTAAATCAAATAATATAAGACGCAAAGTAATACGTTTTTATTTACACATATGCAAAGCATATTTAAAGAAATATAACGTTGATTTTCAATTCAAATCGAATGTGCAGGTCGATCGAATGCAGACATATCTTATCAATATTAAAATACAAAGCTGTATGGATGGATATGAAATAGAAAGAATATTTTACAATACAACTTGAGATGAAGTATATGTCAGATATTAAACAACTAGTTGACAAATCGATTTTTGGCGAACCCAAGAGAGAGAAACTCCAATAAATCGAGAGTTTATTTTTTATCATTTCAAAACAATTTCTGATTATATAAATTAAAGCCTTAATAATGTGTCGGATAACGATATTTCACATGATGTATTTGTTGTATTTTATAGAACATATGTATATTTTTAATCTTTATTTTACAATTACAAACGGTGAATAGGTGCACTACGCGTCTGTCTATTTGATTCGTCAGACACAATGGAACTTAGTTTCGGCATGCATGTTTATTAGACATATTGAAGACAAATAATGCTTAAATAAAACTTGAAAGTGCCTTAAAGCGGTATAACCATTGTTTTCTACCCATTTAATCCAACAAATATCAAATACAATTGTTACATCTAGTATAAATTGTTGCTATTTATATCATATCTTGGTGCAAAATATCATAACGATAGTTTACCGTAAAAAACATGTATTTAAAGGCGCTTTTATCCCTGAAATTTGATTTAGACCTGATCCGTGGAATAACTTTATGGTTTAGTATATACTTTTATTCATATCGAAAAACATTCGGAAATATCCGAGTATCATCAATTATAAGTAAGTTAAACTTAACTATTTACCAAGCAAGTTGTTAAGTTTAAACGCCCAATCTTTTGTTATTCCTACATAGCACATGAGATTATATCTGTTGATTAGGACCCGAATAAACAGGGTTCGAATCCCATGAAAAGTTACCATTTAGTTTTTATTTTTTCTTTGTAAATTTTTATAGTAACACATTTTTCCCTACGGTGCTCCATAAACGGCTTATCATATCCGAAAAAAAGATGTTCTAGCAAAATGAAAAAGAAAGATTGTCAATATATGTATTTATATATTTGCACATATCAAGTGACCGTTCTAATACTGAAGGATAACGGAGTTTACCGAGTATATACGATTTTCGTCAGCGGAACAGCTAATTAGCTAATTAGCATTACTGTCTTGTTTCCATAAAATGTCCTCTGTTAGTCCAAATATGCAGAAAAAAACATTGGGCTGACCAGATCGCTTTTTCAAAATTTTGATGGTTTGATGACTTTCACTTTTGACAATTCTGCCCATTTGTTGCAGTGTATCACTACGCATCTTTAAACTATTTTATTTTCATCAAACTGCGACCAATGTCATCCAAACTTGGCAGAACTCACGAAAAGGTTCAAATGTTATCACATGTACAAAGAAATTTGACCATTTTATGCATTTTAAACAAAACGAATGCCCAACCGATTTACACAGCACTAATTTCTTGGGCGCAATAATCCTACCTACAGTCAACAAGTGGAGGTAATTGGTGAGACACATACGCAGTATGTCTAAAAAGTACACCATGTCATGTCATTTTATGTTATGTTATGTTATGTCATGTCATGTTATGTCATGTTATGTTATGTCATGTTAAATGCAATTCATTAATTTATTATTTACATTCACTTACTCACATTAACTTATTGATTACATCCGGAAATACTATTTCTTGATCCATATTTGTATTACAACTTTATGATATCCATTCATGAAATACAAACCTTCGTGTAAAGCCAATAAAATATGCAATATAAAATTCAGTTGTTAACAACCCTGGTATAGTTGTTAAATTTACTTCTGCATTCCTGATATATGTGTTAATATCTAGGAATTTACCTTTAAAATGAAAAAAAATATGAATATAATTGAAAGACAGTTTAAAT
Organism: Panopea generosa; assembly: GCA_029582155.1. NCBI lineage: Eukaryota > Metazoa > Mollusca > Bivalvia > Adapedonta > Hiatellidae > Panopea > Panopea generosa. The sequence continues at coordinate 10,157,936 of CM055907.1, read as the reverse complement.
TGAAAGGATTTGTTCAAGTAAATATATACATATTGTTTAATAAAAATGAATGCGTAATTAATCCGCCTAATCCAACCATTGATAAAAGGAAATATCCAGGTGTACACAATTATCTACACACGATTTAATATATCAAATGAGTGAATGTCGTGAATTAAACTCCAAAATATTTACACTTACTTTTCTGTCCTCGCGGTATAACAACCTCTATTCCCCTTTTCCACTTATTTAGCAATTATCATTAACACACTATGGTACAAATGTATTTGCTTTTGAGATTAAAGTAAACTGGCATCAACCTCCATTTTGAAAGCAGTACAATCGGAACAACTCGGTACGTTTGCTCCACATATCACTAAGAAAGATAACTCGTTTAATTTGAAGATGTGTTACCCCCCTTATGAACGATACGAATCGAAGGGTACATGGAAGGTTTTGTCACAAGTATAAATAATTAGAATATTTATGAAAACAGTCTATGCTTAAATTATCGTTACAGGTTTGCCATATGTAAATTATTTCAATATACCTTTTGTTACTATACATGTTCATACGGGAATGTTTACAGTCTTCCGCAAACCTTCCGAAATATTACGATAGGTAACGATGTTTAAATGTCTAGTTTTCTGCATTAAAGAAATATGATGCTGCCTTGGTTACAGATTTTAAAATATGAATGAAACAAATTATTTACTGGTGTGTGAGTGCTTAATCATTCCGGCCGGAACAGAAGAATGTACTTTTATATATGTTAACATGAGAATAATTGAGTTTTACACAGTAAAGATGTTCATGCTACCGCATTTGTAAGAGCATATTCTTTTTTTATGATGTGGCGGTTTTGTTACCTATTGACCTTTCCAAGGTGGTGACCCCTGTTTTCACCTTTTCTCTATGTATATATAGTAATTCCTTATTTATGATGTAATGACGAGGGAAGATCTAGGTTGGGTGCACGCGTCAACTAGGTTTAAACTTCCCAGTGGCGGTTTTGTTACCTATTGACCGTTCCAAGGTGGTGACCCGTGTTGTCACCTCTTCTTTATGTATATATAGTACTCTATTATTTATGATGTAATGACGGATGAAGATCTAGGTTGGGTACACTCGTTAACTAGGTTTAAGCTCCACAGTGGCGGTTTTGCTACCTATTGACATTTCCAAGGTGGTGACCCCTGTTGTCACCTCTTCTCTATGTATATATAGTACTCTATTATTTATGATGTAATGACGGGGGAAGAGCGAGGTTGGGTGCACCCGTCAACTAGGTTTAAGCTTCCCAGTGGCGGTTTTGTTACCTATTGACCTTTCCAAGGTGGTGACCCGTGTTGCCACCTCTTCTCTATGTATATATAGTACTTTATTATTTATGATGTAATGACGGGGGGAGAGCGAGGTTGAGTGTACCCGTCAACTAGGTTTGAGCTTCCCAGTGGCGGTTTTGTTACCTAATGACCATTCCAAGGTCGTGACCCGTGTTGTCACCTCTTCTTTATGTATATATAGTACTTAATTATTGATGATGTGATGACAGGGAAAAAGCGAGATTGGATGCACCTGTTAACTAGGTTTAAGCTTCCCAGTGGCGGTTTTGCTACCTATTAACCTTTCCAAGGTGGTGACCCCTGTTGTCATCTCTTCTCTATGTATATATAGTACTTTATTATCTATGATGTGATGGCGGGGGAAAAAGCGAGATTGAATGCACCTGTTTACTAGGTTTAAGCTTCTGAGTGGCGGTTTTGTTACCTATTGACCTTTCCAAGGTGGTGACCCCTGTTGTCATCTCTTCTCTATGTATATATAGTACTTTATTATTTATGATGTGATGACGGGGGAAAAGCGAGATTGGATGCACCTGTTAACTAGGTTTAAGCTTCCCAGTGGCGGTTTTGTTACCTATTGACCTTTCCAAGGTGGTGACCCCTGTTGTCACCTCTTCTCTCTGTATATATAGTACTTTATTATTTATGATGTAATGACGGGGGAGAGCGAGGTTGGGTGCACCCGTCAACTAGGTTTAAGCTCCGCAGTGGCGGTTTTGTTACCTATTGACCTTCCCAAGGTGGTGACCCTGTTGTCACGTCTTCTCTATGTATATATATAGTACTTTATTATTTATGATGTAATGACGGGGGAGAGCTAGGTTGGGTGCACCTGTTAACTAGGTTTAAGCTCCGCAGTGGCGGTTTTGTTACCTATTGACCTTCCCAAGGTGGTGACCCTGTTGTCACGTCTTCTCTATGTATATATATAGTACTTTATTATTTTTGATGTAATGACGGGGGAGAGGTAGGTTGGGTGCACCTGTTAACTAGGTTTAAGCTCCCCAGTGGCGGTTTTGTTCCCTATTGACCTTTCCATGGTGGTGACCCCTGTTGTCACCTTTTCTCTATGTTTATATAGTACTTTATTATTTATGATGTGATGACGGGGGAAGAGCGAGGTTTGGTGCACCTGTTAACTAGATTTAAGCTCCCCAGTGGTGGTTTTGTTACCTATTGACTTTTCCATGGTGGTGACCACTGTTGTCACTTCTTCTCTATGTATATATAGTACTTTATTATTTATGATGTGATTACGGGGGAATAGCGAGGTTGTTACACCTGTTAACCAGGTTTAAGCTGCCCAGTGGCGGTTTTGTTACCTATTGACCTTTCCAAGGTGGTGACCTCTGTTGCCACCTCTTCTGTATGTATATAAAGTTCTTTATTATTTATGATGTGATGACGGGGAAGAGCGAGGTTGAGTGCACCTGTTAACTAGGTTTAAGCTCCCCAGTGGCGGTTTTGTTACCTATTGACCTTTCCAAGGTGGTGACCCCTGTTGTCACCTTTTCTGTATGTATATATAGTACTTTATTATTTATGATGTAATGACGGGGGAAGAGGGAGGTTGGGTGCACCTGTTATCCAGCTTTAAGCTCCCTAGTGGCGGTTTTCTTACCTATTGACCTTTCCAAGGTGATGACCGCTGTTGTCATATCTTCAATATGTATATAAAGTACTCTATTATTTTTGATGTGATGACATGGAAGAGCGAGGATGGATGCACCTGTTAACTAGGTTTAAGCTCCCCAGTGGCGGTTTTGTTACCTATTGACATATCCAAGGTGGTGACCCCTGTTGTCATCTTTATCTATGTATATATAGTTCTTTATTATTTATGATGTGATGACAGGAGAAAAGCGAGGTTTAAGTTTCCTAGTGGCGGTTTTGTTACCTTCTGTTGTCTGCTTAAACGTACTAGTTGTGTTTGTTAAAGAATATATATATAACGTATGTATGAGTTTGGTGTTATTGTTTCGATGTCTAGCCATAATGTAACACTGTAATATGATGACGGGGTCGTGGTATTTTCCATAAACACGGCGGTGAAACACGACGATAAAAACATCGTTAAAGATATAATCACATCTCAACGGCCGTTTGAAACGGGTTGCTTTTATATGAAATGATTTTTACATTTTAATGTATGAAAATATATGTCATTAGATAATCATAAAGTACTCCGTTCAATAAAGATCTTTTATGATACAAAAAATGTTTTGTAAAAAAATATTAATACATGTAAATGAAAATAGTAATACCGTATATTCCCTTATTAACGCCCCCGCACCCACGCTCCCATCTATTTTCCGGAAAATTAGAAAAATAAAACGTATATGCGAGTTGAGTGCGTATTCGCCCATCTTTCCCAGTTCTTTCCCAGATCTTTCCCAAATCGGTTATTTTGTAACACAGACAACAATTAGCGGAGTGTTTATCACCTTTGAACTCTCTAACCCATTGTTTATATCTTGGGTCACTTAACCACTTTTGGTTGAATATACACTTCCCCATATTTTCCGTTTAAAACTAGTAAAAATGCCGTCTGTCGATTAAAACATTACAAAATGTCGGAAAATGCGGTTAGACTGTGTACACTGAAAGCTCAGTTATATTGTTGTACGTTGATAAGAGCAAGCGTCCAAGTGATTTAAAGTGAAGGGTACAATGACCATAAATTCGGATATTCCAGTACGCAGACAAGTAGTTTCATACAGATTTTCAGATTGTTTTCATCCTATGTCGATTAATTCATTCACTTTCAAATAATTCTGAGCCACATTTTTTTTGGATTTAAACCGGATTTAGGGTTTTTCCAGGGCTGTATTGTATTTTTAACTGATGTTAAATTTGCTTTTTTCTATCTTTAATAAACGCCCCCACCTTGTAAAATGTAACGCCCCCCACCCCCCCCCCCACCCCGGGTATACGGTATATCAACACGTATACAATCCACGGATGTATGGATTAACAAATGTTAAAATTACGATGAACGCAAAATTCTATAAATAATGCAAAAAAAAAAAGAGAGCGATTTTTTAATATTTTCACATGATTGTATATAATATATTGTTCAATGATTGTGAGATTTCTAGAGAAATTGACAACTAGTTTTTTTACAATATTCAATTATTTAACCCTACCCTACATAGAGAAAAAGCTTTAAAGCAAACACCAATGTCGGTATAGTGCATTAATTATACGTTTTGTGATAACTAAACAACAAGTTTTTTCTTTACATTATTCTAGTATTTTGTGCAGACTTCTTATATATACTACTGTTGTTGAGTGGCAACTAGTTTGTCTATAGCATTTATAAAAGCGTGTGTTTCTTACACGTACAGAACCGTCAATATTGTTTCACTTAAACGGAACGGGATTCCAAAACAATATTCTCATTTCTGACTAACTCCACGCCTAGATGTGGAATGCGGACATCATGGTTGTCAATTATCAAAACAATAGGTCTGGCTTTTCTGAAGTTCGGAGCAAACTGTTACACATTTATAAAATGAACTTGAAAAAATACCCACTATTGTTAGCAATGAAAATCCAGGTTTCATGTACATTTTGTATAACTTTACGTCGTGTTATGTACCGGACGACAACATCTGATAGAACACCAAGGGAATCGACGCGAGTTACTAAATATTTAGATATTTAAATTGGAGTCGTACACTTCAACGAAATCCCCATTCTAAAAATAGACAGCACTTAAAATACTGATTGACGATAATGTTACAATTGCATCATCATTCGGACTTTTTTTTAAGATAAACAATTATAAACCTGTGTAACGGATCAAACTGAAATCAAATTGAAATCATATGACTCATTTGAGACCAAATATGTTGCAATTTTATGCGGGAAATTTATTTTATTTTAATCTAGGCGTCTAACCCAAGTTATGAAATCCTTTTTGAATATATTATTTTGACGTTTAAATAAAAAAACTTTTGGCAACATTGGGGTCAGTGGGCAAACACGCACATACGCGCGCGCGCGCACACACACACACACACACACACACACACACACACACACACCGGACTCCAACCGCAATGAAACGAACCGAAAAAAAAATCCATGAAATTTGATCTCTTCATTACAATTAATAAAAACAATTAATATTTACTTCCAATTAGACATTCACCACAAACATATTAATATTGATAGTGAACCGCATTTAAATGTATGAAAACGGATGATGACATAAGCAAAATATCTTGAAAAAGGGCTATTAAAATGGTCAGTAGAGTAGTTGCGGCAGTCTAGTAGTTAGCATGCTTACTCCCAGACCCAGAGGTTCTTGGTTAGAATTAAAAAAGTAATATTTCGTCTTTTTAAAGTTTTAAGCTGCCTTAATTGTAAAATAAGCGCATTATCAGGCCAGTTTTACTTGTCATTAATGTTGATATTAAAAATGAATCACCAGACGATACAATCTGCGACAAAATGGCGGACGATTGGCATCTGCGACAAAAATGGTGGACGATTGGTGAATCGTCATTAAACAATTTGCTAAATCCGAAATATGGAGGCATTTCAGCCTAAATTTTGGCTATTATACATTTGCAAAAATGACACGGTACGCCGTGGTACATACCGCGCTACTCACTAAAATCTGGGATATACCATGGTACTTTTTTCTCGTTGTACCCACCTCTATCAATGACAGAATAGTTGTCATGGTGCAACTTAATTGTGAGGAGACCCTCAGGAAATATCCCTTTTCCATGGAGTATTGTAACTGCACAACTAAAATGCTAGACAAATGATAATATATGCGGCAACAGGGCAACATCAAGAGAATGCCAGTTGCCAAGACGGTCTAGTATCGTTAGGAATAATCATTTGTTGCGTACAATAGAAGTTAATTCGGATGTTTGTAGCATTTTATGCTGTATGTTTTTAACCTGCGAAATGATTAATCAAGCGTTTTCTTAACTTGTCGGTAATAAAGTCAAATTTTAAGGCAAATAATTAATGGCAACGTGAATAAAAGTTTGAATGACTGCAAAAAACACGAGTTTACGGCTTTCACAACCGCCTTGGAAGAAACGTCGCCTGTTAATTTATGTTATTTTGCATAAATTGCGACAGTTTCTTGATATTTTCTTTATATTTTGTAAATTTTACATTCTTTGATGATCAAGGAATCATAAAATACTACTTACCTTAAAAATGAAACACTGTGAAGTAGAAAAAAATGCGCTTTCTTTCACATTATTAAATTAATTGATATTTGGCTTTCCGATGTACGACGTCATGTATTTTCGTATTTGGTCGGTTGAAATTGGTCACTTGATTTGTTTATTTCCGTGTCGAACTTTTCAACTGGTTCTTCGCACGCATTTAATTTTCATACGAAGAAAGTCTGTGAAAACGAATACAACACTGAGGGCAGCATCTGTTTTGGCGTTAATAGGTCAATTACCATAAAACTTCAAAATTAAGCTGTCACGGATCAATTCTGACCACCAAGCAGGGTGGTGGCATATTTGCATATTATATATTAAAAGTTAGGTACAGAGTCTAAAAGTAAAATGAAAAAAAAAATATAATAAAATGGACTACTGACCTAACATTAATTAATTAATCGGTACAAGAACACTGGAATTAGTTTAAAGAACACCTAGACAAATCCAAATCTGAATATGTGCCATCAAAGTTACTAAGAGGTAAGCGATCTCTGCTCATGACTCTGCCAAGACATAAAGCGGGCAGTAAGAAAAGGCAACATACTCTATGACCGTTGCAAGCGAATCGAATAAGTTAGGGTTAGGGTTAGGGTTGGAGGCACGTTGTCAGAAGCAAAATACAACTAACTCACAGCAAGTACTTGGAGGATTTGCTAGGCATCACTGAAGATCAAGACAATAAAAAGGTAAACACTTAGCGTATTTTACCTACCTGAAGAGTGCTAGGATGGACAGTGAAGACATAGTACCATTACGATCTGATGGCAAACTTCATTCAGATACCATCGACAAGGCGAATATCCCCAACAGACAGTTTAAGTCAGTGTTTTCTGCTCGAAACCCAATGGATAACAAGGCAACAACACCTATATGATCATAAAGCTGCTGTCATAGGCAAAATGAAACCACTAGTGCTGAAGGAATTAAGTTTAAAAATTGCACCTATCTTAAAGGTAATATTTCAGCAATCATTTAAACAATGCATAAGTACCAAAATATTTGACGACAGCAAATGTGACACCACTCTCAAATGTGACATTATATCTTCTGATATTGAGAGAAGAGATCGTGTGAGACACAACTCGTTATGCTAGAGGAGGATTTTGCGAAAACTTGAAGCGAAGGAAAGCATACTGACATCATCCTAGATTTCAGCAAGGCAGTTGACAAGGCTAACCATGAGAAACTGCTCCACAAATTCTAGTATTACGGAGTCCAAGGTAATTCTTTAAACTGGATAAAAGCATTTCTCAGTGACAGGATACAAACTGTAGTTTTTGAGGATGAGCTATCTGGTAAAATTGAATCACTTCAGGGGTACCCAAAGGCTTTGTCCTTGGCCCTTACTTATTCCGTACCTACACTTACGCTCTGCCTGAAAGTATTACCTCACAAGTAAGGCTATTTGCAAGCAATACAGCTTTATATCTTACGATCAACGATTACAAGACCGAAAATCAGACTTTACAGACTGACCTTGAAAAACTACAGAGATGGGAAGCCTTGAAAAGTATGGCATTCAACATATCATAATGTGAAGTTGTCCATATAGCAAGGTTAAAAAAAACCACACCCACAAGGTAAATACTCCGTGGACAAGTTTTGAAGACAACTGAGTCTATCTAGTTGTAGACATCTCAAACAATTTGTCATGGAATAACAATATAGACAGAGTAGCAGCCAAGGCCCACCAGCTCCCCAGGTTTTGTCAAGAGGAACATTAAGGTAAAGTCCCGTAAGATTGTGTGCCTACAAAACTTTAATCCGCCCCCAACTAGAGTATGCCAGCACCATGTTTGACCCTCACACTAAGTTCAATACTGACAAATCGGAAAGAGTTCAGAGACGTGCAGCACGCTGGACCATGTATGACTTACTCCAGCGTTATTGACATGGTTGAAGAACCTTAGAGCAGCGCACTAGGGTTGATTATTACAACGTTTCTTTCTTCCCTCTCACTATAGTACAGTGGACCTGCTACCTGCACATGAATTTCTGCAAGACTTCGAATTATTCAAGCTTGCCGTTAGCTAACCCCAGCACAACAAAGCATGAGCATGTTGGGAATGTTTTTTACCTTCTTTTATCTTGTCGAACTACTTTAACACATTTTACATTATTTTTACTCTTGTCTTATTATACCTTACTTTTCTTTTTTCTTCTAACTTTTAACACGACGCGCGGCTGCCCGATTATGCATGTGAAGGCGTGTGACCAAATATAAATACAGATGATGTGAAATTTGTGTGCATGTACAACTCTCGTTTTATATATGTTTATTATTAAGTTTTGTCTTAAAAGTATGCCAATATGGTATGAATCTTGGGAAAATAAAAACTTTAAAAGGTCAGTTGAGGCAGTCAGACAGTCGATCGTATTGTTGTATATGAGATGTTCTTTGAAAATATCTAGTCGCTTCGTTATTGTTTAGGTAACGGTCCATTATGTATTTTATAAAACAACGTCAAGCTTTTATTGGGACGTCTTTGCACCATCATATATCGTCAAGCATGTCGCCAACATGCCATCTACATGTCCATGCTGTTCTTTGTAACATTTCATTTTTATGTTTGTTGACACTTGATGAGTGTGGGGATTCCAAATTGGAGAGGCAAAAACGAACTGTAAAGTCTGGAATGCGTTAACCTTGGTTTCCGGCGCAAAAAACCTTGGGGGAAAAAGTGCTTATTGCCTTATTGTTGGTATTTTGGATGTGCGGCGTCTGGTCTAATGTATAAGTTACTTTGTTGCTTTCACCTCGTCAAGCGTCTGTCCATGATAAGTGAACCGGTAATTAATTTGTTTGTCTGGCCGGTGTCGTCTTATTCTCATCAAGTGATATTTAGATACATTGAACTTCAGGCTCGTCTGGGACGTTCATGCAGTCCTGATGAGAATATATATTTTTAAAGAGGACATAGTCTGTAGAAAGCCTAACATTTGATGATATACCGTCTGGTCCTGTAGGTCTTTTATGAACAATAAGAAAAGAATGGGATCTATGCTCAAGCCTTGGAGAACCCAAGATATAACTGGAGCAGGGGCCGGATTGCGTTCTGTCGAGTACTACTTCTTGTTTCCTGTCTGATAACAATGAAACGATCCAGCGGTTGGTTGTCCCTCTTACACTGTAGTGGTCTATTTTGTATAGATACTTTGCCAATGGTTTTGCAAAGTCCATCACAATAACGTCTGTTAATTTGTGCTTCTTATTGTAACCTCTGTCCAGATTTTGTGTTATGTCATGAATGAATTGAACTAATTTGGTTTCACACGAACGTCTGCTTCACAATCCGTGCTGCGAGTTAACAATGATGTCATTTGTTTTGTAGGTGCTTCATGATATTACTAACATGGATATATTCTAGAGCCTTGCAGCAAGTTGATAGGTAGAGGTATCATGATACTTTCCCCTTCTTGTAGTCACCAACAACTTGTCCAGTTTGAATTGATCTATTAAAATAGCTGCACAGATGTCACCCAATTCATTACAGCACCCATTGATTATACATGCATTGATTCAGTATGTTTAGAAAGCCTTATTGGGATTTAGTTTCCCAGGGTAGAACCTAACACCGACTGGGTTTACGTAGATTTCATTCATAGTTTGGTATCGTCCTTTTCCTAATTGTGGAAGACTTATATACCCTCTTCTGTAAAAACCGAATGGAATTGAATATCTGCGTTCTCTTTACTGTCAGTCAGCAGTGTACCATTATTTCTAAAGGATAATACGTTATTTGGTCCATTCCTGACGTTATTGATGTAAGATTATACTATTTTAGGGGTAGTCAGTTGAGGTGAACATATAATTTGTACAAATAAATCTTCTTTGGGGTTTCCTTACTCTTTTTGGCCTTATTTTATACTCCACCCATATAATGTCATGGTCAGCTCTACCAGTAGGTGGCAGTGTCCTTACCCTGTTGACAGGTACAGGATTATTTGTCAAAAGATGGTTAAAGGGTCCGGTCTTATCTTGTCGGGAAGCCTACAACCTGGTTAAGACAGTACTAATACAGCCGAGGACTTATAACTTGTATTGGTTACCCATTTAGAAATATATCACAAATAAAATTAACCCATATGTATAATCTATAAACAAACGGCCAGCATCTAATGTTGAGAGAACTTAGTTGTTGCCGGTCGTGCATGTTGCCTTTAAAGTAATTGTAATTGCAGAGGTCTTCGGACCTCTATGTACATAGTGCTTGGATATGATGCAGGCTTCCTTGTAGAATAATGTACAGAAACACATATACTAACAGTCTAGATCGAGATGCTGCGCATGATTATAAAATATTATAAAACCCCATTGTGTTGTCACCAGGCCACACTGGAGCTAGTGACGTTAACTGGGGAAATACATTGCTAAAACCCAATTACGTTGCGGTTAAACTATTAGCAGCGTCTCGCGGCTAGTTTATTTATTAATGTAATATTTGGGACATATTGTGTTCATGTAAATGGCTTAATAATGGATTTTTGTGATAAGCATCATCTTTATGTTAGTCAAAGTTGTTTACATAAGCATACGATTTTACCAATCAGATGACAAATTGGTGGACACACTACCCTTTATTTATTTTACGAAGAATCATACTTATTAAGCTGACTTAATTGCTGGTTTCGGATTAAAAAATGCCAACTGATTATACTTACTTTTACCTATTGTTCCGAGACCTAGGAACACCTTCTGCCTCTGCTGGTCCATCTGTTGTTATTGTCAGTATTGTCTTTTTGATTATTTCGAGTAAAACACGATTTGTCAAGGGTAATCAGGAACTTCATGGAAAATTAATGGGCTGTTTTTGCGTTAAAGTCAATGTGATATAAATAAATACAGGACAGCTCAAGATCAACTGTATTGTATTAATGGAGAGTCTGGGTCCAGAACATTATATAACGTTCTATTTTCAATTGGTCCCCCCCCCCCCCCCAACACACATAAAAGAGTGTGCTATTTGTAACATGTTTTGCCTAATTGCCTTCATCATGTCACTCTCGTTTCCTTCCATGGTCAGTCAGTCCATGCCAGACAGCTTACCCTTATAGTTCCAGATCTGGTTGTGGCACCGCTTCCTAAGTCTTGATCAATGTGATATCTTTGATTTCTTGAAGTTTTCTGTCACTCACAGATGAACTAGACATTTTTGCTTTATATTTATACCTTCTGAGAGACTCGAACATGTGACACTGAGAAACCTCCGGGATAGATTATCTGGAACATGTATTTCTCTACAAGGACGGATTTAACATCAATGTCATATCGTTGACTTTGCAGTAGTATACGCTGCAGACGGACTGGGACAAAGTGTAAGGGTTTCTTAAAGATATGCACATGTTTTTTAATGGTCGGTTTCACATATAACTTACGACCGTTAACCCAATGGCGACACCTCTTAAGTCGAAACCATATACATAATCATTCGAGCCATATTTGGGCATTATTCCTTTTACCAGAAGTGCTAGATTTGGAAGCAAAAATAATGGGATTCCCATCCTGCAGAAGGGTTGCCCCAATCCCAGTTCTATTGCGATCAGTTTGCAGTTTACGCTGGTTGCTCAGTAATTATTTGGTTTATACCTTGTAAAATGCTTTCTATATGTGGCTTTTCCCCAATAAAATTCTACATTCTTTCCTAATAACCCTCTCATTGGACTACACAGGTAAAAATGTCACGCATGTTTAACGTACATTAAACGTATGCTTAACGTACGTGCCAAAATATACGTTTACATATAAAAAGTACCACGCGCGTTTAACATACGTTTCTGGCTATACGTTTAACGTATGTTAAACATATATTTAACGTATGTGCCAAGACATACGTTTACATATAAATAGTACCACGCGCGTTTAACATACGTTTCTTGCCATACGTTTAATGTATGATACTGTCAAAACGTACATTATTCATAGGAATAGTACCACACATGTTAAACATATGTTTAACTACGTTTAACATATGTTACAATACGTACGTTTTTCATATAAATAGTACCACGCATGTCAAACATACTTTTAACATATGTTTCAATACGTATGTTTTTCATGAAAATAGTACCACACACGTTTAACATACGTTTGGGTACATTTGATTTTCTTGGAAATAGTACCACGCACGTTCAACATACGTTTAAATGTGTATGTTTTAATGAAAATATTACTATGTATGATTAACATAGGTTCTAATGTATGCTTTAAAAGTATGTTAAACATAAACTTATGTTTAACATTAGATCAGTCAGTAACTTTAAAAAGCTTGAAAAGCTTGATGTAAGAATGCTTGAAGCGTTCATACTTATTTTGGTGAAAATCTCCCCAGCGGTATCAGAGATGTCGTTTATAGAAATTGTTGACAGACAGATGGACAAAAAGTGATTAGAATTATAGCTCATTTAAAGCTTTTGGCAAGGTGAGTTTATAAGGCCATAAAATGCCATACAAACAAATTATGAAAAAGGTATGACAGTAACTGTTAATATTTCAAAAATATTACAAATCTATACAATCTATTTGTACAACTATCTGACGTATTCATTTATTTTTTACTTCCCTCCATGAATCCTTTTAAAATTTGTTTAAAAGTTAAAAACTATCAAATAAATCTGTTTATCACTGTGCTCAATGGGACAGACATCATAATTCATTATTTTGTAAACACTGTCTTTCAATGCATGCTCTAGACAAAAACTACCATAGATAGCGAAGGCGAAAGATTGAAAGACAAATAAAATAATATGACTGACACAAGCTGATCACATAATAACTCAAGAGCTTTTGGCTCATGAGAGCGAATACTAATGAACAATGAAATACATCTTAGCACATTTATATCAATCATGATGAAAAAGCAGATTTCTTTCATTGATAGTTCACTTTTACATATTAGATTCTTAAATCAGTCACAGTAATTGTTGTCTTCCAACAGGAGCGTCACAATGTTGTGAGTCTGCATTTTCCTTTTTGTAAATACTTCCTTCTCATAACATATGTAGCAAATAATCTGTAAACTCCATTTAATTTCTCCATTGTCATAGCAATATCAGTCGGTACAACAGCACATTTTCCGAAAAAACGTTCATGTGTATAACTGACATCTCATCAGCATGTAATTTTGAACTTCAGTGTATGGTTTTGTCACTTGTTGTCTTCAGGTTTAAGAGATACAACTGTACCATCTATTTCCAGGTTTACTTTTCTTCAAACTGAGCTATATTATTCCATGTCTCACTTCTCAGCAATGTTCTATACCAGTTTGTCACTGGAAAATAAATATTTATGCATGTATACACATTACATATAATATATACAAGCGGCCCACGGGCCTAAGCGGTCACCTGATTATCCAAAAAACATTCAAACAAGCGTATTCAGATGTAAGAAATAACGTTTTATGTCAATTTCTCATAAATATAGATTTAGTAAAGTAGGCCCCGCACTCAAAGCCAAACTGTGAGAACCAGGGGCATGAAATTCACAAATGAATAGAAGGACTTATAGTCTTCAATAATCATGCTCACAATTTTTCCCTTTGTAAAACAGTGACCCCTGTGGCAGCCTTAAATTTGACTCCAGGGACCAGACTTAAAAAAACCAAATTTTTTGGGAACATCCATTCAATGCTATCTGTAAAATATCTAAGTTCTAGGTCTTAATAAAGGTGCTATTATGTCTAAAAGAAAAAGGTTAACGGACGACAGACAATTTATCAGGACATAAGCCCTGTTAGCCTTTGACCAGTAGAACCCAAGGTTGTCCAAATGTTTCAAAGTAGAAGTACTGACTAATAATAGATGAGTTTTTACTGTTGTTTTTTTTACCTGAAAACGTCAGCAAGGTCTGAAATATAACTTCTGAAATAGGGCATGTATACACAAAACAAGACGTAATGGCGATTTGAAACATATATGGGACATGTAGTAGATTGTAATCACCCCAATCCCACAAACCCTGAGAAGCCGATAAATGACGATAGATAAATGACTGACAACAACATAGCCCTATATCGCTCACCTGACTGACCTTGAGTCACCCAATTTAAGTAGATTATATAATACATGTAGACTCAAAATTCCAGAAAAACGAGATGGGTAAGAATTTTGATTTGTTTTGAAGATGTGTAGAAAAAGTTCAAACTTGGTAGAGGTTCACCCATGGTAAATGTCAGTGAAATAACATTGAAATCAGGTCAGTAGATTCTGACAAGAAGGCTTTTGAAGTTTTTACTATAGCTGCCTATATAGTAAACTAGCATCTCACTGTGGCGGTCATGTTTTTTAACAAATCACAACGGCTCGAACAAACTTGGTAAAGGGTCACCCAAGGAACTTGTTTTAAAATTGATCCGGTGATTTCTGACAAGAAGATTTTTTAAGTTTTTACAATAGCTTATATAGTAAACTAACCCCACCCCTGGCCGCCATGTTCTTTGACGAAACAAGATGACTTGAACAAACTTGGCTGAAGGTCTCCCATGGAACATTTCTGTGAAATTATTTTAAAATCGAGCCAGTTGTTTCTGACAAGAAGATTTTGTTTAAGTTTTAACTATGGCTTATATAGTAAAGTAACCCCTACCCCTGGCCGCCATGTTTAATGACGAACCAAAATCACTTGCACAAACTTGGTTGATGGTCACCCAAGGAACATGTCTGTGATACTATTTTAAAATCGAGCCAGTAGTTTCTGACAAGAAGATTTTTTTAAGTTCTTACTAATTAAACTTGCCCCGCCCCCTGGCGGCCATTTATTTATGAATCAAGATGGTTTGAACAATCTTGATAGAGGATCACTCAAGGAACATTTCTGTAAAGTTATATCAAAATTGGCCCAGTGGTTTCAGAGAAGAAGTTGTTAGAAGCTAAAAGTTAACGACCGATGATAGACGACGGACGACAGACGATGGACACTAGGCGATCACAAAAGCTCGCCTTTGATCCTTTGGCTCAGGTGAGCTAACAATAAATTAAATACCTATCTATCCAGATGCAATACCTCGATGTTTTGAATATAATGGAGAGATTTAAGAAGCAAATTTATTAATGAATTCAATACTGTATTTCATTTATAATAACAGGAATACTAACCAATATGGTAATTTTCCCTACCTTTTTTCAAAGACATTGTCACTGGTGAGGCACATCAGATTTTGGACCATTACAGCTAAATTACCAGGTCCATATAGAATTTGGGGGTCTTTTAAGATCTCTTCATTTGTAAAACGCCTCTAGTTCTTGTGTAAGCTGTTAAAACCGAAACAACAGATAATTTGTATATTATATGTATTAGCAAATTGTTCACTTAATATGACTGTTTACAGTTGATGATAACTTATTAAGCATTCAATCTAGAGAATAGTTTTATAAACTTTGATACAACATTTTAAGACAGTATGTCAGAAAAAAATCACAAAAATTAAATTGAGGCAAATGAATATAGTAAAGCAGTGTTTTATCCAGCTCCAATTTTTGGGGGTCATTGATGACCCACTGACTATAAATCTGGGGGTCATTTTCAAAATCTGGGGGTCATCATTGACTAGTTTTAAACTTAATCAACTTGAATAAATAAAGGTGAAAGTAACATATTTTACTTCAACAGTTTTACTTCCTATTTCACACAAATTTTAGAATCAAAATTCCAACTGAAATTAACAACTTCAAAACACTTTAACTTCCAAACGAATGTTTCACTTCTGGCCCAACAAGTTACAACACCTGAAACTAGTAGTCTTTTCCTTCCCAACGACAGTTATTATGATCATGGCCACCGGGTCATCAACTTTTCAAATGTCATGGCCTCAGCTCGATCACCATGGCCCTAACTATTTATAATGAAAAAACACTAAAATTATTTCAATATCTTTTATTTCAGCTGAGCTTCATGTTTACCATTACTAAGCATTATACTCTTTGGAAAACAAAACTTTGTTGTTTTCTTTTTCCCAAAAACCATTTCTCTTCTGGTTCATAGCTAGACTCATTTTAAAGTAATGTGAGCTTAATATTATAACATTTTAATGGTAACTTAACAAAAATAAGTTTTTCAAAATAAATATAATTTTCTAAAAGTTTATTTTCTTTTTTCCATAACCTTTTAAACGTCCGTTAAAGAAACATAAACGGTGCAAAAACATAGACCGATCTATGTTTGAACTGGTATTAAAATGTTACCCGTGCGTGTCTCGATACCTTATAGAAAACAAAATAAAAAGGTTTACAGATAGAGTAACGTCCATACATTTTAAACAACTTTCTTGAAAAGTTTCACGATTTCCACATTTCATCTTTATATACAAACAACCTAAGACTGGGTATATATCAGCTCTATTGTTGCAGCATACGTTTGTTTTCACAGATGCTGTCTTCAAACTATAATATTGCTTCGCAGAAAATTATGTATGTGATCATAATCGTCTATGCGATTGCATAAATATAGCGTTAATAACCAATTTGAGCGTTTACGTAACTTAGTAGAACCGCGTGACCAGGGTTTCCCTGAATCAGACCACATGATCTGCCAAAACAGCTAGCATTGTATAACTAACTCTGAAACCTGCTTGCCGAAACAAATATGCGTAATTTGAATTTCTGTATTTTTAAGGTTGTGTCATAGTGGACGCACTGAACAAGTTTGATTGCGTCAAATGAGATTCAATTGCGCCACAAACACAAGAAACACGCTCTGGAGAAAACACTGATAAAGAATAAAAACCCTTTGACATTGCCTTTAAGCCTAGTAATCGCGGTTATAAGCACGACTGTGGTCTACCGAAGTTTCACAACAATCCGTTCAGTAGCTAAATATATTCCAGCTGTCTAAATTAACATTTGTTTATTCAATGTTTTCTAGATATTGATATAAAATTTAATCCGAAATCTTTGTTTTATTTACTTGCTAAATGTCCCGTGGTTTCTCCCTTCACACGAAATATGTCTTTAAGAAGTGTCCTACCTTCCATTATTTACTATATATTGTATTGCTATCCAAACGCTATATCAAGATAGGGCCTATGCCACTGGAACCTTGACAATCCGGCCCCGCTCCAAAACGGCCATGGAGAATTCGGCCCCTAGACAATCCGGTCCCTGGACAATCCGGCCCCATTTAGCATGGTAAATCCGGCTTTTTATTTCTATTTTATATAGCAATATCAGTGTTATTTATCATATTATTACATACATAACAATTATTATATACATAAAATATTTGATGCAGTTATTAATCATTAAAATATTCATGAAATAAAAATGGTAGCGTTAAACTTGATAATTTGTGTTGCACGTTGTAATAACAAGTATACGTTTTTTTTAATGTTTAAACAATTAAGTTAACGGTTTTTAAAAATTAAAGGTAAACTTGATTATTCGAGTCGTTCATTGTGCAAACAATTACAACAATTATTTGAACAAGGAAACCAATTTGCGTTTGATTGAAAGCGTATCGTTTAAATAATTAAACCAAAGACGTAACAATGAAAATCAATTTATTTTTCATTCATCCCAGTTATTAGAATAATGAAATCAATTTGTGGTTGATTTAAAACTAAACTTTATTATTTACGTCGAGCAATATGCAAACAAATAAATAGACACAATGTTAACACATTGTAAACCAATTTGCATTTAGTAAAACATCTCTTTTTATAATAATAATTATAATAACATGGTCAATCTTTGTATGTATATCTCAATACAGACTTATGTAATCGTTTAATATATATATTTCTTTTCATGATGGCACCATAAGCTGTACCTTTCTGCCGGAAGTGCGAACCTCCAGTTTTACATTCTGGTTCCGTTCTTAAGACATCTGTTGGAGGAGATACCAATGACGGTGATACTGGTCCGCGAAGAAAAGATGAACAGACACCAGAAATCAAAGTACCTTCGTGTCAACCAGCTTGCCACAGAGCTTTGGGATGCAAACGACCGCAGGGAATTACAGATGGGCGCATTCTTGGAAGCTCTAGGGAAGGTACGGAAGACGTTCGTTTAGAAATTGAGAGAGAAACATATCGTTTTGAGAGATAGACTAAGGGAAAAACGGAGACTTGTATATAACTGTATTTGTTGTTGATCTTTTTCTTCTATATATATTCGATTATATAAGTATTGTTTTAAGAAAAAAAAAGAGAGAGATTACTTGTTTAATTTTTATTGTAATGTTTTGTTTTTCCTTGTACATATATTATTTAATATTGAGGGAAAGACATAGTCTTGTACATAACTGTATTTGTTGTTGATCTAGAGAAAAAGGAGAGAGAGAGAGAGGTAACTTGATAAATTTGACTATAGTTTTTGTGTTTTTTATCTTTTTCTTGTATATATTTTTGATTAGAGAGAGAGAGAGAGAGAGAGAGAGAGAGAGAGAGAGAGAGAGAGAGAGGAGAGTGATGTTTATAATTATATTCTTTTCATTTTCTATTACCATTCTTATTAAATTGAATTATAAATCATAAGTGTGTTTTGTCCAATTTAATCCCCCAAAACAGTTACTTTCATTAACAATCATTGATTATCATATGTGTATTATGTAATTCCCGTTACGAGTCATTTTTCAATAACAATCCCGCATTCATTATTATATGCATTCCAAATTATATAATAACTATTCAGTGTATTACTTTTTTCATTAGAAATACCAAAAAATAAATGATATAATTCATAAAAAAAAGTGGGGCCGGATTGACCATGCTAAATGGGGCCGGATTTACCAAGGACGTTTTGTCCTGGGGCCGGATTGGTAGCGGGGCCGGATTTGCGGGGGGCCGGATTGTTCATAACTCGTGCCACTGGCTGGGAAATTGCCTTTACATGGTCCCAGTTCAATATATCAATTCAGATTGCAAGAAAATTCTTTACATTGTCTCGAGTTAAAATATTTAAGAAATAGTAAGATGTCACCATACAATTAACATAAGAACATGTTCTAAAAATAATATTGCAAACTACAATTATAATTATTGAACATACAAAGTAACAGTGGGTTGGGTAAGGTTTATGGTTTAAACTGAAAATATTTCCTGTTCCACAAGTTGCATAGCATACTGATGTATATCTATAACTTCATGGAAGTTACTCTAGTACACAAATCAATTATCGTCCTAAAGATGTTCACCCACTTTTTTTAGAAAAAAAAAATTGTTGTAGTAATATTAATAGAAAATATATATGAAAACTTTACACATGATTTACATTAAATTTTAAAAATACCTATACCTTCTTGTACTTACCTTGTTTTTCTTAAAAGGCGAGTGACTTCTTCATAAAAAATCCCACAAATGATCTTTGTTCAAATGTTCAGATTTTACAGTTTCAATTATTTAGCTACTTTACGGTTTATTTAGTCTGAGTAAGCCAGTGCCGACCTTTACCTTGAAAAATACCAGGAAACATCGAGGTTGGTTGACCATTTTTTTATCTGTGGAATCATATAGGCCTATCTCTGACAAAAGTAATTAAAGGATTCTAATAAACATTTTATTGCATAGTGTGTGTTAGTGAACCGATGTGAATACACGTTTGGTAGAGGTGAAAATGGGATAATGCAAAACCGAAAGTACAATCTTGTACAGAAGTCACAGAGCCATGATAATCAGGTAGATAATTATACTGTTTATTTTTTTAATAAATATATTTACAATATTGGTTGATTAATTATTTTTTATGTATTGATTTATATGTAAAAGTTTATAGAAGTAGATAATACTTGACATTTAGATATATTATTTAATTCATATGATCTTCATTGAGGACCTCTATTTCACAAAAGGAAATAAAAGATGCCATTATATTTGACAACTTCACAATAAAACAGATTTAGTTATATATATAAAATTAAGAATATTTTATACTTTACTTCAGTTGTGAAGCTGTTTCAACAGTTACATTCGAGTATGCCAGCAATGTGAAGTATAAAGAGGAGGACTAACTTAATATTGGACTTGATACAACACTCCATTAATTTGAAACTATCTAGATGGTGTCAACTTGGATGATTATTATATTGTGGCTATACTACAGAAGAAAAACAATAAAATATTGGGAAAATATTACCGGTTACTTTTATATCCTGTGTCAGCTCTGATAATTTAACAGTTATACATGTAAATGAATTAAATCATTTCGATTAAACATATGTATGACACACATATGTTTACATATGGTTTTGTTAACATATATGAATAATATGTAACATGAATTTGTTTTAATTAGCCTCTGCTTGTTCTAGTGATGTTCCCTAAAACAGTATGTCCATAGTGTTGTTGGAGATTTTAGCGCAATAATTATATACGATTTTTTAAACGTATGAATCGAAACGCATATGACTAACGTATGTTTCACATGCGTTTAACATATGTTGATGTAAACGTATGTTTTACATATGTTTTTGATTGTCAGACATGTTTTTATGATTCTCGTACTTAAATTGGACCCTGCCTCTGGCTCTGCTAGTGATATTTCCAAAAATAGTGAGTTCCATGTGCTGTTTTAGCGCAATAATTATGTATTCATTTTAACATATGTTAAACATATGAATTGAATCATGTATGACAAACGAACGTTTAACATGCGTTTAACATATGTTTTTGTAAACGTATGTTTAACGTGCGTTTCTGATTATCATATGTTTCTTTACGTATGTTAAACGTATGTTTTGAAACGTATGTTAACCAAAACGCATGTAAAACATACGTTAAACGTATGTTTAACATATGTTGGACAAAACATATGTTAAACATACGTGGCATTTTTACCTGTGTAGTGATCTACAATTGGTACGCAGGTTAATTTCATCGTAATATGAAAGTCCTATACAAGAACCTTCAATTTTGGGATAACTGTCCCTTGTGTTTTATTGTTTAATTTGTACCTTGAGAATACCGGATTTAATTTGGATTGACACCTGAAGTTAGAATAGTTTTACTGATTTACGTTGAGCTTCTGTTAGATTAACGAGTCGGTATATTTTACGTCTCTTTTCTCCGACCTATAGAAGTAAATAATTTTTTTGTATTTCTTCTTCCCTTTCCTCCAGCGTCCCCATGAAAGTGAGTTCAGCATACTGCTTGAACATTTTCAATTCGTTTACACCATGTTGCAGTCAACACACGGGGGTGGTATCCGTCATGAATGTTTATGTGCATCAGTTATTCAATATCATATCCAACTTCAGTCAATTGATTCAGTACTCCTGACACCATGTTTTGTTATGGTGTAATGAACGACAAGTCACTGTTGTATTCTACATACGTTTAATACCATTTCTATCATAGAATCATTTTATTATTTATTAACATCTGCAGTTCCATGGTATCAATAGAAAGATATCGTAAAGTCTGTACACTGTTGACTAAATGCAAGTAGACTTTCGAAACAATGTATTCATATCCCAATTTACAAGCATTTTTTTTTCATTTCCCAAGTCAAATATGGCAATGCTTTCGAAATGTCCCTAATATATCAATAATGCTCTTCAAATCACAAAAATGCCATTAAAATGAGGAAAATTCATTTTTTTTTAAAATAAAAGAAATGAGGATTATTTATGGATCACCATAATGCGACTACCCCACAGAAGTACTTCCTGTTTCCAATGGGTGTAATATAGTTCTTCTAGTAAAGCCGGTTTGTAACTAACGTTAACGGATGGGACGAATGACTGTTAACCTGTAAATGAGACTGCGAGTCTACATTTAATCCCCTACTATAATGAGTAGTCTTAACACATGTCCCTTTGGTTTCAAACCACCATTGAATTTCATTATAATTCATAAACTGAATAAAATGTTTGTAAAGGCGACACATTCATAGTAAGAGACACAATAAAGATGGGAAACTTATTGTTTGTTGAAATTTGTTATGCCAATTTATCTAAATTTAGAAATAAAGGTGTCATGTGTCATCCAGAAGATTCTGTTTAGTGCGTACACTGTTGATAGAGTGAAAGTAGATTTTTGAACTAATGCATTCATATCCCAATTTCAAGGCAGTTGTTCAATGCCCAATTCAAATATTGTAAAACAGAATAAATGAGGATTATTTATGGATCACCATAATGCGATTACACCACGGAAGGACTTCCTGTTTCCAATGGGTGTGTTATTCCATCTTTCCACATATGTAATACTAAATCAGAAATAGTTCTCCTACCAGTGGTATAGTCGGTTAAAACTAACGTTTAAGCATGAGACGAATGACTGTAAGCCTGTAAATGATTCTGCGGTTCGTAATATGTCCCCCATAGAATCGGTAGTATGATGTAGGTACGGTTTATAGAGTACTTTTTTGGCAATTTTGGAGTTATACTTTTTCTTAAAATTTCTTCAGTTTTTCTAGATAAAACCATAATCAATTGATGTTTTTTTTCTTAAATTAAAGAAAGAAATATGGAAGTTAATAAATTTAAATAAAATGAAATAAATATTTAAATTTTAACATTTTTATATATTAGTAAGATTCCTGTGACATCTAGCTTAATTGATTGTTAAGATTGAATCTACTTAGTGACAAGTTATAAAGGGATACTTATCACCCTATCTTGTTAAGCTGGTTAAAGGTTCGCAAGTTTCTATTTTGGGAAAACACACGCTTGGCTCAAATCCTTCTGGCTAAGCCTGTGTAAAACCCGTGCGCACCAATTTTGTTAAACCCCATAAATATTCTTATTCCGGAGCCACCTGTTTTTCTCGATTTTGATTGGTTAATACATCACGCCAAGGATAGAGTACACAACTCCAAAGTTTCCCTTGTACGGCAGTTTGTTTTTAACATCTGTCTGTGCAAGTAGTAAAATAAAGTTATAGATATATAAATATAATATTGGAGTCCATTATACATGCATGTCTTCTCTATCCTCAGGTCCAACAATAGAATGGAGCGCACCCATTTTACACCCCGTAATATAGGTACGGTTTTATTTTCGAATTGCAGTTTCCTTTAGCTTGGCGTCTTAAATGACTGCAACTGTGACTGCTGCCCAAACTTCGTAACTATCGCGGAGAGGACTATTATATTATTAGACTTATAGTTTGAAAACCCTTTGTCCAGTTAATATTACATTCAACACACTGTTTACATACTGGTAAAAAGTTGCCAAGTATCTTTTTTAAAGCATATGCAATTGATCATTAATACTGTTACTACTACTACTACTTCAACTACTAGTAGTACTACTACTGCTACTACTACTGCTACTACTACTACTACTACTACTACTACAACAACTACTACTACTACTACTACTACTGCTACTGCTACTACTACTAATACTACTTCTATTACTACTACTGATGCTATTACTGCTTCAACTTCTACTACTTCTGCTAATACTTCTGCTACTACTTCTACTTCTACTGCTTAAACTACTACTATTATTGTAACTACTACTACCACTATGTTTACTACTACTACTACTACTGCTACTAGTGCTACTACTACTACTACTACTACTAATAATAATAATAATACTACTGCTACTAATGCTACTACTACTACTACTATTGCTACTACATCTACATATACTGCTACTTTTACTACTACTACTACTATTGCTACTAGTGCAACTAGTGCTACTATTACTACTACTATTGCTTCTACATCTACTACTACTACTACTACTACTACTACTACTACTACAACTACTACTACTACTGCTACTACTACTACTACCTGTTCTACTTCTGCTACTACTTCTACTACTACTCCTTCTACACATACTACTACTACTACTACTACTACTACTCCTCCTACTACTACTACTACTTGTGCTACTTCTGTTACTACTTCTACTACTACTTCTACTACTGCTACTAGTGCTACTAGTACTATTATTGTTACTACTACTACTACCACTACGTTTACTACTACTACTAATACTGCTACTAGTGCTACTACTACTACTACTACTACTACTAATAATAATAATACTGCTACTACTGCTACTACTACTACTACTACTACTACTATTGCTACTACATCTAAAACTACTGCTACTTTTACTACTACTACTACTAGTACTACTACTACTACTACTACTACTACTACTACTGCTACTACTACTACTACTTGTGCTACTTCTGCTACTACTTCTACTACTACTCCTACTACACATACTACTATTGCTACTACTACTACTACTACTACACATACTACTACTACTACTATTGCTACTACATCTACAACTACTGCTACTTTTACTACTACTACTTCTACTACTACTAGTGCTACTACTGCTACTACTACTACTACTAGTGCTACTGCTACTACTTCTTCTACTTGTGCTACTTCTGCTACTACTTCTACTACTACTTCTACTAAACATACCACTACTACTACTATTGCTACTATATCTACTACTACTACTACTACTACTATTGCTACTACTGCTACTAGTGCTACTAGTGCTACTACTACTACTATTACTACTACTAATACTACTACTACTACTGCTACTACTACTACTACTTGTGCTACTTCTGCTACTACTTCTACTACTACTTCTACTGCACATACTACTACTACTACTACTACTATTGCTACTACATCTCCTACTACTACTACTACTACTATTGCTACTACTGCTACTAGTGCTACTACTTGCGCTACTTCTGCTACTACTTCTACTACTACTCCTACTACACATACTACTACTACTACTACTACTACTACTACTACTACTACTCCCACTTCTACTACTTGTGCTACTTCTGCTACTACTTCTACTACTACTTCTACTACTGCTTCTAGTGCTACTAGTACTACTACTACTACTACTACTATTACTTGTGCTACTTCTGCTACTACATCTACTACTACTCCTACTACACATACTACTACTACTACTATTGCTACTACATCTACTACTACTACTCCTACTACACATACTACTACTACTCCTACTACTACTACTTGTGCTACTTCTACTACTACTCCTACTACACATACTACTACTACTCCTACTACTACTACTTGTGCTACTTCTACTACTACTCCTACTATTCCTACTACACATACTACTAGTACTTGTGCTACTACTACTACTACTTCTACTACTCCTACTACACATACTACTACTACTCCTACTACTCCTACTACACATACTACTACTACTCCTACTACTACTACTTGTGCTACTTCTACTACTACTCCTACTACACATACTACTACTACTCCTACTACTACTACTTGTGCTACTTCTACTACTACTCCTACTATTCCTACTACACATACTACTAGTACTTGTGCTACTACTACTACTACTTCTACTACTCCTACTACACATACTACTACTATTCCTACTACTCCTGCTACACATACTACTACTACTTCTACTACTACTCCTACTACACATACTACTACTACTACTATTGCTACTACATCTAATACTACTACTACTACTATTGCTACTAGTGCAACTAGTGCTACTACTACTACTACTACTATTGCTACTACATCTACTACTACTACTACTGCTACTGCTACTATTACTACTACTTGTGCTACTTCTGCTACTACTTCTACTACTACTCCTACTACACATACTACTACTACTCCTACTACTACTACTTGTGCTACTTCTGCTACTACTTCTACTACTACTTCTACTACTGCTACTAGTGCTACTAGTACTACGACTACTACTACTACTACTACTACTTGTGCTACTTCTGCAACTACTTCTACTACTACTCCTAATACACATACTACTACTATTGCTACTACATCTACCACTACTACTCCTACTACACATACTACTGCTACTCCTACTACTACTACTTGTGCTACTTCTACTACTACTCCTACTACACATACTACATCTACTACTGCTACTAGTGGTACTACTACTACTACTACTACTTCTACTACTGCTACTAGTACTACTACTACTACTACTACTACTACTACTACTTGTGCTACTTCTGCAACTACTTCTACTACTACTCCTAATACACATTCTACTACTATTGCTACTACATCTACCACTACTACTCCTACTACACATACTACTTCTACTCCTACTACTACTACTTGTGCTACTTCTACTACTACTCCTACTACACATACTACTACTACTTTTACTACTACTCCTACTACACATACTACTTCTACTACTATTGCTACTACATCTACTACTACTACTACTACTACTTCTACTAGTGCAACTAGTGCTACTACTACTACTACTTTTGCTACTACATCTACTACTACTACTACTACTACTACTACTATTGCTACTAAAGCAACTAGTGCTACTAGTACTACTACTTCTACTACTACTACTATTGCTACTAGTGCAACTACTGCTACTAGTACTACTACTATTGCTACTACATCTACTACTACTACTATTGCTACTAGTGCAACTAGTGCTACTAGTACTACTACTACTACTACTACTACTTGTGCTACTTCTAATACTACTACTACTACTACTACTACTACTACTACTACTCCTACTACACATACTACTACTACTACTATTGCTACTTCATCTACTACTACTACTATTGCTACTAATGCTACTAGTGCTACTAGTGCTACTTCTATTACTACTACTACTACTACTACTTGTGCTACTTCTGCTACTACTACTACTACTACTACTACTACTACTACTCCTACTACACATACTACTACAACTACTATTGCTACTACATCTACTACTACTACTACTACTATTGCTACTAATGCTACTAGTGCTACTAGTGCTGCTACTACTACTACTACTACTGCTTCTACTACTACTACTTGTGCTACTTCTGCTACTACTTCTACTACAACTCCTACTACACATACTACTGCTACTACTATTGCTACTATATCTACAACTACTGCTACTTTTACTACTACTCCTACTACACATACTACTACTACTACTACTACTACTACACATACTATTACTACTACTATTGCTACTACATCTACAACTACTGCTACTTTTACTACTACTACTACTACTACTAATATTGCTATTTCTGCTACTAGTGCTACTACTACTACTGTTACTAGTGCTACTGCTTCTACTACTACTACTACTACTACTATTGCTACTACATCTACTACTACTACTACTATTTCTACTACTACTAGTGCTACTAGTGCTACTACATCTACTACTACTACTTCTACTACTACTAGTGCTACTATTACTACTACTACTACTACTACTACTACTACTTCTACTACTACTAGTGCTACTACTACTACTACTACTCCATCTACTACTGCTACTAGTGCTACTACTGCTACTTCTACTGCTACTAGTGCTACTATTACTACTACTACTACTTGTGCTACTTCTGCTACTACTTCTACTACTACTGCTACTACTACTACTACTACTGCTCCTAGTACTACTACTACTACTACTACTACTACTTCTACTACTACTAGTGCTACTACTACTACTACTACTACTACATCTACTACTGCTACTAGTGGTACTACTACTACTACTACTACTGCTGCTACTACTACTGTTACTACTACTACTACTACTACTTCTGCTACTACTCCTACTACTACTACTACTACTACTACTACTACTACTCCTACTACACATACTACTACTACTCCTACTACTACTACTTGTGCTACTACTACTACTACTCCTACTACTCCTGCTACACATACAACTACTACTTCTACTACTACTCCTACAACACATACTACTACTACTACTATTGCTACTACATCTAATACTACTACTACTACTATTGCTACTAATGCAACTAGTGCTACTACTACTACTACTATTGCTACTACATCTACTACTACTACTACTGCTACTGCTACTATTACTACTACTTGTGCTACTTCTGCTACTACTTCTACCACTACTCCTCCTACTACTACTACTATTGCTACTACATCTAATACTACTACTACTACTATTGCTACTAGTGCAACTAGTGCTACTACTACTACTACTATTGGTACTACATCTACTACTACTACTACTGCTACTGCTACTATTACTACTACTTGTGCTACTTCTGCTACTACTTCTACTACTACTCCTACTACACATACTACTACTACTCCTACTACTACTACTTGTGCAACTTCTGCTTCTACTTCTACTACTACTTCTACTACTGCTACTAGTGCTACTAGTACTACTACGACTACTACTACTACTACTACTACTTGTGCTACTTCTGCAACTACTTCTACTACTACTCCTAATACACATACTACTACTATTGCTACTACATCTACCACTACTACTCCTACTACACATACTACTTCTACTCCTACTACTACTACTTGTGCTACTTCTACTACTACTCCTACTACACATACTACATCTACTACTGCTACTAGTGGTACTACTACTACTACTACTACTACTGCTACTACTACTGTTACTACTACTACTACTACTACTTCTGCTACTACTCCTACTACTACTACTACTACTACTACTACTACTCCTACTACACATACTACTACTACTATTGCTACTACTGTTTATAATAACAATTTAATAATGATAATGATAATATAATAACAGATTTAATAGTAATAATATTAATTATATAGGTTCACCATATGCATCTGTAAAGAATAAAGACTACTGCATGTATACTACAGATACACCTATGATATATATAACATAACACATCACGTCCTGTGACCATAGTACAGTGTACATTATGCAATGAATGAATGAATGAATGAATAATTATCGTCATTTTAATGACGTCGAGGGCAAACAGACGATCAGTTAGCCTAACCATTGTTTGCTTGGATTCTGAAAGGTTAACCAGTACTCGAGCACACCCCATCTTCGCAAGTAGCTGATAACTTTCCCACTTGAATTAGCGTTGAGAGACGAATGATAATGAGATACAATGTTGTATATCAATCATCACGGAGACTGTTGCCGGGCGGGGATTCGAACTCAAGACCCCTGAATTGATAGTCAGACGCGTAACCGACTGAGCTAATCGGGCCCGGCAGTACATTTTGCACAGTATATCGTAACAATTTCACCAGAGGAAGTAATCCATTTTATTCTGACAATATATGTTACTTGGGTTATTTCCCTTTACCAATTCGCGTTTTTTAAGTAAACTTAGAGTTCCCACAGTTTAATCATTGCTCAACAGAATGTATGACTTTGTATCTGTATGTGTTTTTGTATTAAAATTTTACACATACTTTTAACATATACAATAGGCGCTATATATTTACATATTTATGGTAGATAAAAATACGTAACTTTAAAATCAAATCAAATCGAATACATTTTATTTAATGTTGGCATGATAAAAACATAAGCTATATATAAAACTTTTGAACCAACAATACAGAAAACTTAGTCAAATTTGGAATAATAACATTTGACAAATCGTTTATTTGACTATTATACAATTATGGACTTTTCAGCTGTGCAATATAATGTGATATGCACCGGAAAAAATATAGACCGAGGTAGTCGGCAAGGTCACTATTTATGTTTTTTCTGGTGCATAGCACATCATATTACAAAAAATATAAATAAATGAATTCTGAGCATTAACTAGCTTTTTTGTATAGGAAATGCCAAAAAATCGGCAAGTTCAGATTAAACATTTTATAAAAGTAAAAATAAAAGAAGTTTAAATAAAAGTTCAACGTCTTAATCCTCAGTCACACTGAATCATGCGTTTTCTGGATCGTACGATTGGTGGCAATTTGGACGAGGTACGACCAATCGGCAATTTTTCTACGATCTCAATTAGTGATCGCATTCTGCGATTGCTCTTAAGACTGGTGGTAGGTCATCGTACGACTGGTGGGACGCGTGGTCGTGCGATCACCAACGGTTGGAGACGATCGATAGCATGATCAATCGTAGGTAACCGTACGATTAGTGGTTGTGACCTGCGACCGCTCGCATTGTCAATTGCAACCAATCGTAGCCAGTTGTAAGACAGATCGCTCGATCAAATATCAAGGCTCGAGATCTTGCTTCAGTCAGAGAAGCAATTCGTGGAACATGCATGGTTCAATGCGCATGTAGTTGATGAAATCTCACTGTGATTTCCTCTCCGGTTCCGGCATCAGGTTTGCGTATTTGCAGCATCAGGTTGGCGAAGTTGCCGCATCAGGTTGGCGTAGTTGCCGTAGAAGGACCGCCTCTCTTGGCGCTGGTTTCTTTGTTAAATAACAGCTGCGGCAACAGCACCCAGCTGTTGTTGTTTGTTGCAAAACCCAAAATAAAACTGTTCAATATCAAAAAGAATCTGTCTAATTACGGATCATTGTGGCCAATCAGAATTCATTTATTTATACATCATACAATAATCAAAATATACAGCCACAGGCAAGAAGAGATATAACGAACATTGGATAGATCCACCACATCATCTGATTTCTTTTTTCATGAATTTAATTTTCAAAAAATAGTGACAAACATAAGTTGAGTAAAGGCCTTTTACTTCAAGGCACAGCCCACATACCATCAACTGTCTTCAGACACCCGCTGTGCAAAAACTATACCGAATATTTTCATACGCAGACGGCTGGAGTTATTACTTGTCAAAATAAGCCCCACAACAGAAATATTGAGCCAGTAAACTAGATTTTGACAGGGCAACTAATGTTTTACATCAATTTTACTGATTACACCTCACTAATAACACTGATATATTGGCATAATGTCAGTAATAACACTGATATATTGGCATAATGTCACTTATAACATTGATATCATGGTATGGTGTCACTAATAACACTGATATATTGGCATAATGTCACTTATAACACTGATATATTGGCATAATGTCACTAATAACACTGATATATTGGCATAATGTCAATAATACCACTGATTTATTGGCATAATGTCACTTATAACACTGATATATTGGCATAATGTCACTTAATATAACATTGATATCATGGTATGGTGTCACTAATAACACTGATATATTGGTATAATGTCACTTATAGCATTGATATCTCGGTATAATAGGCATTAATTACATTGATATCAAGGTATGATGTCATTTATAACACTGATATATTGGCATAAGGTCACTAATAACACTCATAAACATTTAGGTCTAACTCTATCTTCAAATGGAACATGGCACGAACACTTTTATAGTATTAAAGAAAGGGCTTGGAAGAAAATTAATATTATGAGAAAATTTAAGTTTCAATTAGATCGAAAATCATTAGAAATAATGTATTTAACATTCATTAGACCCATCTTGGAATACGCAGATGTAGTCTGGGATAACTGTACACAATACGAAGAACAAGAACTAGAATCCATTCAAACAGAAGCAGCTAGAATAGCAACTGGAACTACTAAACTAATCTCAATTCAAACACTTTATCAGGAAATTGGCTGGGAATGGTTAATACATAGACGTAAAAAACACAAATTGTCCTTATTTTATAAAATGACTCACAACCTTGCACCATCTCCTCTTACTGCTCTAGTCCCTGCAAACATCGGTAATACAGTTACGTACAACCTGCGAAATTCAAATGACAACCGTACATTACCATGTAATACCCAGCTTTTTTACAAATCTTTTCTTCCCTCTACAACAAGGGACTGGAACGAACTATCAATAGAAATAAAAAACTCAGAATCAATTACAGTTTTTAAGAATAAACTCAATAGCAACCGACTTATTACTCCAAAACACTATTATGCAGGGAAGAGATTATCACAGATCCAACACACTCGCCTAAGAACATACTGTAGTCCTCTTAATTATCTTCTATACACTAAAAACTTAATCAACAGCCCACTTTGTACATGTGGATTAATAGAAAACACAGATCATTACCTCTTCATTTGCTCTTCGTATACGGAGCAGAGAGACATTATGTTACAAAAAATACGAGAATTAAACATACAACCAACTGTAAATACACTTTTGTTTGGAGATCCCTTGTTATCCATTGAAATCAATACAAGCTTATTTCTAATAGTACAAGACTATATAATAGCATCAAAAAGATTCAAGTAGCGCATAAACCACTTAACAGTTAATATTTTCAAATCCTTTCAAATCTTAATTTTAACTAACATTTATCTGAACTTAGTTTCGATATATCTGTACATAACTGACCATACCATTAAGTCCCTCAATGGCTATTCCTATTCCTGTTGAGACGAACAGCAAAATTTCACCCATCTCTCTATCTCTCTCTCTCTCTCTCTCTCTCTCTCTCTGTTTGTTACAATATGCAAAGTTTCTTGACATATTCTATTAAGAAATTTATATCTCTATATATAATATGTAGGAACATCTACAGATCCTTATACTATCATTCATTGATATATATATATATATATAATTGTAATACTGTCACATATTTAATAGATTGATTTTGGGAGACAGATTCACAAAAGCTGTAAGCTTTCTTCTGAATCCCTTTCATAATTGTATACACATGTGTTAACTAATATGTGATATTTTCAATGTAATTGTATACTATTTGTGAATAAAATATGTTTAAACTAATAACACTGATTTATTGGTATAATGTCACTAACAAAACTGATATATTGGCTTAATGTCACTTATTACATTGATATCATGGTATGGTGTCATTAATAATACTGATATATTGACATAATTCACTAATACCACTGATATATTGGCATAATGTCACTTATAACACTGATATATTGGCATAATGTCACTTAATATAACATTGATATCATGGTATGGTGTCACTAATAACACTGATATATTGGTATAATGTCACTTATAACATTGATATCTCGGTATAATAGGCATTAATTACATTGATATTATGGTATGGTGTCACTTATTACACTGATATATTGGCACAATGTCACTTATAACACTGATATATTGGCATAATGTCACTAATAACACTGATATATTGGCATAATGTCACTTATAACATTGAAATCTTGATATAATGACACTAATAGCATTGATATCACGGTATGGTGTCACTAATTACACTGATATATTGACATAATGTCACTTATAACATTGATATCTCGGTATAATGACACTAATAACATTGATATCTCGGTATGGTGTCACTAATAAAACTGATATATTGGCATAATGTCACTTATAACATTGATCTCTCGGTATAATGACACTAATAACATTGATATCATGATATGGTGTCACTAATAACACTGATATATTGGCATAATGTCACTTATAACATTGATATTTCGGTATAAAGGCACTAATAACATTGATATCAAGGAATGGTGTCACTAAAAACACTAGTATATTGTCATAATGTCACTAATAAAATTGATTTCTCGGTAATGTGAAACTAATAACATTGATTTCTCGTTATGGTGTCACTAATAATATTGATATTATGGTAATGAGTCACTCATAAAATTGATATCTCGGTATGTTCATCAAATATTATTGATATCTCGGAATGTTGTTACAAATATTATTAATATCTCGGTATGATGTCACAAATAACATTGGCATCTCGGTATGGTGTCACTATTAATAGTTATATCTTGGTATTGTGTCACTGATAATATTGATATAGCGGAATAATGTCACTAATAACATTGGTATCATGGTAATGTGTCACTAATAGCATTGGTATATCCTAATGGTGTCACTGATAACACCGATATATCGATATGGTGTTACTTATAATACTGATATCTCGGTATGGTGTCACTAATAACTTTGATATATCAATATGGTGTCACTAATAACATTGATATCTTGGTATGGTGTCACTTATAACATTGATATCTTGGAATGATGTCAATAATAAAATTGATATCTTGGTATGGTGTCACTAATAACATTGGTATCTCGGTATGGTGTCACTAACAACATTGATATCTCTGTATGGTGTCAGTAACAACACTGATATCTTGGTATGGTGTCACTAATAACATTGATGTCTCGGTATGATTTCTCTTATAACGTTGATATCTCGGTACTGTGTCACTTATAACATTGATATCTCGGTATGTTGCCACCTATAACACTGATATCTAGGTATGTTGTCACAAATAACATCGATATCTCGGAATGTTGTCACTAATAACATTGAAATCTCGGAATGTTGTCACTAATAACATTGCAATCTCGGTAAAGTGTCATTAATAACACTGATATCTCGGTATGATGTCACTAATAACATTGCTATCTCGGAATAATGTCACTAATAACACTGATACTTCGGTATGTTGTCACTAAAAACATGGATATCATGTCACTAATAATATTGATATCTCGGGATGATGTCACTTATAATATTGATATCTAGGTACGGTGTCACTAATAACATTGATATCTAGGTAGAGTGTCACTAATCACATTGGTTTCTCGGTAAATTGTCATAAATAACATTGATATCTCGTTTTGATGTCACTAATAACATTGTTTTTATGGTATGGTGTCACTAATCACACTGATATCTCTGTATGGTGTCACTAATAACATTAATATCTAGTTATAGTATCACTTATAACATGGGTATTATGGGATGGTGTCACGAATAATATTGGTATCTCGTTATAGTGTCAATAATAACATTGGTATTTTGGTATGATGTCACATAATAAAATTGAAAGATCGTTATGGTGTCACTTCGTACAGTTGTACCTGTATAATGCGGACACAATTACACTATAGCGGTTATATATTGTGTCAACACGCAGTTTTAGATATTTTCTGTATTTTCAGTTATTTGCAACATCTAATTCTTATCTATATGTGTTAATTCTTTATCCCCATCACCGTCGAGGTTAAGTTACGACGCACCTATACTCAGTATGATCATTTAGTTGACAATTTAAAAATCTGCAGTTTTCTGTCTCCGATGACATTATTAGACACCGCAAGTTTTGTTTGATCTTTAGAAAGGCAGATAGAGCATGGATACCTCATAGAGACCAGCTTGTGTGTGCTCATTATCGTACCCGCAGTAGATATTTGTACAATAGAGTGTGTTTCATTGCTACATACAAAGAAGCAGCCAAACTGACACGCGGCTATTCCTCTTGGTTCCTTTATCCTGTCATCTTTAATTATCACTTTTGTCGCATCCTTTGTATCGTATATATACACGGCGTGTTCGTCCTTTATAGTGAGAATCAGTTTGTTTTCTGCCTTCATGTAAGCACATTTGGAGTCATTAATATCGTAGACTTTACTTGGGAAGTCAACATGGAACTGTTGTTCTTCTCCTGATTTAGAAACTATACACGCCGGTATGTCTCGTTTGTAATTACCCACGGCAAAATGGTTGTCGTCGTAAACAGATATCGAGAAGCATGCGCACGTCGTTGTTATTGTCTGTATAGGTGTAAGCGTGTTGTCCTTATTTACATCAAACACGTGTATCTGTTTACCATACATGGTAATATATAGTTTATTATCAGACGGAGAAACAACGCACAATGGTATATTTTTTAATTTGTTTCTTCCAACAATATCCAGTTTTTCATTCATTATCAGACATCTGTCGTTCGTATTATCCACAGCCACCAGTCGTCCATCAGCCAGATAGTCCATGCCGCTATACAGAAGTTCTCCTGAATCCTGTTCCGTCTCATTTATGTCTACTGAAGCGACCAGCTCCAACTCTACTGGTTTGACATCAGGGATGGGTGTTGATGATTTCACAACAATAGTTCCTAGGTCAAAGCTGGGCTCCATTATTCGTTGTAGTTGCTTATTTAATTTTAGACATATCTCAACAGATTGCACTGTTGAAAACGACTCTTCAGTCGACGATTCATAACTCGTGAGTTGGTCGTTTAATTTGTGAGTAGCAATAAATTTCTGCGACGCCGACCCATGTTGACTCACTGCTTCTTGCGTACATAACGAACCCCCTATTGCCGCTATTAGACTTTCACACTTTACACGGCATTCGTTTAGCTCACATGATTTCTGCTTTTGAATTGTGGCCGTCTCATTCAGTATCTTTTTTTCAAATTCATCGATTTTCTTATTTAATTCTGCTCGAACCGTTTGAATAGTTTCTTTGATTGTAGCTACTTGATCATCTATTCCCTTTTCAGACTTTCTAAAATGGTTTGCAGGTTTTCTCAATTTATCTTTGATGGTCTTCAAGTTTGTCTTTATTGTTTCCATGTCCTGTTCGTCTTTGTTCTCAGCTATTTGATCAATCTCGACAACATTTTTACATGTTCTGTGGGTAATGATGGCGCAACTACTACAACATAGTTGTTTGTCATCCACGCAGTAAAACTCGATTTGTTTTGAGCGAGTTCCACAGCGGTCCAACCCTGTCATCCATCTACAGAGATCAATTTGACTTAAGTTGGACGCCATATCTTCAATTTCCATCAATTCATGACCTTCTGTGAAGGAAAACGTACCATGGATATTAACACAGGAAGAACAAAGATACTCTTGACAATCTGGACAGAACTTCTCGGCCTTCTCTGAGTTGTCTCTTTTCTTGCAAGGTTCACAGTTTACTTCTTTGGTTTGGTCCTCACCTCCCTTCAGAGACTTCACTTCTATTAAAGACAATATAGCATAGTTGGATGGCAGTGATTTCGCCCACCCGTCTGAAAGTATGTCTTTCTTCTTAGCGATAGTGATCTTTTTACAAAGTGGACACTCTATCCCGTCCTTTAAGGTCCCGCTGGTTTTCATTTCTGTAACATGTGAGTTGATACATGGTTCACACAGCGTATGTAGACATGACAGTAGTTTTGGATCTTTGTACGTTTCCAGACATGTAGGACAGTTTAGTTTAGCCTGTTCTGCCCTTAGCTCATCGCTGGCATCCTCATGATATTTAGCCGCCATATTATTAGTTAACAGTTCTGAAAATATATAAAATATATGCAGACGAGGTACACGTTATCTACAAAAATGAACAGACCAGTTTTATCTACACGTTTATAGGGACACAGGACAATCAATATTTACTCATGTCCACGTGTCACCTGTGAACGTATATCCATATGGAAACGTAATATTACTATTGAAAACGTTATATCAATTGACATGTATATGTACCACGACAGTGGTTCAGTTAGTTTGTATAACATGAGTAAAAAATCTTTAAAATAGAATTATGTTATTTATTTTATTTTATTTCTATCTATCCTACCAACATAAAATTTAGAAATAAAAGATTTATTTTTAATACAACTTAAACAAATACGAGAAATTTGATGTCTTTGAACCGTTTACAAATAGAATCGAAACTTAGCGTCTGCATACATAATATGGTATTCTGATATCGTATGCGCATAATGTTAATATATAATTTTAGATATCATTTTATCAAAATTGCTGTGTGTCTCTTTTAAACAAGAATTAAAAAATAAATTATAGAAAAACATTATGTATGTGAAATATATAGTTAAGTGTGCTATTTCCCCCCTTATACCATATCTGGATGCATATAGATCTGATATAGAAATGTATATTTATTAGGCATTTGCAGAATATAGTTATGTTCTTAGTTTGAATGCACGGGTGTCAGACACGCTGTGGCACGGAATATGGTAACATCTAAAGGGGCATTGTAAGAGATATCGAAAAAGCTAATGCAGGATAAACGTCTTACATTTATTACATATACATGCATTTCTGATATCTCAATGCATAGAGATATTACACCATGAAGAAGAGATATCTGATTATTGTCGTGTGTCCCTTTAAGATTCACAAGGGACAGCATCATCGTTGATAACATACAGAATCATGAATGTATTGTCGTAATAGCTGGTTATTGTGTGCTAATTGTCTACTAAAACATCAAACATTAAAAAACGAAACAAATAAAAATCACGATCAATTCAACAAGCGTTTAAAAAAGTAATCAATTACAAAAACAGCATAAAGATATTTGTTGTATGGTGTTTTCAGTTATAACACGAAGGTGTATTTTCTAAACTCTACTACACTGGAATAGCATGCCGCAGACAAATGGTATAACAACCCGCAAGTCATATTTTACTGACTCCAGAACTATCCTCTATGTACGAAGTGTCAAGCAAGGAGGCTGGCTTCTGGTATTATTTCTAATGTCTTTGATATATCGACTAGGGATCAAATCAATGACCACCCGCGGGCGGAAGCTTTATCACTAATTTTAATAAGAAATTGAGAAAGCAGATCCTAGAACATTCTACCCGCAAGTATCCGTGTCATCATTGCATATGTATATGTATTTTTGACAAAGATTGCAGAAACGCAATAAGGGTCAACCGTGACCGTGTTGAGTCCAGCTCAATCCGAATACTTTGTATGGAAATGTTTGCCAACTACATGTGAAAGGACAGTTGTTCTACTCAGATTTATTATGAGGTCGTCCTTCGCCAATAAAATTGTATATACCATTCATTCATTAGTTGAGCATGGTGTTTACTTCCATGATTCAAACGCAAGCACGCACGCACACACGCACGCTCGCTCGCATACACACACACTTAAGCTACATGTATGCTACATGTATATCGTTAATTTACACAGCTATTTAAAAGTATAATTAGTGCACAAAACAATAAATAAAGTGTAACGTATTATTAATTACATATTATTAATTAAAATGTATCATTACGTGTTATTATGTACTATTATTACGTATTATTAATTACGTATTATTATTAATTATTATTAATTACGTATTATTAATTACGTATTATTAATAACGTATAATCAATACGTACATGTATTATCATTACATATTATTATTACTTATTATTATTACTTATTATTATTACGTATTATTAATTACTTATTATTATTACGTATTATTAATTACGTATTATAATTATTAAGTATTATTATTACGTATTATTAATAACATATCATTAAATACGTATTATTAATTACGTATTATTATTACGTATTATTAGTTACATATTATTATTACGTATTACTTTTACGTATTATTAATAATGCATAATTCATAACATATTACTAATTGCGTATTATTATTACGTATTATTATTACTAATTATTATAACGTATTATTAATAATGTATAATTTATTACATATTACTAATAACGTATTACTATTACGTATTATCAATTACATATTATTAATTATGTACTATCAATAATGTATAATTTATTAAATATTACTAATTACGTATTATTAATCATGTATAATTTATTACGTTTCGTTAATTTGTTATAATTAATAACGTTGTATTAATTACATTTTATTAATAACATATTAATAATTTCATTATATACTCTGTCTCTTTCCCTGAGCATCTTTGAACTGACATTAACTTCAAGGACAATAAATGTTCTATGGTGTTTAGCTTTCCACACTTTTAGTTATATCGCGACGGTGTCTACTTGATACAATATTTTAAACGCTGTCACTCTGCAGTATAATGCCACAGACATGGTATGATACCTCGTCCAGGCACATTATACTGACACCGGGTCGACCAGACCTAGAACTATCCTCCAAATGCTGAGCGACAAGCGAGGACTCTTCTAGTAACATTTTTCAAGTCGGGTATCACCCGGTCGGTTATCAAACCCAACATCTTCCGCATACGAGGCGGATGCTTTACCCCTAGACCACCGCTGCGGTCTGTAATGACAGTAAAACAACATATGTTTGATATTGAAATATAATTTACTCAAGTTACAATGTTATGCCGTTTCATTATTTCTGATTTGGCAACTCGGTATCTTGTTTACTAGTAACGTATAACGACCATAAGTGACACTCGCCTCGTCACTGCTATAGTTGGTGATCCCTTATTATTTAAATTAGATATCTTCTAAACCTTGACACAACTTGAAAAAACAATCATTAACTTTATCGACCATATCGCGTACGGTAACAATCACGTGACAAACCTATTATTGTACATGTATGTACGCACAGGATTACCTCGACGATTTGATTATGTATCGAAGAAAGAGAGTTGAAATGATAGTGATATCTTTTATTCACAAATAATATACAATTACATTGTTGTTGTAGTTGTTGTTGCTGTATGGTGTTTATCGTCATTTTCAACAATTTTTCAGTCATTTCGGTGTCTACTTGAGACAGTATTCCGAGCGCTGTCCCACTGGAGTATCATGCCGCAGACACATGGTATGGTACCCCACCCAGTCACATTATACTGACACAGGGTCGACCAGACCTAGAACTGTCCTCTAAATGCTGAACGCCAAGCGAGGAAGCTTCTAGTACCATTTTTAAAGTCTTTGGTATGGCCCGGTCGGGGATCGAACCCACGATCTTCCGCATGCGAGGCGGACACTCTACCACTTGATTTTACATGTAAACCTTCAGAGTGAAAAGGGCGGTGTTGTTTGATGGATATATTGTTGCAACTAACGCCAGAGGTCACGGGTTCGATTTGGCATCAGTCAGATTGCATTAAAAAACATTCAGGACTAGTTCTGACATGAGAATGGTCTCGCGTGATATTTACACAATCTTTGAGATAACTTCAAAGTAGATATAAAATCAATTAATGTATACCAGGAACAAATACGTTTATATTTACACACGTGCAAAGTATATTTAAAGACAGGAAACATTGATTCTATTCAAATCAAGTCGGTCTGTCTGTCGGTCGCGCACATATCTCATAGATATCTCTGATCAAATGTCACAGCTTGTTTTAGTTTTAAATAAATGGCATCTTAACTGATGATGCTTCGATAAAATATAATTGAATAAAACCAAATCATTTAAAGCTGCACAATCGGTATTTATGTCCATTCAAATCAATAACAACCGGTATAATTGTAATATTAAGTATACATTGTGATTTTCTGGATCATATCTGGTACAAATACCGTTGTTTATCATCAAGACATAGTTTAAAACTTTAACATGAATACGTTCAATATCAGGAGTATAATGAAATCCCCGTATTTCAGAACCACAGTTTAATATAGGAGCAACCATGGCATCAAACACACATGTATTTAAACTCGCTATTGTCGCCTATTGTCAAATCAATAACAACTGGTATAATTGTAT
This sequence comes from Panopea generosa, assembly GCA_029582155.1. Taxonomy (NCBI): domain Eukaryota; kingdom Metazoa; phylum Mollusca; class Bivalvia; order Adapedonta; family Hiatellidae; genus Panopea; species Panopea generosa. The sequence goes on along the minus strand of CM055907.1, from coordinate 10,116,448 downwards.
TATTAAGTATACATTGTGACTATATGGATCATACCATTGTTGTTTATCATCAAACACACATGTATTTAAACTCGCTATTGTCGCCTACTCTCCATCTTTCCTTTAGAATCAGCATAAACAACTATGACTATGATAGATATGCAAAATGTACTTCCTCCTTTGTAAACACGATATATTTCTTTACTAGTATCGACATGAGCCTCCATGAAATAAAACATATAAGTAAATATTCACACATATCACGTCGGTGCTACAAATATACACACATATCACATCGTTGTTACAAATATTCACACATATCACATCGTTGTTACAAATATTCACACATATCACATCGGTGTTACAAATATACACACATATCACATCGTTGTTACAAATATTCACTCATATCACATCGTTGTTACAAATATTCACACATATCACATCGGTGTTACAAATATACACACATATCACATCGTTGTTACAAATATTCACTCATATCACATCGGTGTTACAAATATACACACATATCACATCGTTGTTACAAATATTCACTCATATCACATCGTTGTTACACAATTGTATGTTTTTCTTTATTATAATGCTTTGGCAACATGGTGTCTGAATAGTATATGAACAATTGATTTACTTGTGTCAAACAAATTGATGTTACCGACTGTGACCTTTAACATTTGACTGTAAATCTATGTTCATTGTCTACTAACAACCTTCTAAACATAGTTTTAATTGTCACTCATCTCGCCAGTCCTGTAATTGGTGTTTCTTTATAGTTGTATACCAATATAATTATGTGATAGTTGAACAAATATTAAAACCACGACACAACTTCAAAATGAAACCAAACGTTATCGCTCATATCGCAAAGATGTAATAATCTCGTGATCAACATGTGATCGTGTATATAGAGTCTATATGTACATTATCTAATTGTCACTCATCTCGCCAGTCCTGTAATTGTTGTTACTTTATAGCTGTATACCAATATAATTATGTGGTACTTGAACAAATATTAAAACTACGACAAAACCTCAAAATGAAAGCAAACGTTATCGCTCATATCGCAAAGTAATAATCACATGATAAACATGTGATCGTGTATACAGAGTCTACATGTACATTACCTAACTGTCACTCATCTCGCCAGTCCTGTAATTGGTGTTACTTTATAGTTGTATACCAATATAATTATGTGGTAGTTGAAAACATATTAAAACTACGACAAAACCTCAAACAGGAGACGTACTCAAGTACACACCCACCACCACAATAGTATAACATTATCAAAATAATTAAATATTAAATATACATCCAACAGGAGACGTACTCAAGTAAACACCAACCACCTGAACAGTAAAACATTATCAAAATGATAAAATATACATCCAACGGGAGACGTACTCAAGCACACACCCACCACAACAACAGTAAAACATTATCAAAATGATAAAATATACATCCAACGGGAGACGTACTCAAGTACTCACCAACCACCACAACAGTATAACATTATCAAAATGATAAAATATACATCCAACAGGAGACGTACTCAAAGTACACACACACCACCACAACAGTATAACATTATCAAAATGATCAAATATACTTCCGACGGGAGACGTACTTAAGTATATACCAGCCACCACAACAGTATAACATTATCAAAATGATCAAATATACTTCCGACGGGAGACGTACTCAAGTATACAACCGCCACCACAACAGTATAACACTATCAAAATGATCAATATACTTCCGACGGGAGACGTACTCAAGTACACACCCACCACCACAATAGTATAACATTATCAAAATGATAAAATATACTTCCGACGGGAGACGTACTCAAGTACACACCCTCGAAAACAACAGTATAACATTATCAAAATGATAAAATATACTTCCGACGGGAGACGTACTCAAGTACATACCCACCGCAACAACAGTATAACATTATCAAAATGATGAAATATACTTCCGACGGGAGACGTACTCAAGTAAACAATGATAAAATATACTTCCGACGGGAGACATACTCAAGTACACACCAACCAGAAGTACACACCCGCGAAAACAACAGTATAACATTATCAAAATGATTATATATACTTCCGACGGGAGACATACTCAAGTACACACCAACCACAAGTACACACCCACCACAACTACTGTATAACATTATCAAAATGATTAAATATACTTCCGACGGGAGACGTACTCAAGTAAAAAATGATAAAATATACTTCCGACGGGTGACGTACTCAAGTACACACCCACCACAACAACAGTATAACATTATCAAAAATTATAAAATATACTTCCAACAGGACACGTAGCACTCAAGTACTCATCCACCAACACAACAGTATAACATTATCAAAATGAAAAAATATATTTCCAACTGGAGAAGTACTCAAGTACACACCCACCACCACAACAGTAAAACATTATCAAAATGATAAAATATACTTCCGACGGGAGACGTACTCAAGTACACACACACCACAACAACAGTATAACATTATAAAAATAATAAAATATACTTCCAACGGGAGAAGTACTCAAGTACACACCCACTACAACAACAGTATAACATCATCAAAATGATAAAATATACTTCCGACGGGAGACGTACTCAAGTACATACCCACTACAACAACAGTATAACATCATCAAAATGATAAAATATACTTCCGACGGGAGACGTACTCAAGTATACACCCACCACAACAACAGTATAACATTATCAAAATGATCAAATATACTTCCGACGGGAGACGTACTCAAGTACACACCCACCACAACAACAGTATAACATTATCAAAATGATAAAATATACTTCCGACGGGAGACGTACTCGAAGTACACACCCGCCACAACAACGGTATAACATTATCAAAATGATAAAATATACTTCCGACGGGAGACGTACTCAAGTACATACCCACTACAACAACAGTATAACATCATCAAAATGATAAAATATACTTCCGACGGGAGACGTACTCAAGTATACACCCACCACAACAACAGTATAACATTATCAAAATGATCAAATATACTTCCGACGGGAGACGTACTCAAGTACACACCCACCACAACAACAGTATAACATTATCAAAATGATAAAATATACTTCCGACGGGAGACGTACTCAAGTACACACCCACCACAACAACAGTATAACATTATCAAAATGATCAAATATACTTCCGACGGGAGACGTACTCAAGTACACACCCACAACAACAACAGTATAACATCATCAAAATGATAAAATATACTTCCGACGGGAGACGTACTCAAGTATACACCCACCACAACAACAGTATAACATTATCAAAATGATAAAATATACTTCCGACGGGAGACGTACTCAAGTATACACCCACCACAACAACAGTATAACATTATCAAAATGATCAAATATACTTCCGACGGGAGACGTACTCAAGTTCACACACACCACAACAACAGTAAAACATTATTTATTTTACAACGATTGTGAAAAAGGGTTCTTACAACTTAGACAAATCTCGCTTGACGTATTCCTGGGTAGAACCAGTACCAATCATTTTTAGATAAAGGACACAACACATAGCCTTGGCGGATTATCAATAAGCACCTAACCTCGTTCTTCCCCTGTCATCACATCATAAAACGAGACAGAATAAATGCAAATATCTCCTTTTAAATCAGCGGCGAGAGATGGATGACAATGACACGCAATTTAATTGTCACGAATACTGTAAGGTGTAGAGATTTGAACTCGAGCCCCTGGGTTGACAATCAGACTCGCTAACGACTGACTTAACCGGACTATACTCATACGTTATAGCGCAGACTTTATCATGTGACATCATGTGTTATCACTTTGTCCACTGTGACTATATCTGTGTAGAATTATGATCAGGTATGTTGAGTTACAATATTATTTGATATTCATTTCTTATTTGTACAGTGAACTACATTACAATTTGGCATATAGCGGTTTAAAGATAAAGCTGAGGTATGTGAGATGTGCTGCATATTCCATTACCTGTCATGAACATAATGAATAAAACCGAGTCTGCTATTGTATTTCCTTTGGTAAGTGATGTTCTGCCAAGAGAGCATTTTATCAAATAGTAACATGTGAATTTTCTTAACAATTATTTTACACCAAGAAAAGCTGCTTGTTATAAAACAATATACTTTACAACATTTACGACTCGCCTATATCGCTTATCACAAAGTGAGGCTATAAAGAAGTCTAGCTTTCTTAATAGACAAATAATACCTAGCGTACCATGATACTTGTATATTCATTTAATGGAGAAGATTCCCACACATAAGTAAGGTAAATATTGTGTAATGGTCAATGCTTATTGATTATCTATAGAGAATCATGTCAAGGTCATCCAAAATGCTGTATGGTTTCGAGTAGTTATTCATCCATGGAGGTCACCTAAAACATTTCATTGTTTTTATTAGTACTATCAATAACACAACTATGAACCAAATTTGGTGATTCTAGGTCAAACAGTTTTTGAAAAAAACGGAGCTCATCGCAAATGTATTCTGTTGTGTAGGCTAAGGTATTCATCCGAAAAGGTCAAGGTCACCAGAAAAAATACGTTATGGTTTATATAACTACTTTGAAGATCACAAATTAAGTGAAGTGACTTCTTGCCACAGTGTTTCAAGAAATGGAGCTTAACGCGAAACCTAACGTTGTGTGGGCAAAGATATCTATCCTTAGAGGTGAAGGTCAAAGTCACCCGAAAATTGAGTAGAACGACCGTAGACCGTAGACCACAGTTGGTCACTCTGGGTCAAACAGGTCAAACAAATTCTGACAAAAATATATCAATGCAAAAACATAACGTTGAATTGTGGACGCCGCCGCTGACGGAAAAGTAACTACGACCTTTTTCTCTTCACAAAGCGAGACAATTATTGAAAGTAATATTTGCTGATGTCTATGAAGTCTCATTTGTTTAAATTTATCTGATGAGTTCACAAAAGCAATTTCATAAATAGTTCAAATCATTTGCGATTAACAGTAAATCCAAAATAGAGGACCTGTTGTGTTTTGATCACGTGGTCGCCTTCGCAATTTTTCACTAAAAAGAACGCTTCCAGTGCCATATTTTCCAATATTCCAGTTTAGAGGGCGCGGACTTTGGCGCAACACAAAATCTGAACGCGCACATGTATTTGGGCACAATTTTTTTAGTAAAAACATATCGGATTTTAATAAAAATTGAGAGTTTATAGGGGTGGGGGGGGGGGGGGGGGGGTCGTGCGAATAGGTTGAATAATGTATTTCATTTCAATATATGGTTACAGTGATAATGATATAACAGTATTCAAAACAGAATGCCTTGTACTATCTATGATACACGTATGCATATAGTATATGGGTTGACTGAAGTATATAATGAATCAGGCATATACCTTATTTCCATATAATCTCGCCAAGATCTAACAGTAAACATAAGGCATTGGAATACCGTGGGTTCAAATTCATGAATATATGTAATGTTCGTAAAAATGCATAACACATCAGCCAACACGTGAAATGCGGTCAATATACAAATGTTGGACCTCTCCATCTACCCTTTTTATTTCTCGAAAAAATACATTTTGTATGTATTGGTTTTATAGAATTAAAACTAATTAAACAGATTTAAATTAGGATCTATTGTATATCTGATCAAATATTGCAAGCGCAGAAGGCAAGCAAGAAAGGAAACTAGTGGACTCCGATTCACAGAGTCCATTCTTCAACTATGTTCATATCAAATAACGTCCGTACCACATTAATTTTAATTGACACTCACCTCGTTACTACTGTAGATGGTGATTTCATATTATGTTAAAAAAGAAATTAAACGAGACTCTTAAACTAGAAACAACTTGAAACATCGCGCAGACGTAACAATCACGTGACAAACATATCGTTATATTGCACCTCGACGATTTGATATAGATTTATGTATAGAAGACTTACGATTGAAATAATAATGAGCTCTTAGTTAAACATATCTTATTCACCGAGAGTAAACAATTGCATTGGCAATATCACGTATTTGTGATCTTATATGCAGACGTTCATAATGAATGGGGCGGCGTTGTTTAATGGATATATTGTTGACAGCTTACGCTAGAGGTCAAGGGTTAGATTTGACATTAATCAGATTGACTTCAAATACACTCAGTACTGGTTCTGACAAGAGAATGGACTCGCGTGCTATTCACAAAATATTGTAAAGTTACTTCATAGTTGATTTAAAATCAAATTAATATAAACCAGAAATGAATACGTTTATATTTACAAAATTAAGTCGGTCTGTCTGACGGTCGCACACATATCTCAGAGATATCTTGAATCAAAAGACACAGATTGTTGAGATTTGAATAAATGGCAAGTTAACAGATGATGCATCGATAGAACTAGCATTTAATTAAATAAAACAATGATCTTTCAAATCAATAAAAATACAATTGAATTGTTTATAGTCAAACACATGCATTAAACACGCTATTGTCGCCGGTATTTGAATGAAACCTTGCCGGTGAACTAAGGTAAAGTATTTAGTAGTCATATCCGTAAACACCTTCGGTTAAATCCGGGTAAGCGGTTATGTTTTAATAAATATAGATCTATACCGCCGATCTTGATATATTCCTTCATAGCATAGTGTTTTTATCTATGGATTGTCGATTGTTCAAGTCCGAATCGAAGATTGTTTGTTTTTCAATCTCCTAACAATATTGTTTTTGTTGTTTATTTCAATAACAACACTATTTTTCCGCCGTTCATTCCCGAACAACGCTATTTTTCCGCCGTTCATTCCAATAACAACACTATTTTTCCGCCGTTCATTCCCCATCAAAACTATTTTTCCGCCGTTCATTCCAATAACAACACTATTTTTCCGCCGTTCATTCCCCTAACAACACTATTTATAGTTCATTCCCCATATACTATGTTTCCTATATTGCTTCATAAACGGCGTCCTAACAAAATTAGATAAACTGTCCATATATGCAATAATATCTCTGCACATGTTTTGCGACAGTTCTAATACTAAAGGATGACGGAATTGTCCGAGTGTATACGTATAATATTGAATCGAGCAGTTTACGATAATTCCCGACATTGAAGAAGCTTATTTACATATTAGAAATATTTCTCAATTAATTTAGATTTAAAACACGATTTCGTCACGTTTAAGGGAGGTATTAGCTGTTGTAATACATCGACGGCAATTAGAGTTCATGAAAATGTTTGTCATTTATTAATAAGATGCTACTTTCTTTAAAAAATAGATATATTCCGTATGTCGCTTCAATGCAATAGCTGCTGTACCAAGTAGTAGTAGTAGTAGTAGTGGTAGTAGTACTAGTTTGTTTCAAATCCATTAGGCTAAAAGCCCATAGGGATACATATACAAGCATATTTTATGACGAACAGTATAAGTAACAATTTTGCACATACCTTATATATGTTTGATTTATACGAGGATATATCTGATTCATAACCCAAAACTAGCCACATAAAGTTTGAGAATGTTTCACAATAGTATAATGCACATAATTTTGACGATTAAAAATCTCAATTACATGTACCGAATTTGAAAAGTATAAAACAACAGCACTTAGACTTTTATAGCTAATCATTAAGTCAGACAGACGTATGTTAACGTACTTGAAACATAGAAATGTTTGTGTATGGTAATTATGTGATATATCACCATTCAGTATAAACAACACTGAATAACAAAATGATATTTGTCTTTTAAAATATCACACACCGAGTATTTTCTTTCAATGACAGAAATACTCGCTGTTCGAGACCATCAACCGCTTCAATATGAAGATTATGCTATGCGACGAAACTCCTGTAAGACAATTGCAGAACTTGGAAATTGAACATGAGTTCAAATTAGGCTGAAATCAAAAGCATGCAACATTTTTTTTATAAAAAAAGCGCCCTGCTTTAATCATTTATTCCTCTGTGCCAATTCTGTATATATGTGTCGTTAATTCTGTGCTTAACTTGTGATAAAATATTAAAATAATCTACATTTTCAATACTTGGTATAACCAAACATCATTAAAACCGAGCGAACACAGCAAATTCTTGAGCATGTAACAACGATTTACCTTATTTGGTAATCGAATTATGTTTTAATAAACTGTACATTTTATATTTGTATTTTATTCATTGGCATCTATGTTTATACAAAATTGATCATTATTAAAACAATGTAACGTTTAAAGGTTAATCTTCCTAATTCTCCATATTAATTAATTATTTTGTGTTGTCCTTTTCACCGCTAGAATTTTTCACAAAATTGTAAATGTACCATCTCAATATCTAAATATTTGGCAAAACTGCATACTTCACTGCCATAATTTAAAATGGGACCAACCAATTAATCATATAATTCCTGCGTGTATGAAAATTTGTAAAGATATCTATTTGGCTTAAAAATAACCTTCTGTGCTTGACTGGCCATTGTGCGCTGAACTGTAGCTAAATACCCCCGCTAGTAAAACTCCACCCACTAATTCAAGAACCACTTACAAATAGAAAACCATTAAATAAATTTATAAATGAATCAATGAATAAATAAATGTACAAATAAATAAATACATAAATAAGTAAATAAATGCATAAAATAAAATAAATAATAAACAACAACTAATATTAATATAATAACTAACTGCTGGAGATATCAGAACCAGAGTACAGTTGGAAATATCAAGTGTTTTAGGCGAGTCAATCCACTTGTATTTTAGATGAACTGGTCTTAATTGCAACATACCATTTCTTTGCTATTTTGTTAAGACCGGTCCCGCCAGTGTAATCCTAAAACGACAACGATTGTCTAAGTGTGAATTATTAAATATGCAGGATTTCATTTCAGAATGGTAACAGCGTAACCAAGATTGTTTTATCGGTATACTTCTTTGAAAAAACACTCTGTAATATATATAATATCTTTTGTTCATTCAGCTCATATTTGGTTTGAGCGTTAGATTAATGATAAACTATTGCACCTACAAACAATGGTCTATTTGTGCAATGATAACTGAATAACCCAAACAAGTGAATCCTTTAAAATGTGTTTGGTAATGATTAACGTTTCACTGCATATCTTAAATATTAGGCACAGTACAGATCTGGCTATAAAGGTTGAACAAATACAAAAGACTTAAATATAAATGGCGCACATTGAGAATTAATGTTATTTATACATAAATTCAAACACAAAATAAAATATGCCATAAATTCAAACACAAAATAAAATATGCCAGTAGACTTTAAATATTTTTAAACGATTGTTGTTGGTAAGTGTGTGTGCGTGCGTGCGTGCGCGCGTGATGTGTGTGTGTGTGTGATGTGTGTTATATGTGTGTGTGATGTGTGTGTGTGTGTGTGTGTGTGTGTGTGTGTCTCTCTCACTCTCTCTCTCTCTCTCTCTGGTATTCTGTCCCACAGTTACGGTTTAGTTTAGGACCAACTTTCTGGGGACACAGTGAACCAATATACATACAGAAGAGAATCGATTGTTTTCTTGTTCTTCAGGTTCCAATAATGTCACTCTCTCCATGCATAAATTATAAAAAATGAACGACAAAGGGAGAAATACAAAAAACTGTATGGGGACTTCGTCCAACAACGCTGAAGGAAAGAAAATGTCTCTCAGTTTTCAGACACTTTTGCGGGGTCGTTTAGCAAAAGAGAAAAAATCCCTGTGGGGACGCAAATAGCAAACATGGTGGAGACTTGTCCAACAACACACAAGGAGAGAACACATGTCTTAGAATTAATATAAATTTTGTGGGGTCATATAAAAATGTCAGTCTCTCACGTCCGCAGAAGTTATGAAAACCTCTCATAATGGATTAGTGGAAGTATAGTCAAACCTGTGTAAGTGGTCACCTCTATTAAGCAGCCACCTGTCTTAGGCAACCATATTTTCTATTTCCCATTTCTATGCTTTAAGAGTAAATTAACCTGTATTAAGCAACAACCTGTCTTAAAAGGCCACTTTTGCTCATTCTCTTGACTGGCTGCTTAAGCCAGGTTTGACTGTATAGCTTCTAGAACATTATAGGATATATGATGGTGAATATGTGAGGTGGGGCAAAAGATTACAGGCTGTAAATATAGTGGATACGTATACGGTAGCATATCAAAGTGAAAGGTGGGTCCTAAATTTGAAATAGAGTGAAGTTGAGAATGGGAGGGGTGCGTTAGGAAAGACTTTTTAGAATGTTATCAAACGCTGAAATGGTTGGTTTTCTGCCCAGAAGTTTCATTTGAATGAGTTGTTGACAGCTGACGATAGACTTAGGGTGATACCAATTGATGACCTTGAGCTCTGCTAATGAAAACAGGAGTAAACTATTCACAGACTTGCTCTCTGTTGATTCACTTGACCAAGCGGAATTTGTTTGTTAAGGTCTTCAATTTACCAAACTCTTTCACACGAGTGCAAGTCAAGGATTCAAACCCAGCTACATTGAACTGTTGGTTGTAGCTTGCAGATATGGTATGTGAAAATATAGTCATGTAGATAAGCTCATGCTGGTCTTCGAGCAAAACAAGAAACAAGCCCGTCTGATTAGCAAAATAGGGAGAGTGTTGGTCTACGAACTTCGGGATCGTGAGTTCAAGGTGCATGTTTTCCGCGACAATTGGGTTGAAGACATTGTGTCTAAGGCCTATCGTCCACCACAGCTGATTCAAGTGGAGAAGTTGGCAGTAACTTGCGGAGAACAGGTTAGAACTGGTATAGAATCCAGGAACACTGGTTAGGTTAACTGCCGACCAGTATAGGACTGAAATACTGTTGAACAAGACTATTGCCAACAATAAAAGTCCCCTTACGAAGGGGGCATTTGTCATATTTGCTGCCATAGGAATCAGATTATTTTTAATGAAACTAAATTGAAGGACCTGTATATTCTCCAAATAACTAACCATCTATAAACCAGGTTACATGAAAATATCTCTTGTACTTTTAAAGTTAACACAGGATCTATATTTTGTGACTGATGGATGGACAGACAGATAGACAAACGGACAGATGAACGGACAACATAAAATGATGTGCATGTTCTTCATATTGCCTTCTATCTATGTTCCAGGTATCATGAAAAAACATCTTGTACTTTTAAAGTTGTGGCAGAATCCACCATGTTTGACTGACGGATAGGCAAACAGACGAATGGAGAAAATAAAATAACGTGCATGTTTTCAATATTGTCTTCTATCTTTTTCTTAAGTTTCATAAAAAATCTCTTGTCCTTTTTGGTGTTTTGCAGGATTCACTATTTTTGTAATATTTTTGGACCATTTGTTGCCATAGCAACCACATTTGTTGCCATAGCAACAATATGAAGCATGTGTATATTCTCCATTTTGCAATCTATCCATGTTCCAAGTTTTTAAAAATATCATGTACTTTTAAAGTTATTGCAGGATCCCACTTCTCTGTGTGAATTTTTGTCATATTTTTAGACTATTTGCTGTCATAGCAACAAAACAAAATAAAAGCACGTGCATATACTCCATATTGCCATCTATCCATTTCCAAGTTTCATGAAAAAATATCTAGTACTTCTAAAGTTATCACAGGATCCTTATTTGTGTGACGGTCTGACGGGGGTGGGGGGGGGGGGGGGGGGGGCATAAGTCATCATCATCATTGTTTTCATCATCATCATGGTTATTGTCATTTGTTTAGACGTTCTTAACATCCCTTGTTTGTTTTTTATCCTACATAAAAATCACTCTAGATCCAACACTACGTCTTTCTTTTAACCAACAACGTTTCAGTTTACTCATATTTATATTCTCTATAGAATATCACCAGTATTATCATTTAGGAAAAACCTGTGTGCAATAATGTGTAAATAGATGTCGGCCATTTACACGCCTGTGACGTTTTTGTCTGCTTGGAGCTTTTTGTTTGCAACGCTTTTTATCTACATAAATATAGAAAGACGTCGACCTTTGTCTCGATGTGCACAGAAATATTCATTGTCCTTAATTTTCTTCAGACAAAAAGCAACATGTTGACAAAATTTGACGTGTTTCTATTTTTTCTGCGGACAAAATGCGTCAAACGGACATAAAGCGCCTGCACACACGAACGTTTCGTCATGATATTTAGGAAAAGTGATCATGCCCCCTGGTAGTGACGTATCATAATAATTTCAATATTCAAAGGAATCCAAGGAACATTTTTGTTAAATTATTTTTAAATCGGGCCAGCAGTTTCTGACAAGAAGATTTAATTTCTCACTATACAAATTTAGGGGAAAGTGACCACGTTCTTAGGCAGCCATGTTCTTAAACAAATCGGAATAATTTTAACTATCTTGGTAGAGGATCTTCCCAAGGAATATGTCCGTGAAATTATTTTGAAATCGGGCTGGCAGTTTCTGAGATTTTTTTTAAAGTTTGTCTTTTCCGTTGCTATGGCAACAAGAGTTCCGCATGGAACATAATTCTTTGAATAACTTTGGTACAGGATCATTCAAAGAACATCCACGCCAAGTTTCATTAACTTCCACCAACTGGATTCAGAGATGTCATTTGAAGAAAAGTGTAGTCTGACGGACGACGTACAGTTACCCTTATAAGGGTCGTAGGGACACTATCATCATTTTTATTTGATAGAAGGGGAATATTCTTGATGTGTTGCTGGGTTTAGGGGTTTGACCTGGGCTATAGGGTCTTTTGGATACCTAAACCCAGGGTTAACTAAAATTGTTGGGACTTTGAAAAAAATGATGTTCTTGGGTCCTGGGTTAAGGTCTTTAAAAGCTTTTTAGACCCGAATAGCTACGAGGTAGTTTCAAGGTTTTCTAGGTCCCCTGGGATGGGCAACCTAAACCCAGCAAAAAAAAAAAAAATTAAGCAAAAAGATGGGTATATGGGGATATCCCAAACTCACGACCCAAAGTTCCTAAATACCGATTTAACCACAGAATTAGATGACATATATATTACTGTATAACTTGGGTTAAATCTGAAGGTATTATTAGAAAGATAAATGGATAAGGACCACGGAGTGATTTTTTCCTATTTTCCCTATTTTTTGACGTTATGGTTCTTGAAAGCTGGGGGGAGGGGGGGGGGGGGGGTAGGGGGTGGAAATCATTTTTTTTATGATGGTGACCCTTGATTAGGGAGTTATGGTAATTATCTCAATAATTAGGAGGGTCCAAGATCGCTAATTAGGGGCAACCCTTGGTGTTTAGGTTTATTAACTCTTTACTAATGAATGATCCTATTTAAAAATTCATGACCTTGACCTTGTTACCAACGGTCAAGGTCAATCTTCAATTTTCGTTCAAAGCCAAGGGTAAAAAAGCGTTCTGATAAAGAAAAATATATTTAAACTTCAGATCTCGCCCTAGCAAACTATTGAAATCCATAGAACATAAATAAAGGAACATTTGCGGAACATTTCAGAGCAATATGTTCATAAACGGCAAAGATATGAACGATTTTCCGATTTGTTTATGACTTTTTTTAAAGGACAAAATCACTAAAATCAATGAATTTGGGGTCATTTTCAGATGACCTTTAATGACCTTTCTATGTCATTGGGCCCAATATCTTTGATACCATGTTGAAAGGCTTGAATAGATCTTTCCAGAAATATATAGTTTTATAGCCTTGTGGAACGGCATAAGGCCTCTATGGAGACCCTAACATGGCCAAAAATGAAAAAATCGGCCAAATCAGTTAGAAAGAAAAGTATAACAAACTGGCCTTTATTTGACGAGATCTAGTTAAAAAATAAAATTCGACTTCAAGTCTTATATTCAATTTTTGCACGTGCACGTGCTTCAGATTTATTAACAAAACTTGATTCTACTTTTTCAGGCTCGTCAAGACCTTTCCAACGATACCCAACTTGACAAAAAATCGGCCGGAAATGGCCTTTCGGCTCAGGTTCGATCCTTTTTTGGCCCTCCGGCTGACCATATGTCAGTTGGGGTTTAGGTTCTATTCGCTAAACGGTATGAGATAGCCATATAGTTTTAACACAAAAGTTGCTCCGTATTAAATTCTCTACAACATATATCAACATGACCCAAATGCACATGGCTCTCATTTTCAGGCACGTGCTAAAACATAATCTAAGTTCGAGGCCTGCTAGCGACCCCTGGCGGCCATTTTTTCTAAAAAAAAAAAATGATACCAACCTCAAGAGCTACTCAATACCTGTCGAACCCTGTGTCTGGATTAAAACCGTCACAAGAATGACGTCAGTACCGGGGTTTGAACATGGAACCCCAAATTGGCAGCATATTTTAACCCGAGTGGCACGTGTTGGCACGGGCCGTTTCGTACTAAACGAAGACAGATAGCTGATCACTCTTTGAACAAAAGTTGCTCAGAATAAGGGGTTCTAAAACGTATATGAAAAAAATCAATGCACGTGCCTCTCATTTTCTGGCACGTGTTACCAATTTTTGACCCGAGCTATACAAAAATGTATAGGTTATTTTTCGAAACGGTAAAAATAAATTAGCCTTTTTTTGACGAGATTGAGCTAATAAAAAATATCACCAGGTCCCTTATTTCTATCTTTGCACGTGCACGGGTTTGAGACTTTTTAACAAAACTCGCTTTGTCAGGCTCGCCAAGACCTTTCCAACGATACAGGAAATTGCCTCTCGGCTCAGGTTCAAGCCCTTTTAGGCCCTCCAGCTGACCGTTTCTGAGTTCGAGTTAAGGCTCTACTTGCTAAACGGTTTGAGTTAGCCATATAGTTTAAAGACAAAAGTTGCTCAGAATTAAATTTCCTACAACATAAATGAAGATGAACCCATCGCACGTGGCTCTCAGAATGGCGCAAGTGCCAGGATGACGACCTCAGTTCTAGGCCCCGGGAATGACCTTGACCGAATGCCCTCGGGTCAATGAGGGACGACAACCTTAAGATCTATTCAATACCTGCCCAACGACACCAACATCATCAAATCCCGACAAGAAATGGCCTCTTGGCAAGGGGTTTGAACATGGCACCTATAATCGACCAAATATGACGAGTTTGGCTGAATTGCACGGGTATGCACGGGACGCGTTTCTTACTGAACGGAGACAGATAGCTTATCACTCTAAGAACAAATGTTGCATAGAATTAAATTCTCTACAATATATATCAACATGATCTTATTGCACGTGCCTCTCATTTTCCGGCACGTGCTACAATATGACCTAAGTTCGAGGCCCGCTGGCGACCCCTGGCGGCCATGTTTTTCTACAAATTTGGGTACAAACCCCAAGAGCTTCTCAATATCTGTCGAACCCTATGCTCTGTTTAAAAACGTCACAATAATAATGATAGTGCCGGGGTTTGAACATAACACCCCCATTCCCACCATGCACGTGGCGGCACGGGCGCGTTTCTGGCGAAATGGTGGTATATAACTCATTTGTTAAAAACAAAAGTAGCTTAGAATCGTTAAATCTATAACATATGTGAAAAAAATCCATACCAAGTGTCATTTAATTTTTCCGTGGCCCCTAAGGCTCCAACCCGAAACTCGGTCCCGCTGGTGCCGCCTAGCGAAGAGGACATTGAACCATTTAGGCTTCCAGAATCTTACATCCCGTCAAAACCTACACAATGATACCAAGTTCAACAAAATCTGCTAAGGAATGAACTCTTGGCAGCGATTTGAACATGGCACTTATTCTGTACAAGTCACGGCACGGTATTTTTTTCAGAAGTCAAAGTTCATCATTTTCAACAAGTGCCACAGACCTTAATATTAGGTCTACTATTCTGATTTTTTGTACCATTCTTTAGCGGAATATGTGTAGGCTCTTATTTTTACCACAAATAATTTTGCAAAATTCATAAACGACCCGTGCAGCACGTGCAAATATAGTACCTAAGCGCAGAAATCAATTTTATTTTCGCTCATTTTCTGTAGCGAACGGGGTTCGAACATACACGGTTGATTGTTGGTAGTCGTTCAATTCGTACAGGGGACATCTAGGTACACTCTGGTACCCAGATTGATGGGTTCCAAGAAGTATTTTCGAAAAAATCGCATACCGGCAAATATGATATTTTCACCATGTTCCACGCATCCCTGACACCTTATTCCTAGCACTACGGAAATGATTGTTACATAATTCCTTAGGGATTTCCAATGCCTACAGCCCCTATATTCAAACATATCATATGCTACGGTTATTGATCTGTCCGGCAGGCTCAAACATGGTCCACAAATGGTGAAGTCCGAACGTTTTTTCGGCATGGGTTGACCGGTTCGCTAGAGGTCATTAACCCGATTTCGAACTTGAACTCAGGTTTTCTGCAAGGTTTATGGTAAGATAAAGCAATTGGTGTAATATACTTAGGGATTTAGGGTCATTTGAAATTAAGGAAAAACTGGGTTTTTGGCCACTTTCAGACCAAAAAAAGCTGTTTTTCATCCATTTCAACACGTTCCAAAATCTTTATTAATTCACATAAACGGCTGATTTTGGTATCATTATTTAGAAAAACATGTCTTTTTTCTGGATATTACAACCAATACTTTTCAAACATTTGTTCTTGACCCGTGCGTCACGTGCACGTATGGTAAACACACCACATTCTAAGAAATTGTTTCTATGACCACGGGGCTGATTTTTTCTACATTATTTAACATATTTTTATCTACACAATCCACACAAAAAATCATATTAGTTTGAAAAATCTTAGGAGAGGGTCACTCAAGGATCATTTGTATGTAATTATTTTGAAATCGGGCCAGCAGTTTCTGAAAATATTTTTTTATGTATGTATGTATACATTTTTATTTATCCTCGAGCTTTGAACCATTCTTTTTGGCGAGCAGGACAAGATGATTATTAAAAACATAAAAGATGATTACACATTTTTGTGATTAATAATGTTGTGATGAATAATGAGTGATGAATGAAGATGATTTCAATAAATAAGAAGAGTTTGCATTCAAATTTGTAGTTTATACAAAGAAATTATTTTTATTTCATTTTGTATTCACCGCTGGCAGCCATATATATACCTATTAATGGTTTATAATCAGTGCATGTAATTACTTATGTTAAATGAGGTGCACCTATGGCTGTTTACCAATATTTTAAGCTAAATAACACTGCTCATAGTGCAAATAACTTTGCTTATATTGTCAGCAAGATTTGACCTTAATATGAACTTTCGATAAAATTTAATTCTATCTAAAGAGGTGTCTGTACACACTTATTGTGTGTGATTACAATGGTAAAATACAATTGATAGTTATCTTATATAACCGTATATCCAGCGTACCATCAGTAGTTGTCAAAAGTAAACCATCAACAAATTACAATGTGCTGTAAAACCCCAAACATAATGTTTGGTGGTATAGGTTAACTGACCTATAATGGTTTGGCTGCAATGGAATTGATTATATTTTACTAGATCCTACTTTTTCAAAATCTAAGACCGTACTCATCTACCAAGTCCTAGGTATAAGCCCCGAAAGGAAGCAAAATGTGTGCGGTTTTTTTTTTAATATTTTGACTTAATGTAGTACCCGGTCCCAATGAGCTTATTCACAGCATTCCTGTCTTTCCTAGTTTGAGCCCTGGCCCAGTTCTTAACTGACTGATCTTCCCTGTCTCAATTTAAGTGAAATAGTTCCTGCCTCCGCTTCTAATATATGGCCAGGTGTGGTCTGGAGCGCACTGAGGACTAACTTTAGGGTCTTATTTTGGATGTTATCTAATTTTTTTAAGCATTGAAGGGGTGCACAAGAATAGATTTGAGCGCCATAGTCTATTTTTTACATATAAGAGACTTATATAGAAGAGGCTATTTTTATCAGAGCCAAAATCTGTATTTCTTAGCATTCTCATCAAATTTAAGTCTCTCTCACACCTGATCATGATGTATTTTATGTGACGGTGAAAATTTAATTTTCTATCTAAAAGCATGCGCCAGGCCCCGATTAGCTCAGTTAGTTATGCATCTGACTATCAATCCAGGGGCCGTGAGTTCGAATCCCAGTCTCCATAATGATTGATATACGACATTGTGTCTCATTATCATTCATCTCTCACCACTGATTCAAGTGGGAAAGTTTTCAGTTACTTGCGGAGATGGGGTGTGCTCGAGTACTGGTTAATCCCAGGAAACAGTGGTTAGGTTAACTGATCATCTGTTAGCCTTAGATGGCATAAAAATGACGCTAAATATTCAGTCAATCAATCAATAAAAGCATGCCTAAAAAATTGATAATTTTTTTGAATATGACCGCTGTGCCACCTAAATGTACGTCAAAACTGTGCTGATTTGAATTTCCAAAAATAATAGTGCTTACTATTTCAGACTGACTAATTTTAAACCCAATATAAGGTCAAGTCCTGATTGAGCTCTAATTTGTAACAGGTTTAAATTGTCCCCTTTTAGCCATGTGCCAGAATCATCAGCAAATTTACTGGTAACCATGCCTATCCCCTCTAGTGTAGCAGGCAGATCATTTATCAAAATAGGAAAGAGTAGAGGAAATAATATAGCCCCTTTGGGGTTCCTCTTTCTACTGATTCAGTACCTGAAAGGGATCCCTTTTTTTAAGATTGTTTTAAAGTTTCCACTACATACATATAGGGAAAAGTGACCATGTCCCCTGGTGGCCATGTTTTTTGACAAATCAGAATAATTTTAACATTCTTGGGAGAGGGTCACCCAAGCAACATTTCTGTGAAATTATTTTGAAATCCAGCCAATAGTTTTTGACAAGAAGATTTTTCCTTTCAACAACAATAGTTCTGTTTAGAATGGAATTCTTTGAACAATTCTGAAAGGGGACCGCTTACGGAACATTCCTGTGAAGTTTAGTTGAAATTGGCCCAGTAGTTTAGGAGATGTCATTTGAAGAAAAGTGTGGACACACAGACAGTGAGTGATCACAATTGCTCACCCGAAACACCTAGTGCTCATGGAAGCTAAAAAGTTAGAAGACAGTTAAACTGATTGTTTCATGTACATTTATCTTGATACTATAAAAATTGTCACTTTTTAAATCCAAAATACATTCTGTCAGCAAAAATGCATTTAAAACAGTTTTCTTATAAAGATCAATAAAGAAATGAAGAATTGTTCAGCATTCTTAAAGAAGTTTCAGTGGTTACAATTTCATATCTATTTGCTATAAGAACTTTTAAATATACACATACAGAGTATAGAAGTTGTTAATGCAACAGTTTACAAGTGTAAAAAGCTTCAAATTTGCCAACAGTTTCAAAGTACAAAACGCTTTAAATTTACAATGTACCATATATTCTCTTATTAAAACATTTTAAATAATGATAAACAACAGAATGACGAAATTAATAACAACAAAATTTACATTTTAACAGCTGTAAACATGTCTTTTGACTATTCATAAACTATAAATCACACGTCCTACATTAATTTTGTTGAATTCTAGCAGGATATAATACCAAGCAGTTGCACAAGTAGTTGTCAATATACATACATAAATGTATTTAGCTAACCTAGAGAGTAGTACTATGAAGTACTTGTAACAAGAGTTGTCAAAAGAAAACAAAGCTTGCCGATGGGATAAAACTCACCACCAATGCAAAAATTGAGATTGGAGGCAAACACCAAAACTTAAACGCATCTAAACGAAAAAAATTAAACCTGGGTGTCTACAGACAAAAAAATAGGTCTTAAAGCGCCATAACTCTGCCAAAATGCAACCCAGAGTTATGGTTCTTGTTTCTGTGTGTTTCATTGACGATGGTGAACACACATGCGAAGTTTCATTCATATAAGCCGGGCCCGATTAGCTCAGTCGGTTACGCGTCTGACTATCAATCCAGGGGTTGTGAGTTCGAACCCCCAGCCCGGCAACAGTCTCCGTGATGATTGATATGACATTGTGTCTCATTATCATTCGTCTCTCACCACTGATTCAAGTGGGAAATTATCAGTTACTTGCCCTCGATGGCTTAAAAATGACGCTAAATATTCAATTAATCATTCATATAAAATGAGTGGTTGCATAGCTATCTTACGTGACAAAAAATTTTAACCTGAAAAATTAAGTCCAAAAAGGGCCAGAACTGTGCCAAAATGCAACTCAGAGTTATGGTTCTTGTCTCTGTGTGTTTCAATGATAACACATATCTTAAGTTTCATTCATATCCAATGAGTGGTTGCATAGATACCTTACCTGATAAAAAACTTTAACCTGAAAAATTAAGTCGAAAAAGGGCCATAACTGTGCCAAAATGCAATCCAGAGTTATGATTCTTGTCCCTGTGTGTTCCACTGATGATGGTGAACACACATGTTTCATTCACATCCAATGAGGGTTACATAGAAAGCTTAAACTTAAACGCAACTAAACGCAAAGTTTAACCTGGGTGTCCAAGTCCAAAAAGGGCCATAACTGTACCAAAATGCAATACAGAGTTATGGTTCTTGTCTCTGTGTGTTCCATTGATGATGGTGAACACACATGTGAAGTTTCATTTACATCCAATGAGTGGTTGCATAGATATTTTAAACTTAAACGCAACTAAACGCAAAGTTTAACCTGGGTATATAAGTCCAAAAAGGGCCATAACTGGGCCAGAATGCAATCCAGAGTTATGGTTCTTATTTATTATTGCTGGGCGGGGATTTGAACTTCTAAGAATACAAATAATATCATTTACAATGTGACATAGTTTTGTCTCGAACAACTCAGTATAGATGAAAGAGTATTGCAGATACCCGATTTGTATCGTTTGAAACATTTTGAACAATGCTGATAACGTTGAGGACAAATTTAAACATAAGACGCAAAACATTATTTGTCATTTACGTTACTTTGTTATGTACCCATGCCAAATACGAATCAAATTGATGAGGAGTTTTTGATCGGAAACCAAAACATAAAGAAGAGAGACTTTGTATAAGGTAGAAATAGCTTTCTTCTCAATTCTATTGTTATGTATCGCTGTATATTTGAATATATTTATATGTAATATGTTGAAAACGAATAAATCATGTTTAAACTAAAACATAAAGCCAAAAAAGGACCATAAACTCACCAAAAATTAGTTGAGTGTGGCCAAAATTTTACTGAAGTATAAACCTACAACCAAAATATGAAAAAATCAAAAAAACAACTATTTGCAAAGACAGATGGACTTGAGTAACAATAAATGCCCCTTTGCTGTGCCCCTTTGGAGGCAATTAAAAATGAGTTACCTATAAATGACTCCATTCTTTCATCTATGTTTTAAATAAGTCCAAATCAACAGTTTTTGAGAGCTATTTGTAAAACACATATGCCCCCAAATGATGACCTGTTGGAAATGGTTTTCCATCTAAAGGCCATTGTGACCATGACATGCTAACCCTAAAACAAAAGTGTCATCTACTGGCCAGAATCATTCATTTATGAAGTTTGACAATTCAAGCATTCTTCAGTTATTATTGCCGAAAATGCATTTCAAATCAAGGTCACCATGACCTTGACCTACCAACTGAAAAAAGCTACAGGAGTCATCTGTTGGTCATGATAAATCTGCCTACCAAGTTTGAGGAGTCTTGGTCCAAGCGTTCAATAGATATTTGTCAGAAACTGTTTTACTGTTCAATGTCCTGTGACCTTGACCTTTTACCTAATGAAACCAAAATCAATAAGGGTCACCTACTGGTTATGACCAACCTGCCTCCTAAGTTTGAATAACCTAGACCTAAGCCATCTCTACGTTTTGCCTGGAAATCATCTTGCTGTTAAATGTACCTGTGACCTGCCCTTTCTCTAGTTATTGAGTGTAAACAACTTTGTCTACCGACCGACAAACCAACCTACCAACATTTGCAGAAGAATATACCCCCTCTTATTCAAAAGGGGAGGAGGAATAATAAAAAGGGAGGTAATTAAAATAATTACAAAACATGCTTCTATGCAATGTCCCCATTCTTATTTCAAGTTTCAACTGATTTTCAATAATAGTTTTAGAGTTATATTTCAAAAGGTAAAAATTATTATGTGAAGTAGTTTAAAAATGAGATAAGTCAGAGATATGGTTATTACAAAATACACTTCCAGGTAATGACTCCATTCCTTATTTTAAGTTCAATTAATTCACATAGTTTTAGGGTTATATTTCAACAATTATATGTTATATGTCACTGTTAAGTACCACATGCCCCCCCCCCCCCCCCCCCCCCAAATGGTCTGTGAAAAATAACAATATGTGGGTCTTACTCGCGACACGTCATCATGTTCTGTTGATCATTTGCAACAAGGGTGCATAAAAAGTAACGAAGAGTGGTAATTCAATAAGGAAGCAAGCCAGAGTATGATTCTTGCTCTACACTATCGCCTGACTGCCCACTATCAAAAACTGAATTTCATGAACCAATCATGTATACTTTTGGATCCAGACTGTGTGCGCACAGACAGACAGTACACTTAGTCCCCTGTAGTAAAACTGAAATTGCTGTGTTTAAGAATGAGGTCCTAAATGTTTTATCACTTTCAGTTCTTCTTACTGTTTTTGCTGGGCCATTGACCACACTTGATATTTTATTTTCAGGTAATTCAGTGATTTTAACACGGAATTTTTAATTTGTACACTTAATATTTCATTCCTTCTAGACGGCTTCTTCTCCATTGCAGATTTTCGCACAAGGACCGCGAGAGCATCTTTCTCTTCCATTGTCCATCTTTTTTTTTGTACCTATAAAAGAGACAATAGATTTTATCTCGGAAAAAATAACTGAAGTGTCATCTACAATTATGGCCCTACTGTGGGGATATACAAAAATAGCACAGATGCATAACTCTTCACATGCAGTTTATTTACCTAATAAAGTCACACGGGTCCAGGTCTACAGTTTAAGAACTAGGTGTATAAGGTGGCTATTCTGTCAATCAGTAAACTGTACAAACTACCAGTAACAGCACACAAGTTAGTATAAAACTTTTTCAATAAAAGACGTGTAGGGGATTGCTAATCCGACCCACTAAAACACAAATAAATTAACTTGAGTTAAGGTTCTTAAACTCTGTACTTCCTCCCAATATCTTCTATCACTGTGTGAAGTTTCAGCATTAGTTTTTAAATTATGCTCTGGACGAATGTGTGACTGACAGACTGACAGATGGAATAACAAATATTGGACTACAAATTCACCTTTTTGGAGCATAATGAACACTTGTTTGTACTCACATTTTGTCTGTCTCGACTCTTCAGTTCTATTGTTTTCTCCACTACTGCTGTTTGTCTGTCTTGTCTTGACTCTTCACTACTGCTGTTTGTCTGTCTTGACTCTTCACTACTGCTGTTTGTCTTTCTTAGCACTTCTCTTGTGTAGTATTCATCCTGATCTCTTAAAATATTGAATTGGAAGCTACATGTAAACTCAACTAAAAACTGATCTAACAACAAAAAGAAGAAAATTGTTTGAGGGTCTCGCTTTGTGACCATAAAGACATAAATTGTTTTGACAATTTATCTTTATTCTCATTTGGAGATACAAGCTTGTATACAGTAATTAATGCAAAAGTCAATGGAAGAAAATTGCCTTGTATGTTGAAGTAGGTATAAGAATTAAGGTACAGTTCAGAATCTTAAACATCACCCATGTGAAGTTTCAATCCAATATCTCCATTTAGAATATAACTTACAAAATTGCATCTAAATGAAGCCATAATTACAAAGTACAGCAGAACCGCCGTATACCAGACCTTCTACATAGACTACTCAAAACCCAGATATTCTTGGCAATCCAGAATTGTTTTCTTCTATTTCTATTGTATGAAAACACTCTGTAAAAATGAACCATTAATTCTGGAGACAGGAAAAACATTAACATTACTTCTATGTAAATCACATCTTAAACAATAACAAGTTACTGGTACCTCCGTCAGCTTGTAGACACTGAAAATTTGTTGCACTCTCTAACTATTCTCTAAAGTTTTCTTACTCAGTGAGGGGACTTAAGTAAAAACAATGAAATATTGTTATCCCCTGCCACCGCTCATAGAGCGGATCTGGGGAATATAGAAATGCTAACTCTCACAATAATGTTTCTACAGAGGTTCCTACACAATGCCCACACTACCACACTTTTAGTTCTCACTAGAATGTCCCCACAAGAATTTTCTATCTATTCTTTAAAGTTTACTAACTCAGTGAGGGGACTTAAGTAAAATCAATGAAATATTGTTATCCCCTGCCACCGCTCGTACAGCGAAGCTGGGGATATAGAAATGTTAACTCTCACAATAATGTTTCTACAGAGGTTCCTACACAAAGTCCCCACTACCACACTTTTAGCTCTCACTAGAATGTCTCCACAAGAATTTTCTCACCATGCTTCCACTACCAACATTTTATCTCTGACAAGAATGTTCCTACAGCGTTTCTAAACATCTCCCTTTAATACTACCATTCTCATAAGAATTTTCTCAACATGTCCCCACAACCACCATGTTAGTTCTCACAAGAATGTGTTCATGAGACTGTCTATACATCCAAACTACCACCATCTTAACTCTTATTATTAAGACATTTGAAGCATTTTAAAAAACTCAACATCTTTCAATTTCCATCTGACATTCAAGCTGTCACATGTATGTCCCCATCAGAACTTTCTCACAAAACAAGAAGTTTCTCAAAATGCCCCCATTAACACCACAATACCTCTCATATTATGTTGCAAATGACTTTCATGACTTGTCAGACATTTGGTCTGACAACCCAGGAAAACCTATCAGATGAATGGAAACTTGTCTGACCAAAAATGTGTCATCAAGAATCAAGATGCAACAAAAAACAATGAAAACAACAATTTTCAGAGACAATTATAATTTTAACAATTTTAAACGTGGTAACACATGTTTTTATTCTTTGAAATAAAGGAATATTACAATTATTTGTTTCGAAAAAATATTACATATAAAAAAACATACTCTTTGGAGTGGGGAATGGGGCTGATATTCAGATATTTCAGGTTTTGTGGTTAACTAAACTTTTTTTTATTCAAATGAAAAATGAGGCAATAGTTTTAAAACATTCACCTAAAACTTAAAATATATCTATAGTGGAGATTCGCAATGCAGCCAAATTATCTATTGTTTATCACCTTAGATAAGCTGCAAATGGTGGTTATATCATATAAATTTTTCCTCTAATTATCTTCATGTACATCGAAGGAAATAAAGTATCTACGGATGGTATCAATAGTATACTCTTTCAGCGATATTACAGTCAAGTGAAATAAAATTCCCAAAACTTGGAAGTAAATATATGATCTCAGATATATATCATTGCTCCAGGGTATTTGGATAAGAATACAACATAAATGGTTGCCATATGTGCCTTTTTACCTTATAAGGTTTATTTATATCAATTTATTTGGGGTTTTGGGTGTGTGTTTTTATTTTTAGATTTCAAATATATTTAATAAACGGATTTTATACGGTTATTATAACTATATATAATCTTATGTCAACAGTTTGTTTTACAATAAATTAATCGGCCAGGGACAGCTTGTTTTATCATTAATTAATCGGCACGATAAGAAGGAATTGTTTTGAAATTATCCCTTTTATCTTGTAACGGTCACTGAATGTGCGGAAAACAATAATTATCCTGATCTTACTGTCTGAAATAATGCTCTATATATTATTAAAAACTAAAAAAAGGTTTGTTATAATATAATTTAACATCATTTTGTCTAATCTATTTGTGCCCGTTCAATTCCGTGTGATTTATTTAATGTTCTTCAGTTATTTATGTTTCAAAGTAAATGTAAACAATCGAGTAAACGGCAATGAACCATGTATAGATTCAAGTTTTAGGTGAATATTGATTAAATCTTATTTGATATAACATTTGCAATGAAATTAAAGATATAATTAACCCACAATATTTGGTAAAAGGAGGTCTGTACTCCTAGACAATCCTCTACAGACTTGTCTAGGGGTACATATCCTTACCTCTAGAATCTGATACAATCATATCTGTACCACTAGACACTATCTATGTAACAGTGCATTTAAAAATGTCCAGTACAATCTATCGCATAGCTACAGACTGCATGCAAAATTTAATTAAACTTTGGTCACAGAATAAAATTCAATCAAAAGTTACCAAAACTGGTTCAGTGAAGACCTCAAGACCTAAATGTTTCTTGTCAATTCAAACACTTCTTACTGAGTGACATGCATGTCAGTGACTGTATGAATATGGGCTTTTTTTTTGGCTCAAATTGTCTCAAGACTATTTATTATGCCATATTTATAACGATGACCCGACTACACCTGCCGGACCCCTTTGGTTATCCACACATGAATTTAGCCTGCGACAAAGACTCATATGTCCCATGTCTTTCTTCAACTATAAATGATTTCTGTTAAGCTACGAACTGACTTACAATTTGTATACAAAATACCACGATATTCGTTGAAAATTTACCTGAATGCATTTTCCCTGTTGTTCTCCTTCCAAAAATAGCTTTCAAAGCGCTTGGCTGACCGAGATGACATTGCAATCGGAATTTTCTGTCTTTTTCGTAGAAAATGGTAAATACGGACATGCGCAGTGTCAAGTCTAGTTACGGAAAAGGCCGAGCACTCTTCGGATTGAAACATTCGCAGAGCGGGTGCAGCAATGCCTGTTTTGTCGAAAACAGACACCAAAAGAGAGAGTAAATGTGTCTCTCACAACACTATGGGGACATTTGCGGAAACACAAAATAAATGTGTTATGCGCACGCTACATTAAAATAAGCGACCGTAAAAGTGGGGACATGCAAATGTCCCCACATAAATGCCATGTCCCCACAATGTTGGTTTTTACCGGATAAATGTCCTCACATCTACGGAATTACAAGATTCTCTCTCTCTCTCTCTCTCTCTCTCTCTCATTACAAAATAAACAATATCCCATTATCGCATTTCACTTCATTCGATGTAACACGAAATGTTCTTCCTCCTTTTGCAACACGATATCATCATATGCAAATATCAGTATGTTTGAACATAAACATCAAGGACAATACATATTCTATGGTGTTCAGCATCGCTTTCAACAATTAATCGGTTATATTGCGACGGTGTCTACTTGAGACAGTATTCTAAACTGTGCCAAACTGGGGTATCGTGCCGCAGACACATTTTAGGATACCCCACCCAGTCACATTATACTGATACCGGGCCGACCAGATCTAAAACTATCCTCCAATCGCTGAGCGCAAAGCGAGGAAGCTTCTAGTACAAATTTTCAAGTCTTTGGTATGACCCGACCGGGGATCGAACCCACGCCTCCTGCATACGAAGCACACGCTCAACCACTAGATCACCGCTGCGGTCTTCCATGACATTAAAATAACACATATGTATTATATTGATATATGATATACACATGGGTCCCATCGTTGTAACAACATTATGTTGTTTCATTATGTATGCTTTGACTAGATGATATCTTGTTTACTAGTATTGGGCAATATTACCAGCTATGTCATTGATAATTAACTATAAATTTATGTACATTATCGAATAACATCCGTAAAAGATTAGCACTCACCTCGTCGGCGCAATAGTTGGTGATTCCTTATTATTTAAAATTGACTCCCAACCAAACACAACTTGAAAATACAAACATTGTACGTTATCGCTCATATTGCGAAGACAAAACAATCACGTTACAAACCTGTGATATAATGTATATACGGATCCTTGACGATTTGATTATGTATAGAAGAACGAGAGTTGAAAGATCGTGAGTTTTTGTTCTTAGCTAAACATAATATTTCACAAAATAGTTTATAATTACATTGACAATATCCTTTGTTAATGATATAATATGTAGGCGTTCAGAATGAATAGGGCGGTTTTTGTTAAATGGATGTGTTGTTGGCAGCTTACGCCAGAGGTAACGGGTTCGATTTGACATCAATCAGATTGCATTTAAAAAAACAGGACTGGTTTTGACAAAGGACTGATCTCGCATGTTATTTACAAAATCTTTGAGATTACTTTATAGTAGTTCTTAAATCAATTTACATGCAACACGAATAACTACGTTTATATTTACAAACGTGCAAATTATATTTCACCCAACTGGAGCTAAAATGTACCAAGCGCATTTTTATTTCATATACACTTGGTACCTTATTGCTCTGATGGGAAAAGAAGGTACCATAACGATTTAAAGACCGATAACGATGATTTTCAAATCAAATGAAGTCGGCACACATATCTCAGAGATATCTAGTATGAGACAGTATACAGTAAACAGTATACAGGTATACAGCTTTTTTTAATTTTGAATTTAATTAAATAACATATATAATCATTTAAAACTACATAATTGGTATTTGTGTCCGCTCAAATCAATAAAAAAACGGG
The DNA here is from genome assembly GCA_029582155.1 of Panopea generosa. Classification (NCBI taxonomy): domain Eukaryota; kingdom Metazoa; phylum Mollusca; class Bivalvia; order Adapedonta; family Hiatellidae; genus Panopea; species Panopea generosa. Next base: position 10,088,035 of record CM055907.1, on the reverse strand, counting down.
TATAATTGGAATATTTAGTATAAATTTTGACTGTCTGGAAAATACCTAATACAAAATACTGTTATTTATTGTAAAAACAACAACATGTATTTAAACACGGTATTGCCGCCGATATTTGAATAAGACCTGTCCCGTGGAATAACGGAAGTTATTTAAAAGTAATATCCGGTATTATTATCGATTAAATTCGCTTTATATCGCCGATCTTGATATATTCCTTCATATCATAGTGGTTATATCTGTGAATTGTCACTCGGTCTATACAAGTTCGAATCCTGTAACAAGAATAGTTTTTTTTTTATTATTTCCCTAGCAATACTAATTTGGCTCTTTAACTCGGCGTCTAACAGAAAGAAACTTTAATATCAACACAATGCGAAAAGAAAAAGTTCATATATGCATTGATATCTTTGCACATATCTAGCGATAATTCTAATACAGAAGGACGACGGAAATGGTCGAATATATACTATAGAATCGGAAATTTTACGATAATTTCCGGCAGCCAAGCATCTAATTAGTTTATTAGAATGACTGATCAGTAAATTTAGCATTAAAACAAGATTTATTCACGTTTATCATAAGTATCGGCTGTTATAATTGCATCGAAGTCCATGAGAATTCACGAAATGTTTGTCATTCATAAACAAGTTGTTTCTTTCTTTATAAAATCGTTCGTGTCTTGATTTTTGTTTGTTGGTTCAGTACTTCAATCATTCAGTCGCTCGTTCGCTTGCTTGCTCGTTATACAATAAAACTTGAGGTGAGATATACGTCAGATATTAAACAACTATGTAACTAAATGGGTTGCCAGTTGACAAATCGAGTTTGGGCAAACATAATAGTGAACAACTCAAACAAACCGAGAGTTTATTTTTTATCATTTTAAAACAATTGATGAATTTTCGAAAGATTTTAGCAGTATAAACTTATCAGTGTTTTAACAATTACCAGCTATTAAAGTGTTTATGTTTTGTTTTAAACTTATTTATTTTACCTCGGTTGTTAAACCAGTTCTTACACCTTAGACAAATCACGCTCGGTGTCTTCCTGGGTAGAACCAGTACGAAGCATATGCGGGAAAATGTCTTGCTCAAGTGCATCACACATAGCCGTGGCGGAGGATCGAACCTCCGATCATGTATTCGATGATCTACCACTGGACCTCGCGCCCACGATTATGTGTAATATTGGGGAAGGTAAATTACAAAACAAAAAACTATCCCATTCTCACAGTTTACCCAATTCGACGTAAACATGAAATGTACTTCCTCCTTTTGCAACACGATATCATACTGATATTATACAAGTATCAGTGTTACTGATATCAGGGCTCGAATTTAAGCACTCGCCACTCGCAAAATGCGAGCTGTATTTTGAAAATGCGAGTTGAAATTACTTAAGCTGGCATTTTTTTGCGAGTGGATTTCAAGTTGAGAAAATTACTTATTGTATTCATTTTATTGATTTTTGAAAATAAACAAGTATTATCCTGGTAAAAATAACGAGTTCTTGTCAATTTAACCAAATTTCTTTTGCTTCTCGCGCCAAATTACCCCCTAGCAGCACGATTGTCAAAGACATGTATTAAATATTTAATATGTGTAGACTGCGTTCAATTGTTTTTGATCTCAAGTTCATTCTGCAAAAAGGGATTAAAGTTAAAACCCGTCAACAACATATAATGAGTAGACTGCGTCTAGTTTGATTGATCGCGCACTCACTCTATAAAATAAAAGTAAAGTTGAAACCCGTCAAATTTATTGTTTACATATTTTGTCAGCTGTTAAAGTGGCTGATAAAATAACATCTTTTTCTCCATTGTACCGACGAATGAAAGTGAGTCCCAACAAGAAAAAAAGACAAATAATCCTTCCGTTAATACTGTAATGAAATGGGAGCGATAGCTCAATATCACACAGGGCTATAAACTTGACAATGACAAAATGGTGTGTCAATTGTAGAAACCACCGCGATCGACAGATCATCCATAATAATTAAACTATATTACTATGATATCATAACATTTACACATGTTAAACAATCGTCCTTGGCTAGATCTAGATCTTATTTTAAAACGAAAGGCCATTGGCTTTATTAATTCTATAAATAGAAATGTGTGTATGTCTCAATCTTAGTCTCTGTACACTTGTTATGATTTATATTTTGGTTTAGTTAAAGTGTTAATTTATGATATATCATTGTATGCATTTATTTATGGTAGTATAATAAATAACAAAGACAATTTTATATTTTTAAATATTTTGTTTTGTAAAGTACTGCTTTGAATTGTACCTTAACATATATAATAACCTTGATACCATTGTCTATAAATAAAAAAAAGCTAATAATGCATATTAAATAAAACGCAGGCTTTGAAACAATTAATTTTGGGTTTATTTAGACATTTAGGACTACAAGTTTCTGCGAAAATTGGTTTGGCTAGCTGGTTTCAAATTTGGCCAGTTGAAATTTTAGGCACTGGCCAAAATTGCCAGTGCACAAAAAAGTTAAATTCTAGCCCTGGATATAAACATCAAGGACAATACATGTTCGATGGTGTTAAGCATCGCTTTCTTCAGTTATCGTGATGGTGTCAACTTGAAACCGTATTCTAAGCACCACACTGGGGTATCATGCCGCCGACACATGGTATGATACACTATCCGTTCACATTATACTAATACCGGGCCGACCAGATCTACAACTATCCTCTAAATGCTAAGCACCACACTGGGGTATCATGCCGCCGACACATGGTATGATACACTATCCGTTCACATTATACTAATACCGGGCCGACCAGATCTACAACTATCCTCTAAATGCTAAGCACCACACTGGGGTATCATACCGTAGACACATGGTATGATACACTATCCGTTCACATTATACTAATACCGGGCTGACCAGATCTACTACTATCCTCTAAATGCTAAGCACCACACTGGGGTATCATAACGCAGACACATGGTATGATACACCATCCGTTCACATTATACTAATACCGGGCCGACCAGATCTAATACTATCCTCTTAATATTAAGCGCCATGCAAGGGAGCTTCTAGTACCATTTATTTCAAGTCCACTTTAGTGGATCGAACACGACCTTCATATGATACCTAAGATATACGAGGCGGACTATCTACCCCTAGACCACCGCTGCGGTCTCCCATGACAATAAAACATCACCTATGTATTATATTGAAACATAATATACACATGCGCCCAATTGTTGTTAGAATATTATGCTGTTTTATTATTTCTGATTTGGCAACACGATATCTTGTTTAGTAGTCGGTCTTTTATGGTCGATTGGTCTAAGGCGCCGTCTCAAGATCACTAACCTCTCATTGCTAAGGTTGTAGGTTCAAGTCCTGTTTGCTCCAGAAAATTTATGGGAGAAAGTGTGCCAGTAACTTGTTGAAGGACAATGGTTCTACTCTGATTCAGTCTGAGGTTTTCCTCAACCAATAAAAGTTGACATTGCGTTAAACCCACTCAAACAATGTGTTTACTAGTATCGGTCGCTATTACCAAATATGGCATTAATTATAAACTATAAATGTATGTATATTATCGAGTAACGTCCGTTAAAAATTAATTTTATGTGACACTGAACTCGTCACTGCTGTAGTTGGCGATTCCTTATTATTATAAAAAGGATACTAAATGACTCCTAACCTAAACACAACTTGAATATACAAAAAAAAATGTTATCGGTCATATCGCGCAGACGGTAACAATCACGTGTCAATCACGTGACAAACATTATATTACATATCGATTATCTGATATAGTATTACGACGATTGAAATAAAAATGCACTCTTAGTGAAACATATTTTATTTACAAATAGTATATAATTACACTGAAAATATCACACGTGATCTTCTACGTAGACGTTCAGAATGAAACGGGTGTTGTTTATAATTGATATATTGTTGGCAGCTTACGTCAGAGGTCAAGGGTTTGATTAGATTGCCTAAAAACCCGTTGTACTCATGACCGGTACTAACTAGGAAATGGACTCGGTGCTATTCACAAAATATTTGAGATTATTTCGTGTAATAGTTTAAATCAAATAATATAAGACGCAAAATAATACGTTTTTATTTACACATATGCAAAGCATATTTAAAGAAATATAACGTTGATTTTCAATTCAAATCGAATGTGCAGGTCGATCGAATGCAGATATATCTTATAAATATTAAAATACAAAGCTGTATGGATGGCAATTTAACTGAATATGAAATAGAAAGAATATTTTACAATACAACTTGAGATGAAGTATATGTCAGATATTAAACAACTAGTTGACAAATCGATTTTTGGCGAAACCAAGAGGGAGAAACTCCAATAAATCGAGAGTTTATTTTTTATCATTTCAAAACAATTTCTGATTATTATATAAATTAAAGCCTTAATAATGTGTCGGATAACGATATTTCACATGATGTATTTGTTGTATTTTATAGAACATATGTATATTTTTAATTTTTATTTTACAATTACAAACGGTGAATAGGTGCACTACGCGTCTGTCTATTTGATTCGTCAGGCACAATGGAACTTAGTTTCAGCATGCATGTTTGTTAGACATATTGAAGACAAATAATGCTTAAATAAAATTTTAAAGTGCCTTAAAGCGGTATAACCATTGTTTTCTACCCATTTAATCCAACAAATATCAAGTACAATTGTTACATCTAGTATAAATTGTTGCTATTTATATCATATCTTGGTGCAAAATATCATAACGATAGTTTACCGTCAAAAACATGTATTTAAAGGCGCTATTATCCCTGAAATTTGATTTAGACCTGATCCTTGGAATAACTTTATTGTTTAGTATATAATTTTATTCATATCGAAAAACATTCGGAAATATCCGAGTATCATCAATTATAAGTAAGTTTAAACTTAACTATTTACCGAGCAAGTGGTTAAGATTAAACGCCCAATCTTTTGTTTATTCCTACATAGCGCATGAGATTATATCTGTTGATTATGACCTGAATAAATGGGGTTCGAATCCCATGAAAAGTTACAATTTAGTTTTTAGTTTTTCTTTGTAAATTTTCATAGTAACACATTTTTCCCTATGGTACTCCATAAACGGCTTCTCATATCAAAAAAAAATTGTTCTAGCAAAATTTAAAAGAAAGATTATCCATATATGCATTTATATATTTGTACATATCAAATGACCGTTCTAATACTGAAGGATAACGGAGATTACCGAGTATATACGATTTTCGTCAGCGGAACAGCTAATTAGCTTATTAGAATTACTGTCTTGTTTCAATAGAATGTCCTCTGTTAGTTCAAATATGCAGGAAAAAAACATGGGGCTGACCAGATTGCTTTTTCAAAATTTTGATGGTTTGTTGACACCCCTTCACTTTTGATAATTCTCCCCATTTGTTGCAGTGTATCACTACGCATCTTTAAACTGTTTTATCTCCATCCAACTGCAACCAATGTCACCCAATCTTGGCAGAACTCACAAAAAGGTTCCAATGTTCCAATGTTCTCACATGTACAAAGAAATATGACCATTTTAAGCATTTTAAATTGGTGAGAAACACACGCAATATGTCTAAAAAGTACACCATGTCATGTCATTTTATGTTATGTCATGTCATGTCATGTCAAGTCATGTTATGTTAAATGAAATTCATTAATTTATTATTTACATTCACTTACTCACATTCACTTATTGATTACATCCGGAAATACTATTTCTTGATCCATATTTGTATTACAACTTTATGATATCCATTCATGAAATACAAACCTTCGTGTAAAGCCAACAAAAATATGCACTATAAAAGTTAGTCAGTTGTTAACTACCCTGGTATAGTTGTTAAATTTACTTCCGCATTCCTGATATATGTGGTAATATCTAGGAATTTACCTTTAAAATTAAAAAAAAAATATGTTTATAATTGAAAGATAGTTTAAATTAAAAGGATTTGTTCAAGTAAATATATACATATTGGTTGAAAGCTTAATTAATCCGCCTAATCCAACCATTGATAAAAGGTAATATCCAGGTGTACACAAATATCTACACACGATTTAATATATCATGAGTGAATGTCGTGAATAAAATTCCAGAATATTTACACTTACCTTTCTGTCCTCGCGGTATAACAACCTCTATTCCCCCTTTCTACTAATTTAGCAATTATCAGTAACACACTATGGTTTTTGCTTTTGAGATTATAGTAAAACAAGCATAAAGCTCCATTTTGAAGGAAGTACAATCGGAACAACTCGGTACGCGTGCTCCACATACCACTTAGAAAGATAACTCGTTTAATTTTGAAGATGTGTTACCCCCCTTATCAACTACACAAATCGAAGGGAATATGGAAGCTTTTGTCACAAATATAAACAATTAGGATATTTATAGAAACAGTTAATGCTTACATTACCGTTTGCCATGTTTGACATATGTAAATAATTTCAATATACATTTTATTACTATACATGTTCATACGGGAATGTTTACAGTATTCCGTACATCTTTGGCACGATTGGTAACGATGTTTAAATGTGTAGTTTTCTGCATTAAAGAAATATGATGCTGCCATGGTTACGGATATTAAAATATGAATGAAACAAATTATTTACTGGTGTGTGAGTGCTTGATTATTCCGACCGAAACAGAAAAATGTACTTTTATATAAATTTTTATGTTAACATGAGAATAATTGTGTTTAACACTGTACAAATGTTCTAGCTGCCGCATTTGTAAGAGTATATATTTTTTTTAATAATGTGATGACGGGAGTAGAGCGAGGTTGGGTGCACTTGGTAACAAGGATTAAGCTCCACAGCGGCGGTTTTTCTTACCTAGTGACATTTCCAAAGGTTGTGACCCCTGCCGTCACCTCTTCTCTATGTATATACAGTTCTTTATTGGGGGTGGGGGGGAGCGAGGTTGGGTGTACCTTGTAACTAGGTTTAAGCTCCACAGTGTCGGTTTTGTTATCATTGACCTTTCCAACGGTGGTGATCCTGTTGTCACCTCTTTTTCTATGTATATATAGTAGTTTATTATTTATGATGTAATGACGGGGGTAGAACGAGGTTGGGTGCACCTGGTAACTAGGTTTAAGCTCCACAGTGGCGGTTTTGATACCAATTGACCATTCCAAGCTCGTGACCCCTGTTGTCATCTCTTCTCTACGTATATATAGTACTTTATTATTTATGATGTAATGATTGAGGAAGAGCGAGGTTGGGTGCACCTGGTAACTAGGTTTAAGCTTCCAAGTACCGGTTGTGTTACCTATTGACCTTTCCAATGTGGTGACCCCTATTGTCGTCTCTTCTGTATATATATAAAGTACTTTATCATTGATGATGTAATGACGGAGGAAAAGCGAGGTTGGGTGCACCTGGTAACTAGGTTTAAGCTTCCCAGTGGCGGTTTTGTTGCCTATTGACCTTTCCAAGGTGGTGACCCCTGTTGTCACCACTACTCTATGTATATATAGTTCTTTATTATTGATGATGTAATGACGGGTGGTGGGAAAAGCGAGGTTGGGTGCACCTGGTAACTAGATTTAAGCTCCCCAGTGGCGGTTTAGCTACCTATTGACCTTTCCAAGGTGGTGACCCTTGTTGTCATCTCTTCTCTATGTATATAAAGTTCTTTATTATTGATGATGTAATGACAGGGGGGGCAGCGAGTTTGGGTGCACCTGTTAACTAGGTTTAAACTCTCCAGCGGCGGTTTTGTTGCCTATTGACCTTTCCAAGGTGGTGACTCCTGTTGTCATCTCTTCCCTATGTATATATAGTACTTTATTAATTATGATATAATGACGAGGGAAGAGCGAGGTTGGGTACACCTGTTATCTAGGAATAACCTCCCCAGTGGCGGTTTTGTTACCTATTGACCTTTCCAAGGCGGTGACCCCTTTTGTCACCTCTTCTCTATGTACAAATAGTACTTTATTATTGATGATGTAATGACGGTGGGAAAGCGAGGTTGGGTGCACCTGTTAACCAGGTTTAAGCTTCCCAGTATCGATTTAGTTACCTATTGACCTTTCCAAGGTGGTGAAAGTTGTTATCACAAATTTTCTATATATATATAGCGTGCTTTATTATTGATGATGTGATGACGGGGGAGAGCGAGGATGGGTGCACCTGCTTACCAGGTTTAAGCTTCCTAATGGCGGTTTTGTTACCTATTGAACTTTCCAAGGTTGTGACCCCTGTTGTCATCTCTTTTCTATGTATATATAGTACTTTATTATTTATGATGTAATGACGGAGGGAGAGCGAGGTTGGGTGCACCTGTTAACTAGGTATAAGATCCACAGTGGCGGTTTTGCTACCTATTGACCTTTCCAAGGTGGTGACACTTGTTGTCATCGCTTCTCTATGTATATATAGTACTTTATTATTTATGAATGATGACGGGGGAGAGCGAGATTGGATGCACTTGTTAACCAGGTTTAAGCTTCCCAGTGGCGGTTTTGTTACCTTTTGAACTTTCCAAGGTAGTGACCCTGTTGTCACCTTTTCTGTATGTATATATTATACTTTATCATTAATGATGTGATGATGGAGGGAGAGCAAGGTTGGGTGCACCTATTAACCGGGTTTAAGCTCCACAGTGGCGGTTTTGTTACCTATTGAACTTTCAAAGGTGGTGACCCCTGTTGTCAGGTTTTATCTATGTATATATAGTACTTTATTATTGATGATGTAATGACGTGGGGAGATCGAGGTTGGGTGCACCTGTTAACCAGGTTTAAGATTCCCAGTGTTGGTTTTGTTACCTATTGACCTTTCCTTCGTGGTGACCCCTGTTGTCACCTCTTCTCTATGTATATATAGTACTTTATTATTTATGATGTAATGACGGAGGGAGAGCGAGTTTGGGTGCACCTGGTAACTAGGTATAAGCTCCATGGTGGCGGTTTTGTTACCTATTGACCTTTCCAAGGTGGTGACCCCTGTTGTCACCTTTTGTCTATGTATATATAGTACTTTATTATTGATGATGTGATGACAGAGGGAGAGCGATGTTGGGTACACCTGTTAACTAGGTTTAAGCTCCACATTGGCGGTTTTGTTACCTTTTGACCTTTCCAAGGTGGTGACCCCTGTTGTCAGGTTTTATATATGTATTTATAGTACTTTATTATTGATGATGTAATGACGGGGGAGATCGAGGTTGAGTGCACCTGTTAGCCAGGTTTAAGTTTCCCAGTTGCGGTTTTGTTACCTATTGACCTTTCCAAGGTGGTGACCCCTGTTGTCACCTCTTCTCTATGTATATATAGTACTTTATTATTTATGATGTGATGACGGGGGAATATCGAATTTGAGTGCACCTGTTAACCAGGTTTAAGCTTCCCAGTTGCAGTTTTGTTACCTATTGACCTTTCCAAGGTGGCGACCCCTGTTGTCACCTCTTCTTTATGTATATATAGTACTTTATTATTTATGATGTGATGACGGAGGGAGAGCGAGGTTTGGTGCACCTTTTAACTAAGTTAAAGCTCCGTAGTGGCGGTTTTGTTACCTATTGACCTTTCCAAGGTGCTGACTCCTGTTGTCACCTCTTCTATATGTATATAAAGTACTCTATTATTTATGATGTAATGACGGGGGGAGTGCGAGGTTGGGTGCACCTGTTAACAAGGTTTAAGCTTCCCAGTGGCGGTTTTGTTACCTATTGACCTTTCCAAGATTGTGACCCCTGTTGTCACCTCTTCTCTCTATATATATAGTACTTTATTATTTATGATGTAATGACGGGGAGAGAGCGGAGTATGATGCACCTGTTAACAAGAATTAAGCTCCACAGTGGCGGTTTTGTTACCTATTGAACTTTCAAAGGTGGTGACCCCTGTTGTCAGGTTTTATATATGTATATATAGTACTTTATTATTGATGATGTAATGACGGGGGGAGATCGAGGTTGAGTGAACCTGTTGGCCAGGTTTAAGTTTCCCAGTTGCGGTTTTGTTACCTATTGACCTTTCCTTGGTGGTGACCCCGGTTGTCACCTCTTCTCTATGTATATATAGTACTTTATTATTGATGATGTGATGACGGAGGGAGAGCGAGGTTGGGTGCACCTGTTAACTAGGTTTAAGCTCCACAGTGGCGGTTTTGTTACCTATTGACCTTTCCAAGTTTGTGACCCCTGTTGTCACCTCTTCTCTATGTATATATAGTACTTTATTATTTTTGATGTAATGACGGAGGGAGAGCGAGTTTGGGTGCACATGTTTACTAGGTTTAAGCTTCAAAGTGGCGGTTTTGTTACCTAATGACCTTTCCAAGGTGGTGACCCCTGTTTTCATCTCTTTTTCTATGTATATATAGTACTTTATTATTTATGATGTGATGACGGGGAATATCGAATTTGGGTGCACCTGTTAACCAGGTTTAAGCTTCCCAGTTGCAGTTTTGTTACCTATTGACCATTCCAAGGTGGCGACCCCTGTTGTCACCTCTTCTCTATGTATATATAGTACTTTATTATTTATGATGTAATGACGGGGGAGAGCGACATTTGGTGCACCTGTCAACTAGGTTAAAGCTCCGTAATGGCGGTTTTGTTACCTGTTGACCTTTCCAAGGTGGCGACTCCTGTTGTCACCTCTTCTATATGTATATATAGTACTCTATTATTTATGATGTAATGACGGGGGGAGTGCGAGGTTGGGTGCACCTGTTAACAAGGTTTAAGCTTCCCAGTGGCGGTTTTGTTACCTATTGACCTTTCCAAGGTTGTGACCCCTGTTGTCACCTCTTCTCTCTCTCTATATATAGTACTCTATTATTTATGATGTCATGACGGGGAAAGAGCGGAGTATGATGCACCTGTTAACAAGGATTAAGCTCCACATTGGCTGTTTGTTACCTATTGTCCTTTCCAAGGTGGTGACCCCTGTTGTCAGGTTTTATCTATGTATATATAGTACTTTATTATTAATGATGTATTGACGGGGGGAGAGCGAGGTTAGGTCACCTGTTAACCAGGTTTAAGCTATCCAGTGGCGGTTTTGTTACCTATTGACCTTTCCAAGGTGGTGACCCCTGTTGTCACATTTTCTCTCTCTATATATAGTACTTTATTATTGATGATGTAATGACGGGGAGAGAGCGGAGTATGATGCACCTGTTAACAAGGATTAAGCTCCACAGTGGCGGTTTTGTTACCTATTTACCTTTCCAAAGTAGTGACCCCTGTTGTCACATTTTTCTATGTACATATAGTACTTTATTATTTATGAGGTGATGACGGGGGAAAAGCGAGATTGGGTGTACCTGTTAACAAGGATTAAGCTCCACAGTGGCGGTTTTCTTACCTATTGACCTTTCCAAGGTGACTGCTGTTGTCACCTCTTTTCTATGTATATAAAGTTCATTATTATTTTTGATGTGATGACGGGGGAAGATCTAGGTTGGGTGCACCTTTTAACCAGGTTTTAGCTTCCCAGTGGCGATTTTGTTACCTATTGACCTTTCCAAGGTGGTGACCCCTGTTGTCATCTCTTCTCTATGTATAAATAGTACTTTATTATTTATGATGTAATCGCGGGGGAAGAGCGAATTAGGCTGCAACTGTTAACCAAGTTTAAGCTTCCCAGTGGCGGTTTTGTTACCTATTGACCTTTCCAAGGTGGTGACCCCTGTTGTCATCTCTTCTCTATGTATATATAGTACTTTATTATTGATGATGTGATGACGGGAGAGGAGGGAGGTTGGATGCACTTGGTAACTAGGTTTAAGTTTCCCAGTGGCGTTTTTTTTTATCTATTGACCTTTCCAAGGTGGTGACCCTCTGTTGTCTGCTTAAACGTTCTAGTTGTGTTTGTTTAAGAACATATATATAACGTATGCATGAGTTTGGTATTATTGATCGATGTCTAGCCATAATGTAACACTGTAAAAAGATGATGGGGTCGCGGTATGTTCCATAAACACGGCGGTGAAACACGACGATAAGAACATCGTTAAAATATAATCACATCTCAACGGCCGTTTGAAACGGGTTGCTTTTATATGAAATGATTTTTACATTTTAATGTATAAAAATATATGACATTAGATAATCATAAAGTAAAAATACGAATTGCAAGAACAAGAAAAGTACTCCATTCAATAAAGATTTCTTGTGATACAAAAAATGTTTTGTAAAAAATTATTAACACATGTAAATGAAAATAGTAATAAGGTATATCAACACGTATACATTCCACGGATGTATGGATTAACAAATGTTAAAATTACGATGAACGCAAAATTCTATAAATACTACCAAAAAAAGAGAGCGATTTTTTTAATATTTTAATATGATTGTATATTATATACTGTACAATGACTGAGATATTTCTAGAAAAATTGACAACTAGATTTCTTACAATATTCGATTATTTAACCCTACCCTACGTAGAGAAAACATTTTAAAGCAAACGTCAATGTCGATATAGTGCATTAAGTATACGTTTAGTGATTACTAAACAACAAGTTTGTTCTTAACATTATTCTAGTATTTTGTACACACTTCTTATATATACTACTGTTGTTGAGTGGCAACTAGTTTGTCTATAGCATTTATAATAGTGTGTTTCTTACATGTACAGAACCGTCAATAAACGGAACGGGATTCCAAAACAATACTATCATTTCTGACTAACTTCACGCCTGGATGTGGAATGTGGACATCATGGTTGTCAATTATCAAAACAATAGGTCTGGCTTTTCTGAAGTTCGGAGCAAACTGTTACACATTCATAAAATGAGCTTGAAAAAAATACCCACTATTGTTAGCAATGAAAATCCACGATTCAGGTACATTTTGTTACGTCGTGTTATGTACCGGACGCCAACATCTGATGAAACACCAAGGGAATCGACGCGAGTAACTAAATATTAAGGTATTTAAATTGGAGTCGTACACTTCAACGAAATCCCCATTCTAAAAATAGACAGCACTTAAAATACTGATTGACGACAATTGCATCATCATTCGGACTTTTTTTTAAGATAAACAATTATAAACCTGTGTAACGGATCAAACTGAAATCAAATTGAAATCATGTGACTCATTTGAGACCAAATATGTTGAAATTTTAAGCGGAAAAATTATTTTATTTTAATCTTGGCACCTAACCCAAGTTATGAAATCCTTTTTCAATATATTATTATAAATAAACTTTTGGCAACATTGGGTACAGTGGGCGCGCACGCGCGCACACACACACACACACACACACACACACACCAACCGCAATGGACCGAACCGAAAAAAAAATCCATGAAATTTGTTCTGTTCATTACAATTAATAAAAAACAATTAATGTTTGCTTCCAATATGACATTCACCAAAAACATATTTATATTAATAGTGAACTGCATTTAAATGTTTGAAAACGGATGATGACATAGGCAAAAAATCTTGAAAAAGGGCAATTAAAGCGGTCCGTAGAGTAGTTGCGGTAGTCTAGTGGTAAGCATGCTTACTCCCAGACCCAGAGGTTCTTGGTTCGAATTAAAAAAGTAATATTTCGTCTTTTTAAAGTTTTAAGCTGCCTTAATTGTAAAAGTAGCCCTTTATCAGACCAGTTTTACTTATAATTAATGTTGATATTAAAATGAATCATCACACGATACAATCTGCAACAAAATGGCGGACGATTGGGATCTGCGAAAAAATGGCGCACGATTGGTGAATCGTCATTAAAAAAAATTGCAAAATCCGAAATATGGAGGCATTTCAGCCTAAATTTTGGCTATTGTACATTTCCAAAACTGACATGGTACGCCGTGATACATACCGCGGTACTCACTAAAAATCTGGGATATACCATCGTACTTTTTCTCGTTGTACCCACCTCTATTATACACTGACGTGTATGAAAACAATGACAGAATAGTTATCATGGTGCGAGGAGACCCTTAGGAAATATCCCTTTTCCATGGAGTATTGTAATTGCAGAACTAAAATGCTAGACAAATGATAATATATGCAGCAACAGGGCAACATCAAGAGGATGCCAGTTGCCAATACGGTCTAGTATCGTTAGGAATAATCATTTGTTGCGTACAATAGAAGTTAATTCGGATGTTTGAAGCATTTTACCCTGTATGTTTTAACCTGCGAAATGACTTATCAAGGGTTTTTTTAACTTGTCGATAACAAAGTCAAATTGAAGGCAAATAATAAATGGCAACGTGAATAAAAGTTTGAATGACTGCAAAAAGCACGAGTTTACGGCTTTCCCAACCACCTTGGAAAAAACGTCGCCTGTTAATTTATGTTATCTTGCATAAATTGCGACAGTTTCTTGATATTTTCTTGATATTTTGTAAATTTTACATTCTTTGATGATCAAGGAAACATAAAATACTACTTACCTTAAAAAACAAACACTGTGAAGGAGAAAAAATGCGTTTTCTTTCACATTACTAAATTAATTGATATTTGGCTCTCCGATGCACGAAGTCATGTACTTTCGTATTTGGTTGGTTGAAATTGGTCACTTGATTTGTTTACTTCCTCGCACGCATTCAATTTTCAAACGAATAAAGTCTGTGAAGCCGAATACAACACTGAGGGCAGCACCTGTTTTGGCGTAAATAGGTCAACTACCATAAAACTTCAAAATTATTAACTGCTATATTTCTCAGTCAGAAGTAGTAATAACATACATAAAAGAACAGCGAATCATTTTAACGGAAGTAACTTTATACCTTTTTGAATAGCATACTTAAAAACAACAACGAAAAAGCACATTTTGAAAGATACTTAAATCAGGAAACAACCTTAAAACACAGCTAAAAACAAAGTACTTCGAGTACCGAAAGAAAAAAATGCATGCTTAAGATACTGTCAAGGATCAATTCTGACCACCAAGACAGGGTGGTAGCATATATGCATTTAGAAACTATACATATCATATATTAAAAGTTAGGTACAGAGTCTTAAAGTAAAATGAAAAAATAAATCAATAAAATGGATTACTGACCTAACATTAATGATAGTCAGTACAAAACTCTGGAATTAGTTAAAAGAAAACCTACACAAATCCCAATCTGAATATGTGCCATCCAAGTTACGGAGGGGTAAGCGCTCACTGCCCATGATTACGCAAGACATAAGGCGGGCAGCAAGAAAACGCAACAGACTCTATGACCGTTGCAAGCGAATCGAATAAGTTAACACCGTAATTGGAGGCACGTTACCAAAAGCAAAATACAACTACCTCATAGTTAGTTCTTGGAGGATTTGTTAGGCATCACTGAAGATCAAGACAATAAAAAGGTAAACATTGAACGTATTTTTACCTACCTGAAGAGTGTTAGGAGGGACAGTGAAGACATAGTACCATTACGATCTGAAGGCAACAAGGCGAATATCCCCAACATACAGTTTAAATCAGTGTTTTCTGCTCGAAACCCAATGGCTAACCAGGCAACAACACCTACATGATCATAAAGCTGCTGCCACAGGCAAAATGAAACCACTAGTGCTGAAGGAATTAAGTTTAAAAATTGCACATATCTTAAAGGTAATATTTCAGCAATCATTTAAACAAGGCCAAGTACCAAAATATTTGACGACAGCAAATGGGACACCATTCTCAAATATGACATTATATCTCTGGATATAGGGAGAAGAGATCGTGTGAGACACAACTTGTTATGCTAGAAGAGGATTTGGCGAAAACTTGCAGCGAAGGAAAGCAAATTGACCTCATCCTCCTAGATTTCAGCAAGGCATTTGATAAAGCTATTCACGAGAAACTGCTCCACAAACACTAGTATTTCGGAGTCCAAGGTAATTCTTTAAACTGGATAAAAGCATTTCTCCGTGAAGGGACACAAACTGTAGTTTCTGAGGATGAGCTATCTGGTAAAATTGAAGTCGCTTCAGGGGTACCCCAATGATTTGCCCTGGGCCCTATCTTATTTCTTACCTACACTAACGCTCTGCCTGAAAGTATTACCTCACAAGTAAGGCTATTTGCAAGCAATACAGCTTTATATCTTACGATCAACGATTACAAGATCGAAAATCAGACTTTACAGACTGACCTTGAAAACTACAGAGATGGGAAGCCTTGAAGATCATCTACAAACAAAATATTATTAAAGTATTGCAGGTCAGAGACACCAACTTGAAGTTTTTCATCGTTTAACCTGATCCCCTTTACAAATGACTTGTATTGTATACACATGTGTTAGCTAATATGTGATATTTTCAATGTAATTTTATACTATTTGTGAATAAAACATGTTTAAATTAAATGACTTTTGTAAAACAACTTTGAGATTTTGATCATGTTCCGCGCTTGTTCTCCCGAAAACCAAAACATCATAGACAATTGCGACAACCTCTGTTATCCCTTCAAGTAATTCGTCGGTTTTTCTATGAACTTCATCTTCTGAGGAACGTAACCCGAATGATAATTTGAGATGCCTGTACCTCCTATAACAGGTGTAAAAGGTAGTTAGGAATGAAGATTCATCTTAAAGCTTAATTTAAGTTGGAATACTTTTACTGATTTACGTTGAGCTTCTGTTAGGTTTAACGTGTTGGTATACTTCACGTCTCTTTTCTCCGACCCATAGAAGTAAATATGTTTCTTGTATTTCTTCTTCCTTTTCTTTCAGCGTCCCTGTGAAAATGAGTTCAGCATACTGCTTGAACATTTTCAATTCGTTTACACCAAGTTGCAGTCAATAGACAGTGGTGGTATCCATCATGAATGCTTCAATGCATCAATTATTTAATATCATATTCAACTTTAGTCAATTAATTCAGTACTTTTGACACCATGTTTTGTTATGATGGAATTAACGACTAACCACAATGCGACTTTCTGTTACCAATGGGTGTGTTATGCCTTTGTTATAGTTCTCCTAGCAGTGGTATAGCAGGTTTAAAACTAGCATTGAAGCATGAGACGAATGACTGTAAGCCTGTAAATGAGACTGCGGTTCGAGTAATGTCCCTATAGAATAGAACCAGAAGAATGATGTAGATACGGTTTTGTTTTCGAATTAAAGTTTCCTTATGCTTAGCTTCTTAAATGACTACAACTATGAATGCTGCCCAAACTTCGTAACTATCACATAAAGGACAATTATATTATAAGATTTATAGTTTGAAAACCGTTTGTCCTAATACTAATACTACTACAACTGCTGCTACTACTACTACTTCTACTACTACTACTGCCACTACTACTGCTACTACTGCTGCTACTACTGCTACTACTGCTGCTGCTACTACTTCTACTACTTCTACTACTATTACTACTACTACTTCTGCTATTACTACTGCTTTTACTACTACTAATACTGCCACTACTACTACTACTTCTGCTGCTGCTGCTACTGCTGCTGCTGCTGCTGCTATTACTACTTGTACTACTACACTATTACTATTTCTATTACTACTACTATTACAACTACTACTACTACTACTGATGTGACTACTACTACTGCTACTATTATTACTGATACTACTACTAATTCTACTACTACTGATTCTGCTACTACTGCTAATACTACCACTGCTACTACTACTACTACTACTTCTACTACTATTACTACTACTATTTCTACTACACCTACTACTACTAACTCTACTACTGCTACTACTTCTCCTACTTCTACTACTACTACTATTATTATTATTACTACTACTCTACAACTACTACTATTATTGCTTCTACAACTACTACTACTTCTACTACTATTACTTCTAATACTTCTGCTACTGCTGCTATTACTACTACTACTGCTGCTACTACAACTACTACTTCTATTGCTACTACTACTACTGTAACTACTACTTCTATAACTACTACTGTTATTACTACTACTACTACTATTACTGCTGCTACTACTACTATTACTACTACTACCACTACTCTTACTACAACTGCTCCTACTAATTCAACTACTACTACTAATACTACTACTACTAATACTACTACCACTTCTACTACTACTATTACTATTACTACCACTTCTACAACTACTACTATTATTACTACTATTACTACTACTGCTACTACTGCTGCTGCTGCTGCTACTACTGCTATAACTACTATTACTACTACTACTACTACTGCTGCTACTGCTGCTACTACTACTTCTACTTCTACTGCTACTGCTACTATTACTACTACTAATAATGACAATAAAATAATGATAATGATAACAAGGACTTAAATATATATATATATATACATATCCGTCCGTGATAATAATAATAATAATAATAATGCCAACATAATAATAGACTTAATAGTTATAATAATAATTATATAGGTCGCTTTCAACAATTTTTCAGTCATATGCATCTGTAAAGAATAAAGACTACTGCATGTATACTACAGATACACCTATGATATATATAATATAACACATCACCTATTCTATGGAGACTTTCAGGTTCCTGTGACCATATTACATTATGCACAGTTTATCGTAATAGAGGAAGTAATCCATTTTATTCTGACAATATATATTACTTGGGTTATTTCCGTTTACCAATTCGCGTTTTTTAGGTAAACTTAGAGTTCCCATAGTTTAATCATTGCTCAACAGAATGTATGACTGTGTATCTGTATGTGTTTTTAATTAAAATTTTACACCTACTTTTAACATATCCAATAGGCGCTATATATTTACACATTTATGGTAGATCATAATACGTAACTTTAAAATCAAATCAAATCGAATACATTTTATTTAATGTTGGCATGATAAATACACAGTAAACATAAGCTATATACAAAACTTTTGAACCGACAACACAGAAATCTTAGTCAACTTTGGAATAATAACATTTGACAAATCGTTTATTTGACGATTATACAATTATGGACTTTTCAACTGTGCAATATGATGTGATATGTACTAGAAAATAAATATTGACCGAGGTGGTTGGCAAGGTCATTTTTTATGTTTTTCTGGTGCATAGCACATCATATTACACAATTGAAAAGTCCATTACTGTTTTATTACATACAATATAAATAAATGAAGACTTTACTAGCTTTTTCGTATAGGAAATGCCAAAAAATCAGCAAGTTCAGATTATACATTTTATGTAACAATAGTATATAAAAGTAAAATTAAAATAAAATTCGCCTAGTGGGATTCGAACCATGGCGATAAATATCAAAATCTTACACAAGTTCAACGTCTTAATCTTCAGTCACACTGGATCATAC
Organism: Panopea generosa; assembly: GCA_029582155.1. Taxonomy (NCBI): domain Eukaryota; kingdom Metazoa; phylum Mollusca; class Bivalvia; order Adapedonta; family Hiatellidae; genus Panopea; species Panopea generosa. The sequence goes on along the minus strand of CM055907.1, from coordinate 10,068,790 downwards.
GTTTTCTGGATCGTACGATTGGTGGCAATTTTGGCGAGGTACGACCAATCGGCAATTTTGCTACGATCTCAATTAGTGATCGCATACTGCGACAACAAGTCTCCTTCCTTTTCATTGGATAAGAGCGATCACATGGTGATCCCTATATATCGATCGTGGGTCAGTAGATTCCAATGGAGGGCAGGCAAAACAATATATCAAACATGTTTGAAAGTGATACGTAAAAACTGAGAAAGTGAGAACTTATTTATAAATACAGATACACATAAGACTTCAATAGGGCCTTAATGAGGTTCGAGATTGTATGTATTAAAAAATATTGTCACTGAAACAAATCAATTATTTGGTTATTGACATTGATATCTCGGTATGGCGTCACTAATAACACTGATATATTGGCATAATGTTACTAATAACATTGATATCTCGATATAACGACACTTATAACATTGATATCACGGAATAATGACACTAATAACACTGATATATTAGCACAATGTCACTAATAAAATTGATTTCTCGGTATCATGTCACTAATAACATTGATGTCTCGGTATGGTGTCACTAATAACACTGATATATTAGTATGGTGTCACAATAACATTGATGTCTTGGCATAATGTCACTAATAACATTGAATTCTCGGTAATGTTTCACTAATAACATTGATATCTCGGTATGGTGTCACTAAAAACACTGATATATTGGTATGGTGTCACAATAACATTGATGTCTTGGCATAATGTCACTAATAACATTTATTTCTCGGTAATATGTCACTAATAACATTGATATCTCGGTATGGCGTCACTGATAACACTGATATATTGACAGAGTGTCACTAATAACAATGATATCTCGGTAAAATGACACTAATAACATTGATATCATGGTATGGTGTCACTAATAACACTGATATATTGGCATAATGTCACTAATAAAAATGATTTCTCGGTAAGGTGTCATTTATATCATTGATATCACGGTAATATGTCACTAATAAAATTGATATCACGGTTTGATGACACTAATTTTGCTGATATCTCGTTATGATGACACTAATAACATTGATATCTCAGTATAATGACACTAATAACATTGATATCTTGGCATAACCTCACTAATAACATTGATTTCTCGGTATAATGACACTAATAACATTGATATCTCGGTATGACGACACTAATAACATTGATATCATGGAATGGTGTCACTAGTAACGCTAGTATATTAGCATAATTTCACAAATAAAATTGATTTCTCGGTATATTGTCACTAATTACACTGATATATCAATATGATGACACTAAGAACATTGATATCTCGAAATAATGTCACTAATTACATTGAAATATCGGTATGGTGTCACTTATAACGTTGATATTTTTGGTATGGTGTCACAAATAACATTGAAAGATCGTTATGATGTCACTAATAACATTGCTTTCTCACTGTAATGTCGGTGATTATATTGCATTTACGATGCTCTCAAGCGTTATCGGACCTTATAATAATTATAGAGTTGGCGTCATTGAGGAAATTATAATCACGTAATTTTGATACTGATTACATTAATGTTTCCATATGACGCCACTAATGCCGTATATATTTCGGTGTGACGTCACTTCGTACAGGTTGTACCTGTATAATGCGGACAAATTACAATATAACAGGTATATGTAGTGTCACCGCGAAGATTTAAAATAACTGTATTTTCAGACATTCACAACTTCTAATTCTTATTTATATGTGTTAATCCTTTATCCTTGTCACCGTCCACGTTAAGTTACGATGCACATATATACTCACTATTATCATTTAGTTGATAATTTAAAAACCTGCAGTTTTATATCTCGTATGGAACTATTAGACACCGCAAGTTTTGTTTGATCTTTAGAAAGGCAGATAGAGTATGGATACCACATAGAGACCAACTTGTGTGTGCTCATAATAGTACACGCGGTAGATATTTGTACAACAGAGTGTGTTTCATTGCTACATACAAAGAAGCAGCCAGACTGACACGCGGCTATTCCTGTTGGTACCTTTATCCTGTCATCTTTAATCATCACTTTTGTCACATCCTTTGTATCGTATAAATACACGGCGTGTTCGTCCTTTATATTGAGAATCAGTTTGTTTTCTGCCTTCATGTAAGCACACTTGGAGTCATTAATACCGTAGACTTTACTTCGGAAGTCGACATTGAACTGTTGTTCTTCTCCTGTTTTAGAAACTATACACGCCGGTATGTCTCGGTCGTAATTATTCACGGCAAAATGGTTGTCGTCGTAAACAGATATCGAGAAGCATGTGCACGTCGTTGTTATTGTCTGTATAGGTGTAAGCGTGTTGTCCTTATTCACATCAAACACGTCTATCTGTTTATTAATATTAGTTAGATATAGTTTATTATCAGACGGAGAAACAACGCCCAATGGTATATTTTTTAATTTGTTTGTTCCAACAATATCCAGCTTTTCATTCATTATCAGATATTTGTAGTCCCTATTGCTGCTATTAGACTTTCACACTTTACACGGCATTCGTTTAGCTCACATGATTTCTGCTTCTGAATTGTGGCCGTCTCATTCAGTATCTTTTTTTCAAATTCATCGATTTTCTTATTCAATTCTGCTCGAACCGTTTGAATAGTTTCTTTGATTGTAGCTACTTGATCATCTATTACCTTTTCAGACTTTCTAAAATGGTTTGCAGGTTTTCTCAATTTATCTTTGATGGTCTTCAAGTTTGTCTTTATTGTTTCCATGTCCTGTTCGTCTTTGTTCTCAGCTATTTGATCAATCTCGACAACATTTTTACTCGATTTGTTTTGAGTGAGTTTCACAGCGGTCCAACCCTGTCATCGATCTACAGAGATCAATTTGACTTAAGTTGGTCGCTATATCTTCAATTTCCATCAATTCATGACCTTCTGTGATGGAAAACGTACCATGGATATTAACACAGGAAGAACAAAGATACTCTTGACAATCTGAACAGAACTTCTCGGCCTTCTCGGAGTTGTCTCTTTTTTTGCAAGGTTGACAGTGTATGTCTTTGGTTTGGCCCTCACCTCCCTTCAGAGACTTCATTTCTTTTAAAGACAATATAGCATAGTTAAATGGCAGTGATTTCGTCCATCCATCTGAAAGTATGTCTTTCTTCTTAGCGACAGTGATCTTTTTACAAAGTGGACACTCTATCACGTCCTTTAAGGTCCCGCTGGTTTTCATTTCCGTAACATGTGAGTTGATACATGGTTCACACAGCGTATGTAGACATGACAGTAGTTTTGGATCTTTGTACGTTTCAAGACATAAAGGACAGTTTAGTTTAACCTGTTCTGCCCTTAGCTCGTCGCTGACATCCTCATTATATTTAGCCGCCATATTATTGGTAAGCAGTACTGAAAATATAGAAAATATATGCAGACGAGGTACACGTTATCTACAAAAATGAACAGACCAGTTTTATCTACACGTTTATAGGGACACAGGACAATCAATATTTACTCATGTCCACGTGTCACCTGTGAACGTATATCCATATGGAAACGAAATATTACTATTGAAAACGTTATATCAATTAACATGTACTACGACAGTGGTTAAGTTAGTTTGTATAACATGAGTGAAAAATCTTTAAAATAGAATTATGTTATTTATTATTTTATTTCTATCTATCCTACCAACATAAAATTTAGAAATAAAATATGTTGTTTTTTTATACAACTTAAACAAATACGAGAAATTTGATGTCCTTGAACCGTTTACAAGAGTAGCTCCCCTTTTGAAAAAAGAATCGAAACTTAGCGTCTGCACACATAATATGGTATTCTGATATCGTATGCGCATCATGTAGATATATAACTTTAGATATCATTTTATCAAACTTGCTGTGTGTCCCTTTTAAACAAGAATTAAAAAATAAATTATAGAAAAACATTATGTATGTGAAATATAAAGTTAAGTGTGCTATTTCCGCCCTTATACCATATCTGAATGCATATAGATGTGATATCGAAATATATATTTATTAGGCATTTGCAGAATATAGTTCTGTACTTAGTTCGAATTTTATTAATGAGCAAATATCGCACTTTTTAATATATGTTACGTTAATGTACAGATAGCAAACTCTATATGTTAAAATGTCGGACAGTTTGATACACGGGAGTCAGATACGCTGTTGCACGGAATATGGTAACATCTAAAGGCGCATTGTAACATATATCGAAAAAAATAACGCAGTTTAAACGTCTAACATTTATTGCATATACATGTATATCTGATATCTCAATGCATAGAGATATTACAGCACGAAGAAGAAATATCTGATTATTGTCGTGTGCAATTTAGGGGGCAAGTAGGTTAAGACGCTGTCGATTAATGATCAATAACCTCACATTGCTCAGGTTGAGGATCCAAACACTTTATATAAGAATATTTGTTAGCTACTAGCGGAAAGAACAGTTGTTCGACTCAGATTCATTCTGAGGGTTTCCTCCTAAAATAGCATATGCCATATTATTACAACCTCTTGTGTGTTGACAATGGTGTTTAATTCCATTCTTAATTACGTATTAAAATTACGTATTATTTATGACGTCTTTTTAATGACGTACATATTATTAATTATTAATTATTAAACTACAGATTATTAGTTATATATTACTTACTCTCTCTCTCTCTCTCTCTCTCTCTCTCTCTCTCTCTCTCTCTCTCTCATCATTACAAAACAGACACTAATCCATTGTTCTCGCATTTACCCAATTCCACGTAAACCACTACAACCACGATCTGTATATGGAATGTACTTCCTTATTTTAAACATGATATCATAATATACAAGTATCCGCATGTATGTACTGACATAAATATCAAGGAAAATAAAATAAATAGTATGTGGCGTTTAGCGTCGCTTTCGTCAATACTTCAGTTAAATCGCGACGGTGTCCACTTGAGACAGTATTCTTAGGGCTGCCACACTGAAGTATCAAGCCGCAGACACATGGTATGATACCTCACCCAATCACATTATACTGACACCGGGCCAACCAGATCAAGAACTTTCCTCTAAATGCTAAATGCCAAGCGAGGACGCTTCAATTACCATTTTTCAAGTCTTTGATATGACCCGGCCGGAGATCGATAAATATATGAACATTATCAAATAACGTCCGTAACACATTCATTTAAGTTGACACTCGCCTCATGACTGCTGTAGTTACTGATTCCTTATTATTTAAAAAGTGTATTAAATAACTTGAATATAAAAACATTGACGTTATTGCTCATATCGCGCAGACGAAATACTCGTAATACGTGACAAACATGTTATATTATATTGACGTGCAAAGTCTATCAAACGAAAGATAACGTTTAGTTTTAATTCAAATCAAATCGGTATGATATAGATATCAAAACTGAAACACGGTTGGGTTATCATATAAATATCAAAACTGAGACACGTGTTGGGTTATCTTATAGATATCAAAACTAAGACACAGCTGTGTTATCTTATATATATCAAAACTGAGACACTGTTTGGTTATCGTACAAATATCAAAACTGAGACACGGTTGGGTTATCTTATAGATATCAAAACTGAAACACGGTTGGGTCATCGTATAAATATAAAAACTGAGACACGGTTGGGTTATCTTATAAATACCAAAACTGAGACACAGCAGGGTTATATAATAGATACCAAAACTGAGACACGGCTAGATTATCATATATATATCAAAACTGAGACACAACTGGATTATCTTATAGATATCGAAACAGAAACACAGCTGGATTATCTTATAGATTTAAACTGAGACACGGCTGGATAATCTGATAGATATCAAAGTGAGTCACGGCTGGAATATCTTATAGATATCAAAACTGAGACACAGCTGGATTATCTTATAGATATCGAAACAGACACACGGCCTGGATTATCTTATAGATATCAAAACTGAGACACAGCTGGGTTATCTTATAGATATCGAAACAGATACACGGCCTGGATTATCTTATAGATATCAAAACTGAGACAAAGCTGGGTTATCTTATAGATATCAAAACTGAGACACAGCTGGATTATCTAATATATATCAAAACTGAGAGACAGCTGGTTTATCTTATAGATACAAACTAAGACACAGCTGGATTATCTAAAGATATCAAAACTGGGACACGGCTTGGTTATCTTATAGATATCAAAACTGAGACACAGCTGGGTTATCTTATACATATCAAAACTGAGACACAGCTGTGATATCTTATACATATCGAAACTGAGACACGGCTGGGTTATCTTATAGATATCAAAACTGAGACACGGTCGGATTATCTTAAACATATCAAAACTGAGACAAAGCTGGGTTATCTTATACATATCAAAACTGAGACACGACTGGGTTATCTTATAGATATCAAAACTGTGACACATCTGGATTATCTTATAAATATCAAAACTGAGACTGAGACAAAGCTGGGTTATCTTATAAATATTAAACTGAGACACGGCTGGATTATCTGATTGATATCAAAGTGAGACACGGCTGGATAATCTTATATATATATATATATATATATATATATATAAATATATATATATATATATATATCAAAACTGGGACACGGCTTGGTTATCTTATAGATATCAAAACTGAGACACAGCTGGGTTATCTTATACATATCAAAACTGAGACAAAGCTGGGATATCTTATACATATCAAAACTGAGACACGGCTGGGTTATCTTATAGATATCAAAACTGAGACACGGTCGGATTATCTTAAACATATCAAAACTGAGACAAAGCTGGGTTATCTTATACATATCAAAACTGAGACACAGCGGGGTTATCTTATTAATATCAAAACTGAGACATATCTGGGTTATCTTATAGATATCAAAACTGAGACACGGCTGGATTATCTTATAGATATACAAACTGAGACACGGCTGAGTCATCTTATAGATATACAAACTGAGACACGGCTGGGTTATCTTATATGTATATCAAAACTGAGACACGGCTTGATTATCTTATAGATATACAAACTGAGACACGGCTGCATTATCTTATATGTATATCAAAACTGAGACACGGTTGGATTATCTTATAGATATACAAACTGAGACACGGCTGGGTTATCTTATGATATCAAAACTGAGACACGACTGGGTTATCTTATAGATATCAAAACTAAGACACAACTGAAACACAGCTGGGTTAACTTGTAGATATCAAAACTGGGACACGGCTTTGTTATCTTATAGATATCAAAACTGAGACACAGCTGTGTTATCTTATATATATATCAAAACTGAGACACAGTTATTGAAATACAGTTTACTTTTAAAGGAGATTTTCACGTAAATATATAAAACTTATACTGGTTGTATAGAACGGATTCATGATTCATCCCCCTCCCCAACTCTTGAAAAAAATAATATCCAGATACAGTATGCAGATATGTCTGCACTCGATTCAACAAATCAAATGATTATGAGACAGTCTCGTGGATTAACCTCCAGAATATTTACACTTACCTTTGTCCTCACGATATAACAACCTATATTCCCCCTTTCCACTAATATAGCAATTAATAGTAGCTCGGCCAATAACACTGCACCACTTCATTCAAATTCAGCCGATTGAAGTTAATAATTTTGGATAGTCCGCTGTATGTTTTAATTTTTACATTCAGTGCGCAACTGTCATCAGTTTTGTCTATGTCTTTGTTATCATCAAAATGAAAGACGAAACAAATTATAAACGCAATTCCTTTTTAAAAATCTATTTGCGTAAATACCAACACCGAACGCTTGTCACAGGAAATTTAATGTATACATTTCGAAAAATCCATTTCATCGTCGTACTTTCTTAACAATTATGTTGTCAAGAGACTGAACGTCACACAGGAAGCTACTCTTTGTTGTTACCGCATCCGTGTATTTAAACCAGTAAAAAATGATCTCATATCAATTGTAATCAATTGTATATTTTATAATGATTAAATGTCCGCAAGAATGATTATTTCAAAATAAGTGCCTTTTATATGTTTAATTATTTAAAGATAGGACATACGGGAACTGCTGCTCTGAACATGTTACAAAAAAGGAATTATTTGTAAACATTTAGCGAATACAGATTGTAAACATTTTTAGACACTTCAGTATCAATTAAGACTGTTTAGAGAAAATGCGCCATAATCCCGCATACAGCTCTTCGATTTGGTTACATCGACTTCAGTATCAATTAAGACTGATTAGAGAAAATGCGCCATAATCCCGCATAGAGCTCTTCGATTTGGTTACATCGACTTCAGTATCAATTAAGACTATTTAGAGAAAATGCCGATAATCCCGCATAAAGCTCTTCGATTTGGAAATATCGACTTCAGTATCAATTAAGACTATTTAGAGAAATGCCGATAATCCCGCATACAGCTCTTCGATCTGGAATTATCGACTTCGGTATCAATTAAGAATATTTAGAGAAAATGCGCTATAATCCCGCATACAGCTCTTCGATTTGGTTACATCGACTTCAGTATCAATTTAGACTGTTTAGAGAAAATGCGCCATAATCCCGCATACAGCTCTTTGATTTGGTTACATCGACTTCAGTATCAATTAAGACTATTTAGAGAAAATGCCGATAATCCCACATACAGCTCTTCGATTTGGAAATATCGACTTCAGTATCAATTAAGACTATTTAGAGAAAATGCGCCATAATCCGGCATAAAGCTATTCGATTTGGTTTCATCGACTTCAGTAGCAATTAAGACTATTTAGAGAAAATGCCGATAATCCCGCATAAAGCTCTTCGATTTGGAAATATCTACTTCAGTATCAATTAAGAATATTTAGAGAAAATGCCGATAATCTCGCAGAGAACCTCTTCGATTTGGAATTATCTACTTCAGTATCAATTAAGACTATTTAGAGAAAATGCGCCATAATCCGGCATAAAGCTATTCGATTTGGTTTCATCGACTTCAGTAGCAATTAAGACTATTTAGAGAAAATGCCGATAATCCCGCATAAAGCTCTTCGATTTGGAAATATCGACTTCAGTATCAATTAAGACTATCTAAAAAAATGTGCCATAATCCGGCATAAAGCTCTTCGATTTGGTTACATCGACTTCAGTATCAATTAAGACTATTTAGAGAAAATGTCGATAATCCTGCATACAGCTCTTCGATTTGGAAATATCGACTTCAGTATCAATTAAGACTATTTAGAGAAAATGTGCCATAATCCAGCATACAGCTCTTCGATTTGGTTACATTGACTTCAGTATCATTTAAGACTATTTAGAGAAAATGCATCATAATCCGGCATAGAGCTCTTCGATTTGGTTACATCGACTTCAGTATCAATTAAGACTATGTAGAGAAAAACGCCATAATCCCGCATACAGCTCTTCGATTTGGTTACATCGACTTCAGTATCAATTAACACTATTTAGAGAAAATGCCAATAATCCCGCATACAGCTCTTCGATTTGGAAATATCGACTTCAGTATCAATTAAGACTATTTAAAAAAATGCGCCATAATCCGGCATCAAGCTCTTCGATTTGGTTACATCGACTTCAGTATCAATTAAGATTATTTAGAGAAAATGTCGATAATCCTGCATACAGCTCTTCGATTTGGAAATATCGACTTCAGTATCAATTAAGACTATTTAGAGAAAATGCGCCATAATCCCGCATACAGCTCTTCGATTTGGTTACATCGACTTCAGTATCATTTAAGACTATTTAGAGAAAATGCATCATAATCTGGCATAGAGCTCTTCGATTCGGTTACATCGACTTCAGTATCATTTAAGACTATTTAGAGAAAATGCACCATAATCCCGCATACAGTTCTTCGATTTGGTTCCATCGACTTCAGTATCACTTAAGACCATTTAGAGAAAATGCACCATAATCCCGCATACAGCTCTTCGATTTGGAAATATCGACTTCAGTATCAATTAAGACTATTTAGAGAAAATGCCGATAATCCCGCATACAACTCTTCGATTTGGTTACATCGACTTCAGTATCAATTAAGACTATTTAGAGAAAATGCCGATAACCCCGCACAGAGCTCTTTGATTTAAAAATATCGACTTCAGTATCAATTAAGACTATTTAGAGAAAATGCGCCATTATCACGCATATAACTCTTCGATTTGGATATATCGACTCCAGTATCAATTAAAACTGATTAGAGAAAATGCGCCATAACCCGCATACAGCTCTTCGATTTGGTTACATCGACTTCAGTATCAATTAAGACTATTTAGAGAAAATGCCGATAATCCCGCATAAAGCTCTTCGATTTGGAAATATCGACGTCAGTATCAATTAAGACTATTTAGAGAAAATGCCGATAATCCCGCATACAGCTCTTCGATTTGGAATAATCGACTTCAGTATCAATTAAGAATATTTAGAGAAAATGCGCTATAATCCCGCATACAGCTCTTCGATTTGGTTACGTCGACTTCAGTATCAATTAAGACTGTTTAGAGAAAATGCGCCATAATCCCGCATACAGCTTTTTGATTTGGTTACATTGACTTCAGTATCAATTAAGACTATTTAGAGAAAATGCCGATAATCCCACATCAAGCTCTTCGATTTGGAAATATCGACTTCAGTATCAATTAAGACTATTAAGAGAAAATGCACCATAATCCCGCATACAGCTCTTCGATTTGGAAATATCGACGTCAGTATCAATTAAGACTATTTAGAGAAAATGCCGATAATCCCGCATACAACTCTTCGATTTGGAATTATCTACTTCAGTATCAATTTAGACTATTTAGAGAAAATGCGCCATAATCCCACATAAAGCTCTTCGATTTGGAAATATCGACTTCAGTATCAATTAAGACTATTTAAAAAAATGCGCCATAATCCGGCATCAAGCTCTTCGATTTGGTTACATCGACTTCAGTATCAATTAAGACTATTTAGAGAAAATGTCGATAATCCCGCATACAGCTCTTCGATTTGGAAATATCGACTTCAGTATCAATTAAGACTATTTAGAGAAAATGCCGATAATCCCGCATACAGCTCTTCGATTTGGAATTATCTACTTCAGTATCAATTTAGACTATTTAGAGAAAATGTGCCATAATCCCACATAAAGCTCTTCGATTTGGAAATATCGACTTCAGTATCAATTAAGACTATTTAGAGAAAATGCACCATAATCCCGCATACAGCTCTTCGATTTGGTTACATCGACTTCAGTATCAATTAAGACTATTTAGAGAAAATGCCGATAATCCCGCATAAAGCTCTTCGATTTGGAAATATCGACTTCAGTATCAATTAAGACTATTTAGAGAAAATGCACCATAATCCCGCATACAGCTCTTCGATTTGGTTACATCGACTTCAGTATCAATTAAGACTATTTAGAGAAAATGCCGATAATCCCGCATAAAGCTCTTCGATTTGGAAATATCGACTTCAGTATCAATTAAGACTATTTAAAAAAATGCGCCATAATCCGGCATACAGCTCTTCGATTTGGTTACATCGACTTCAGTATCAATTAAGACTATTTAGAGAAAATGTCGATAATCCCGCATACAGCTCTTCGATTTGGAAATATCGACTTCAGTATCAATTAAGACTATTTAGAGAAAATGCCGATAATCCCGCATACAGCTCTTCGATTTGGAATTATCTACTTCAGTATCAATTTAGACTATTTAGAGAAAATGTGCCATAATCCCACATAAAGCTCTTCGATTTGGAAATATCGACTTCAGTATCAATTAAGACTATTTAGAGAAAATGCACCATAATCCCGCATACAGCTCTTCGATTTGGTTACATCGACTTCAGTATCAATTAACATTATTTAGAGAAAATGCCGATAATCCCGCATAAAGCTCTTCGATTTGGAAATATCGACATCAGTATCAATTAAGACTATTTAAAAAAATGCGCCATAATCCGGCATTAAGCTCTTCGATTTGGTTACATCGACTTCAGTATCAATTAAGACTATTTAGAGAAAATGTCGATAATCCCGCATACAGCTCTTCGATTTGGAAATATCGACTTCAGTATCAATTAAGACTATTTAGAGAAAATGCCGATAATCCCGCATACAGCTCTTCGATTTGGAATTATCTACTTCAGTATCAATTTAGACTATTTAGAGAAAATGTGCCATAATCCCACATAAAGCTCTTCGATTTGGAAATATCGACTTCAGTATCAATTAAGACTATTTAGAGAAAATGCACCATAATCCCGCATACAGCTCTTCGATTTGGTTACATCGACTTCAGTATCAATTAACATTATTTAGAGAAAATGCCGATAATCCCGCATAAAGCTCTTCGATTTGGAAATATCGACTTCAGTATCAATTAAGACTATTTAAAAAAATGCGCCATAATCCGGCATAAAGCTCTTCGATTTGGTTACATCGACTTCAGTATCAATTAAGGCTATTTAGAGAAACTGTCGATAATCCCGCATACAGCTCTTCGATTTGGAAATATCGACTTCAGTATCAATTAAGAATATTTAGAGAAAATGCGCCATAATCCCGCATACAGCACTTCGATTTGGTTACGTCGACTTCAGTATCATTTAAGACTGTTTAGAGAAAATGCACCATAATCCGGCATACAGCTCTTCGATTTGGTTACATCGACTTCAGTATCAATTAAGACTATTTAGAGAAAATGCACCATAATCCCGCATACAGTTCTTTGATTTGGTTACATCGACTTCAGTATCAATTAAGACCATTAAGAGAAAATGCACCATAATCCCGCATACAGCTCTTCGATTTGGAAATATCGACTTCAGTATCAATTAAGACTATTTAGAGAAAATGCCGATAATCCCGCATACAGCTCTTCGATTTGGTTACATCGACTTCAATATCAATTAAGACTATTTAGAGAAAATGCCGATAACCCCGCACAGAGCTCTTCGATTTGGAAATATCGACTTCAGTATCAATTAAGACTATTTAGAGAAACTGCGCCATAATCCCACTTACAGCTCTTCGATTTGGATATTCATCGACTTCAGTATCAATTAAGACTATTTAGAGAATTAGTACAACATCTACATCTTCTTCCACAACAACAACGATAACAATCATCATTGCTTCCGATTTCATTTTCTTTGTCTTTAACATTATCTTCACCATCATCTTTACCATCATCATCAATGTCACAATCATCATCATTATATTCATCATCAATATCATAAAATCATCATCAAGAGTATCATTCGTTATCAAATCTATTGATATTGCTGACCCAAATCTGCACCCCAACACCATACCCCTGATTTTCTAATGGTCGCCCCCTTGTTCAAATGCTTATGATAATGACGACGAGAACGAAACATAATGATAATGATGATTGATTGACTGATTGATTGGAGTTTAACGCAGTTTTCAACATCAGTGCAGTTATTTAACGGTGGCCAGTTAGCCTAACCAGTGATCCTGTACATATATTAACATGTAATCAGTACTCCGGCAACAGTATTAATGATGATGATGATGATGATGATGATGATGATGATGATGATGGTGGTGGTGATGATGATGATTGTGGTGGTGGTGGTGCTTGTGGTGGTGGTGATGATGATGATGATGATGATGATGATGATGATGATGATGATGATGATGATAGCAATGATGTACAGTAGAATCCCTAATAGAATCGCTAATACGACTACCATTGCCTTTTTTTTTTAAAAAAAGTGGTCCAAATATTGAGGTAGTCCCAATATATGGCGATAACTTTCATCACATGTCTGTCTTCGTTTATTGATTGGACATTTTGTATCGATATATCGACTCGTGTATCGATATATCGACTTACAAGTATCAACGATATATCGGCTACTGTTTCAGAAAAATGATATGAAGAAATACTTTGAAAAGCTTTCATGAAAAAATCAAATTTTATTCAATATATTTTTATCTGATTCGTATACATATTGTACAAAAACTGTATAACAAAAAAGCTTGATTTAGTAAAAAAATATCATTTAAACATTGTATCACTATTATTCACTTCAGCTTGTGTATTTGTTGTGGAAAAGAATGTTTCCGACAATGTAAACAAACTTGTTCCTCTATTTATTTGACCGAATCAACGCTTCCAAACTTTGACTCCATATAGTGTCGACTCCTCTAAATCGTCGATACATCGGCATCGACGGAAGTGAAAAAGAATGACGGGATCAATTGTGGTTTAATTTCCGGAGCCAAGGAGGAATATTCCTTTTAAATTATTTTCGAAATCAGTAGTATATTTGGTATACAGTAAAACCTGTCTTCAGCACCCATTTAAGGAAACGGGCAAAATGACCTATTAAGACAGGTTGTTGCTTAATACAAGTTTATTTGCTCTGAAGCATAAAAATGGGAAAGAGCAAATGTTGCTGCTTAAGACAGGTGTCTGTTTAATATAGGCGACCGATTGCACAGGTTTGACTGTATAATGAAACTAAAAGTAATTCCCAATGTGATTATGACAGAATCGCGTACGTGCTGATATATTTTTATGTCGATTGTGCACATGAGATAAAATTCAACTGAGTTCGAAAAATACTTTCAATTGGAACGTCAGAAAGACCGAACATGGCCATGTTTCAGACGTCACATATAAATATATGTTATATTTTCCGCAGAAAAAAATACATACTCATATTAGAAATTACTTTTAGTTCCATTATATACTAAATATACTACTGATTTCGAAAATAATTTCAAATGTATATTCCTCCTTATATTAAATGAAAATACACATATCCGTCGTCTTACAAGCGGTCCTTATACCGAATATTGGGGTGGCAATATATTATTATTAAACAAAATGATCATTAAACAAAAGGAAAAATCCTAATTTTATTATAAAGATGGTCCTAATGCAGGGTTTTAGTGTATATTTAAACAACAGTGCAGATGGACATTTAGACACTGCATAATTATAATAATGACGGCATTTAGGGTCTAGCAAACGCGACAGTCACTATGACTATCATTTTTAATTCGGGAGCTCTATGCGTCTAGATGTCAGGCCCGTTTTAAAGTTGATGTGTATATTTGACGCATAGCCCTGGAGTCGGAACCACATGGGCTCACACAACTTATAATGTGCTTGTATGCCATTAAACCCCATTCATTCATTCATTCATTCATTCATTCATTCAATCAAAGTGTGTGTGGTCATTTAATGTGTTCACTGAATCCAGCCTCAGATGCATATAAGCTATAACAAATTTCTTGTGAAACCCTTTCATTAGTTTCTCAATATGTATATTAAATGAATGATCAACATGCATACTGTGAATAAACTGATGTTTAAACAATCACTAGCTGTGATCAACATGCATACTGTGAATAAACTGATGTTTAAACAATCACTAGCTGTGATCAGCATGCATACTGTGAATAAACTGATGTTTAAACAATCACTAGCTGTGTTCGTCCGTTTTATCCATGATCAACATGCATACTGTGAATAAACTGATGTTTAAACAATCACTAGCTGTGTTCGTCCGTTTTATCTGGAACAACGTGAACGTCATTTCCGTCTGTGCATGATTCCAGTTTCCGTTTCCGTCCATATTTCTCCGCCAGAGGGAGCAGTGTCATTCCTATTCCGCCAATTAAATGCATGGACGCAATCAGTTGGTAACTGGGAACGTATGTCCCTAACAAGTCACGCATAAGACCTGAAAATATGTAATGATTTTGACGATGAGACCTGTTTCTTAATTTTAATAAAAAAAAGAGTTAAACATGACTTGTATTTTTGTATTTTTTCCTTCGAATAAATGTCGAAGATATTGCTGCGATTGACACCTACACAATTACAAATTAAATAAAAGGATATGAATAGATACTACGTAAGTACATTTCCGTACAAAGCACTTTAGGTTCAGCACGGGCAGACAATAATGGCTCGGCAAATGGCACTTTGTTTAATTTTCTTAGCCTTACCTAATTTATTCTATATGGAAATCCAAAATTCACTGCTGATACTGTATAGATATCCAATAAAATGCATTTATCATAGAGCATATATTTATATAAATGTTCCATTTACAAAATGTGTATTTAATACTTATTCCAGTCAATTATTAATGTTTGTAAAATATATAATCTATGGAAAGCCCTTTAATTTTACTTTTTTTTTCAACCAAATTATTCAAAACTGTCACTTGCTACAATTGCAGCACATTTTAATATAATGATGTATACCATTATAATATAAACGTATTATCACGTCATAATATAATAGTATAATCACATATAACATTTGCCATTATCGCATTATATTATAATGATGTATTACATTATAATATAAACGTATTATCACATTATACTATTATGGTATCATCACATATAACAATTATAATATTAAAAGTATTATCCCATTGTGATATAATAGTATTATCACATTTTAATATAATGGTATATCACACTATAATATAAAGGTATTATCACACTATGTTATAATTGTATATCACATTATAATATAATGGTATTATCACACTATGATATAATTGTAAATCACATTATAATATAATGGTATTATCACACTATAATATAATGGTATTATCACATTATAATATAATGGTATATCACACTATAATATAATGGTATTATCACATATAATATAATAGTATATCACACTATAATATAATGGTATTATCAACACTATATTTTTAATGGTATTATCACACTATAATATAATGGTATTATCACACTATAATATAATGGTATTATCACATTATAATATAATGGTATATCACACTATAATATAATGGTATTATCACATTATAATATAATGGTATATCACATTATAATATAATGGTATTTCACACTATGTTATAATTGTAAATCACACTATACTATAATGGTATTATCAACACTATATTTTTAATGGTATTATCACACTATAATATAATGGTATTATCACACTATAATATAATGGTATTATCACATTATAATATAATGGTATATCACACTATAATATAATGGTATTATCACATTATAATATAATGGTATATCACATTATAATATTATGGTATTATCACACTATGATATAATTGTTAATCACACTATACTATAATGGTATTATCACACTATAACGTAATTGTATTATCACACTATAATATAATGGTATATCACATTATGATATAATTGTATTATCTCATTATACTAAAATGGTATTATCAAATTATAATATAAAAAGTCTGATCACACTATAGTATAACAGTATTTTCACACTATAATATAATGTTATTATCACAGTATAATATAATGGTTTTATCATATTATGATATAATGGTATTATCACATTATAATATATTGGTATTATTACATTATAATATGATTGTATATCACAATATATTAAAATGGTATTATCACATTATAATATAATAGTATATCTCACTCTAATAAAAGGGTATTATCACACTCTAATACAACAGTATTAACACACTATAATATAATGGTATTATCACACTATAATATAATGGTATTATCACACTATAATAAAATAATATACCACACTATTATATAATGGTATTATCACATTATAATATAATGGTATTATCATATTATAATACAATGGTATCACCACACTATAATACAATGGTATTATCAGACTATACTATAATGGTATTATCACACTGTGATTCAATGGTATTATCACACTAAAATACATTTGTATTATCACACTATAATATAAGGATTTTATCACAATATTATATAATGATATACCACATTACATAATAATGGTATATTACATTATGATATAATGATATTATCACATTATAATATGATGGCATTATCACATTATAATATAATGGTATATCACATTATAATATGATGGTATTATCACATTATAATATAATGGTATATCACATTATAAAATATGGAATTATCTCATTATAATATAATGGTATTATCACACTATAATATAATTGTATAATCACGCTATAATATAATGGTATATCACATTATGATAAAAAGATATTATCACTTTATAATGTAATTTCGGTTCTTTCGTGGTCGCTCAAACATTGTGGATTTCATGATTTACTTCACAAAAATAATAAATAAGTTTTCTATCATCTTGTTAAAGGTTTTACATCTAATACAGCCATATATATCACTGGTTATTTGCCTCTAAGTTTAATATTTTAATGTAGCTGACGGTATCTGTGGCATCTCATTTAATAATACATGAGGCAGATGGCTACCACACCACAAAGTCGGTTGCCACAAGAGACAGTCGGTTACCACGCGAGACAGTCAGTTACCACATGAGACAGTCGGTTACTACAGGAGACAGTCGGTTACCACATGAGACAGTCGGTTAGTACAGGAGACAGTCAGTTACCACATGAGACAGTATGTTACCAAACGAGACAGTAGGTTACCACATGAGACGATACAGTCAGTTACCACACGAGACAATCGGTTACCACACGAGACAGTCGGTTACCAAACGAGACAGTCGGTTACCACATGAGACAGTCAGTTACAACTTGAGACAGTATGTTACCATACAAGACAGTCGGTTACTGCATGAAACAGTCAGTTACCACACGAAACAGTCGATTACCACACGAGACAGTCGGTTACAACATGAGACATTATGTTACCACATAAGACAGTCGGTTACAACACGAGACAGTCGGTTATCACACGAAACAGTCAGTTACATCACGAGACAGTCGGTTACCACAGGAGACAGTCGGTTACAACATGAGACAGTATGTTACCAATGAGACAGTCGGTTGCCACACGAGACAGTCGGTTACCACAGGAGACAGTCGTTTACATCACGAGACAGTCTGCTACAATACGAGACAGTCTGTTACCACACGAGACAGTCGGTTATAACACGAGACAGTCGGTTACAACATGAGACAGTCGGTTACCAAACGAGACAGTCGGTTACCACATGAGGCAGTCGGTTTCCACACGAGACAGTCTGTTAAAACATGGGACAGTTGGTTACCACATGAGACAGTTGGTTACCACACGAGACAGTCGGTTACCACACGAGACAATCGGTTACTACACGAGACAGTCTGTTACCAAATGAGGTACTCGGTTACCACACGAGACAGTCGGTTACCTCACGAGACAATCAGTTACCACACGAGACAGTCAGTTACAACATGAGACATTATGTTACCACATGAGACAGCCAGTTACCACACGATACAGTCGGTTACCAAACGAGACAGTCAGTTACCACATGAGAGAGTCGGTTTCCACACGAGACAGTCGGTTTCCACATGAGACAGTCGGTTACCACATGAGACAGTGGGTTACCACATGAGACAGTCGGTTGCCACGTTATAACATGAAACAGTCGGTTACTACTGAGAATCAATTCCTACGGATGTGAAAAATAGTAATAAGAAGGACGTTGTACAGCATGAAAAAGTGCCATCAATATAGATAAATCATTCATCACTCATTAATGATATTTATACGGCTGGTGTATTACAACCAGCCATTTAATTCTCAAAACTTTGCACTCTCTATTTCCCCTCTACCTTTGTAACGTTATTGAATTACACTTAAAAGCTGTTGAAAACTAGAAATGTGCCTGTCAACACGAATGTCCCTATCATGTCCTGTATTGCAGCAATACCATTGGTGTAGTGAACTACAGCAGTACTACTACAAAGACGACAGTGTGAGCAACTGAACTTCGAACTGATGCTTGCTAGCAAGTTTGACTATAGTCAGTTAGAAATATTAGCTCGAACTAATCCTAGGTAGAACCAGTACTATTAAAGCATAAACGAAAACATGTCTTGCTCAAGGACACCACTTATAGCCGTGGCGGTGGATCAAACAAACGATTCCTTTGATCATGGTTTCGATGCTCTACCATTTGACCGAGCGCTCCACAATTACAATCAAAATTATATAAAGGACCATATAACTCTGCCATACATCGATGGCGCGTAATGCGGTGATTATAGGAGCAACTGGGCTTAATGCTTATATTCACTTACAAGTTTGGTCTTAATCAGTTTAGATGTTCAGGAGGAGTAACGCTGAAAATATTCACAATTAAAATTATCAAAGGGTCAGAATTCCGTCAAAAGATCCATGAACCGGACCTTAAAAACAATAAACACAACTCTATCTGAACCTCCCAACAAGTTTGGTCCAAATCAGTTGCAGAGTTTAGGGGCAGTGCCGACAAGAGTTAACATTAATAATAAGGACACAGCTATGCTTCCACAAAAAGCCGATGAACCGGAACGCATCAACAATATGCACACCGACGTCATGCTGATACAAATATGGTTGTATATGTAACCAACAATTGGGAACTACATTTGGTATACACACGACGTGTTGACTTGTTCACCAAATGAAAACATTTTCATGATTTTGCTGTCAGAATGATTTAACAAAACTCTAATTACCACGTTTTACCTACAGCCCAATGTACCTTCTAATTGTGGAAAAAATAAAGTGTCGCAGTTGTTGTATACATCTCATGGAGTAAGGTATTTACTGCCAAAGCATGTATTTCATTCATAAAATACATTCAAATTGGGAAGGAAAGTATACTTAGGGGTGGGGGTGGAGGAAGTGAGAGGAAATGGGGAGAGAAATGGGGATTGAGTAGAGGGGCTACCCTTGTTTGTGTTACTAAAATACACATCGGTCAAATATACTTAACAATCACAGGCAATAACAATGACAGCGCGCCGGACTGTGAAAGTATAGTGATCCCTAATGCACTTTTCAAATTGTCTAACCCCAGAAAATCCACCAACACAACAGGGTATATAGAAAAATACACACGTCCCATCAGTCCGTATATGACGCAGTACAATACAAATGTCCACACCGATGTGTAAAACGGGAAAAAGTAAGTAGCTATACCGAGTACCACGTTAGCCGCTGCTATCACATTGTTTGTTTTAATCCATCCTTTATCTGCGATGACACCCCATATCAGAATGGCGCACATATCAACACAGCCTGTCAGCGTAATTAGAAATCCGCCCATCTCGTCTGAGAGTCCCTGATCTTTAGCGATTGGCGGGAGGAAAGTTTGTGCCGAACTGGATGCGGTGCATAAACACCAAGCACACGGTAAGAAACACAGGAACGGCAGGTGACGTAACACTTTGCAATCAATAATGGTACACAGTCTGTTCAAAATACCGGAAGTGGAATGGCAGCAGCAGGACGATTGGGAATTTGTCATGGTGTGAACTTCTGGTGATTTTTTATTGACATTGTCCTTACTTATTTTACTCACATCAAGCATTGATGAGACTGTAAATTCCGTGCTAGCATATCGGCCAACGCCTGGACTGCTGATGATCGAGGCTATACTTCCAACAACATTTGCTTTACCTTGCTCCGACAATGTCCGTCGTCTGCTTTTTCGCGCCATAATCGAACCACGTGGATATAAGGTAGGGTTCGAGTATAAAAGTGGCGAATAAGTACCTTTTGTTGAATAGATTTGAATTTCGGTATACTTTTCCGGAAAAGTCTCAATTGAGAAAAAACATAATTTTTGAATTTTGCTGTTCATTTTCATTCTTTTTATTCACAACTAGTCTTAAACTGTAACATCATGCTTAAGGTTGATAGAATAAAGTTATTAAGTATAATGAATAAAATTCTGATGTTGCTGTAGAAAGAAGTGGGTGGGGTATGGTATTTAAATGATTTTAAACAATTGCCAGCGATAATTTATTTCCTGAATTCATTATACACAGCTGGTATTCATGTTTGAATCAATCTTTATCAATACATGACAAATTCAACTCAATATTTTATTATTATTTATTGTTTACAATATTGAGGGCAATATTTTGACATTGGATCCAAGATGGCTCTTACTTTATCAATTTGACTTCTTATTTTATTCAGGGGAATATGGTAGCTATACAATTTTGGAAACTAGATCGGAAGACAGCAAACAGACATTGTTTTAAAGATCTAGCTTAACCCATCTTGGTGATGAACTGCAATAAAACTGATGTTTGTAAAATGTGTGGAAACAGATGACGACATAGGCAGCAAATTTCTTGGGGGAAAAGGGCAATTAAAAAGGTCAGTGGAATAGATGACAGGAGTTGCAGTGGTTAGCATGTTTGCTCTCAGACCCCAAGGTACCCGGTTCGATAACTGACGAGGTTTCAACAGTACCTTATTTGGGTATCTTAATTTGAAATCATGCAATCCCCAGACAGGATTTATAGCAGTCAGTCTTGTGTACAGGGAGAGTCATACCCTATACACATAAAATATATCACGTAACTTCTATAAATGTTAATCAGTGATGCAATTGCCTGAAAACCTCGGAAACGAGGTTTACTTTAATAAGCAGAAATTGATTGTTGGAAGAAAAAAGGAGGAACAATAGATCAGCCTCTACAATTTTTTTCAAAAGGGACACAGTTATTCACTACAGCTGCACGGTAAAACAGGTATACGTGGTTTTTAGCTGCGCCAGTACATACCATAGTCCGGTTATGAGGATTTTGTACATACCACGTTACACGTCGGCACTGTACTTTTTTTTCTCGTGTTCCTCACCTCTATCATTCACTGAGGTGCGGAAAAACCATGACAGAATAGTTGCCACGGCGGAACTAAATTTTGAGGGAAATACTTAGCCATTGAGTATTTTTAAGTGTGCAACGAAATTATATATATGCAGCAACAGGGTAACATCGAGACAATGCCAGTTGCCAAGACGGTCTCGTATCGTTAGGAATATTAATTTATTGCGTACAGTCGAAGTTAATTCGGATGTATGTAGACTTTAAACCATCATGTTTTAACATGCGAAATAACTAATCAAGATTTTTATTTACTTGCTAGTATCAAAGTCAAATTTAAGGCAAATAATTAATGGCAACGTTTATAAAAATCTGATGACTGTAAAAACACGAGTTTACGGCTTTCCCCACCACCTTGGAAGAAACGTCGCCTGTTTATTTTATGTTATTTTGCTTAAATTGCGACAGTTTCCTGAAATGTTCTTGATATTTTGTAAATTTAACATGCTTTGATGATCAAGGAATCATAAATTACTACTTACCTTAAAAAACAAACACTGTGAAGGTGAAAAAATGCGTTTTCTTTCACATTACTAAATAAATTGATATTTGGCTCTCCGATGTACGACGTCATGTATTTTCGTTTTTGGTTGGTTGAAATTGGTCACATGGTTTGTTTACTTCCGTGTCGATTTTTTCGACTGGTTCCTCGCACGCATTCAATTTTCATACGAAGAAAGTCTGTGAAGTCGAATGCAACACTGAGGGCAGCACCTGTTTTGGCGTAAATGGGTCAATTACCGTAAAACTTCAAAATTAAGCTAACTGCTATATTTCTCAGTCAGAAGTAGAATTTACATACATAAAGAACAGCGAATCGTTTTAACGGAAGTAACGTTATTATACCTTTTTGAATAGCATACTTAAAACATCAACGAAAAGCACGTTTTGAAAGATTGCTAAATTTGAAAACAACCATAAAAACAGCTAAAAACAAAGTACTTCAAGTACCGAACGAAAACATGCATGCTTCCGATACTGTCACGGATCAATTCTGACCACTTAGACAGGGTGGTAGCATATATGCATATTATATATTAAAAAAAACACCAACGGGATCATAAAGTTGCTGGCACAGACACAATGAACTAGAGCTGAAGGAATTAAGATTACGAATTGGACCCATCTTTAAAGATAATTTTTCAGCAATCATTTCAACAAGGCCTAGTACCAAAATATTTGACTAAAGCAAATGTGACACCACTCCCAAATGTGACATTATATCTCTGAATATAGAGAAAAGAGATCGTGTGAGACACAACTCGTTATGCTTTAGGAGGATTTTGCGAAAACTTGCAGATGACCTCATCATCCTACAAGATTTCAGCTACATAGTTCCCTGAAAGTACCAAATAGTGTTTCCTGAAGTAAAACGTCTACTATAATATTCTCTATTATTATTTACACATCATCATAATAAGCAAAATCCATGTACTGTCTTCTTTTCCTTGTTTAAAATATCTATGGTCTATGACTTGAACTTTCCGAGAAAAGGTGGGTTTTTTTTAAGTTTCCTTAAAAATGTGCTTGTAAGCCCTGTGGCAGGTAGCATTTGTGGTTCAATCACGCTGGTTCAAGAACTTCAAGAGTTTGTGGTTATACAAATGCTGTGCGAGTTTGGATAAGATTCTTTGAAAAATGTGGGGGATGCTATAGCTTCTACAAGAAAAAGGTTAACGGATGTACGATGGACAATTTACCACGACATAAGCCCTGCTGGCCTTTGGCAAGTAGAGCCAAAGATATCGATGGAAGGACAGAAGAGACAAAACAAATGAACAACTGAACGGTTAATTTACAAAAGGCAATAAATACACATAAATAATTGACTTTATTGTGTAAACACGATCTAATAAAAAAAAAAGTAGATGCCGGGTGGGATTGATCGCCAGTCCTTACGATCCGAAATCGCCAATATTAACCACTGCACTATTCTGCCTTTACTCATCAGTACTGTAAATATATCTCTGATCGGAATTACCATCCAAAATTTATTTCGGGTACATACGATTATGGGATGAAGTTGTGCAGGGTCCCAGACTAAGATAACACATAAGAAACCTCCAAAGCTGTCAAAAGCTGTTTCAAGCAGTCGACATCTCATTTTTAAAAATAAATTATGACCAAGTATAAAAAATTATACATAAAATCAGTGACTTAATTACAGAGACTGGCAGGCTAATAGCAATATAATGTACACGGCACTTTTAGTATTTCTATAATAACTCTTCGAATCTTGGTCTGAATTTAACAATTTTGGTGCCAAAGTAAAGCTGATAAAAATGATGACCAATTCCAATTATTTAATATTTTTCTTCTGAATTTAGATTATTACGGATTGAAATCGAAAAAAATTGACATTTCACGAAAAAAAAAGAAGATTTTTAAACAAAAAACGGCAGTCTTGATTTAACAAACACCATGTTGGCCTACGTTTAAACAAAATACAATAAAAATAGAAAGGTAGAAAGATGAAGCAGTAAGTTCGCCATCAGTGACGAAAGTTTCATATTGATATTTATTGAAGTCGTTTTTCTTATTTCTAATTTAAAAAATGGGCTAAAAAAGAGAAAACGATCACACAAAAAAACTTTAAGCGTAAAATTCTTCATTTCTTTAAATTTAAAAAAGAAAAAAATAATCTCCCAAATTAAGCCCTTTCTTTTGATACCATAATCACAAAATTATGTTGTTTGATTCTGTAGGATGTGTGTTTCCATGATTTAGAAAACGCCACGTGATCTAGTGGTAAAGCGCCGAACCCGTGATCGGTATTTCAATCCTTCGCCACGACTATGTGTGGTGTCCTTGAGCAAGACACTTTTTCCACATATGGTTAGTACTGGTTATACCCAGGAAGACTTCGAGCGTGATTTGTCTAAGTCGTAAGAACTTGTTTCAAAATCGAAGTAAAATTAATAAGTTCAAACTAAACTAGAAAAAGCCAAAATGTGCCACCTGAAATTTAGACAAGTGCCTCCAGTTGCCTATCTCTGTTTATATGTCTCTGATAAAATTGATCAAATTAGGTACTTTTTCATTAAGGACAATATCCCTAGATTTCTAAAATTAGGCCTTTGATCCCTGGATCTCTGAAAGTAATGGCCAATGTTCCCAAGATCTCTGAAAATAAAAGACCATGTTCACCTGATCTCAAAAAAACCCGGGAGGGCCTCACCATGAGAAACTGCTCCACAAACTCTAGTATTACGGAGTCTAAGGTAATTCTTTAAACTGGATAAAAGCATTTCTCAGTGACAGGACACAAACTAGTTTTTGAGGATGAGCAATCTGGTAAAAGTGAAGTCACTTCAGGGGTACTGCTGGTCCAGGTCCCTATCTTATTCGTTACCTACATTGACGCTCTGCCTGAAAGTATCACCTCACAAGTAAGGCTACTTGCAAGCAATACAGCTTTATATCTTACGATCAACGATAATCAAACTTTACAGACTGACCTTGAAAAACTACAGAGAAGGGAAGCCTTGTGGGATATGGCATTCAACGCATCATAATGTGAAGTTGTCCATTTATATAGCAATGTTAAAAAACACCAAACCAACAAGGTAAATACTCCGTGGACAAGTTTTAAAGACAACTGAGTCTATCTAGGTGTAGACATCTCAAACAATTTGTCATAGAATAACCATATAGACAGAGCAGCAGCCAAGGCCCAACAGCTCGCCAGGTTTTGTCAAGAGGAACATTAAAGTAAATTCCCATAAGAACAGAGAGTTTACTTACAAAACTTTAATCCGCCCCCAACAAGAGTGTGCCAACACCATGTTTGACCCTCACACTAGTCCAATACTGACAAACCGGAAAGAGTTCTGAGACGTGCAGAACGTTGGACCATGTATGACTACACCAATTACTCCAGTATTACTGACAAGCTAGATAAACTAGGATGTGGAACCTTAGGCACTAGGGTTGACTATTACAAGCATTATTTCTTCCCTCTTACAATAGGATAGTGGACCTGCTACATGCACATGTATTGCAGCACAGTGGACCATGTATGACTTTACCCATTACTACAGTGTTACTGACATGCTAGATAAACTAGGTTGGTGAACCTAAGGCACTAAGGTTGGCTATAACAAGTATTCTTTCTTCCCTCTAACAATAGGACAGTGGACCTGCTACATGCAAATGAATTGCTGAACGCTGGACCATGTATGCCTATCCCCATTACTCCAGTGTTACTGACATGCTAGATAAACTAGGCTGTAGAACCTTGGGCACTACGGTTGACTACCACAAGTATTCTGTCTTCCCTCTTACATTAGGAGAGTGGACTTGCTACATGCACACGTATTGCTGAACGCTGGACCATGTATGCCTATATCCATTACTCCAATGTTACTGACATGCTAGATAAACTAGGTTGTGGAACCTTGGGCACTAAGATTGACTATTACAAGTATTCTTTCTGCCCTCTAACAATAGGATAGTGGACCTGCCACATGCATTGCTGCACGCTGGACCATGTATGACTATACCCATTACTCCAGTGTTACTGACTTGCTAGATGAACTAAATTGTGAAATCTTGGGCACTATGGTTGACTATAACAAGTATTTTTTCTTCCCTCTTACAATAGGATAGTGGACCTGTCACATGTATTGCTGCACGCTGGACCATGTGTGACTATACCAATAACTACAGTGTTACTGACATGCTAGATAAACTAGGTTGTGGAACCTGAGGAACTAGGGTTGACTATTACAAGTATTCTTTCTTCCCTCCTACGAAATGATAGTAAACCTGCCACATGTATTGCTGCACGCTGGACCATGTGTGACTATACCAATTACTCCAGTGTTACTGACATGCTAGATAAACTAGGTTGTGGAACCTTGGGCACTAGGGTTGATTATTACTAGTATTCTTTCTTTCCTCTTACAATAGGATAGTGGACCTGTTACATGCACATGTATAACTGCACGCTGAACCATGTATGACTTTACCCATTACTACAGTGTTACTGACATGCTAGATAAACTAGGTTGTGGAACATTAGGCACTAAGGTTGACTATTACAAATATTCCTTCTTCCCTCTTACAATAGGATAGTGGACCTGCTACATACACATGTATTGCTGCACGCTGGACGATGTATGACTATACCAATTGCTCCAGTGTTACTGACATACTAGATCATCTAGGATGTGGAAAATTGGGCGCTAGGGTTGACTATTACAAGTATTCTTTCTTCTGTCTTACAATAGGATAATGGACCTGCCACATGTATTGCTGAACGCTAGACCATGTATGCCTATATCCATTACTCCAATGTTACTGACAAGCTAGATAAACAAGGTTGTGGAACCTGAGGCACTATGGTTGACTATTACAAGTATTCTTTCTTCCCTCTTACAATAGGATAGTGGACCTGCCACATGTATTGCTGAATGCTGGACCATGTATGACTATATCTATTACTCCAGTGTTACTGACATGCTAGATGAACTAGATTGTGGAATCTTGGGCACTATGGTTGACTATAACAAGTATTCTTTCTTCCCTCTTACAATAGGAAAGTGGACCTGCCACATGTATTGCTGCACGCTGGACCATGTATGACAATAGCCATTACTCCAGTGTTACGGACATGCTAGATAAACTAGGCTGTGGAACCTTGGGCACTAGGGTTGACTATTGCAAGTATTCTTTCCTCCCTCTTACAATAAGAAAGTTGACCTGCCACATGTATTGCTGCACGCTGGACCATGTATGACTATACCCATTACTCCAGTGTTACTGACTCGCTAGATAAACTAGACTGTGGAACCTAGGGCACTAGGGTTGACTATTGCAAGTATTCTTTCCTCCCTCTTACAATAGGAAAGTTGACCTGCCACATGTATTGCTGCACGCTGGACCATGTATGACTATACCCATTACACCAGTGTTACTGACATGCTAGATGAAATAAATTGTGAAATCTTGGGCACTATGGTTGACTATAACAAGTATTTTTTCTTCCCTCTTACAATAGGATAGTGGACCTGTCACATGTATTGCTGCACGCTGGACCATGGGTGACTATACCAATAACTACAGTGTTACTGACATGCTAGATAAACTAGGTTGTGGAACCTTGGGCACTATGGTTGACTATTACAAGTATTCTTTCTTCCCTCTTACAATAGGATAGTGGACCTGCCACATGTATTGCTGAACGCTGGACAATGTATGACTATATCTATTACTCCAGTGTTACGGACATGCTAGATGAACTAGATTGTGAAATCTTGGGCACTATGGTTGACTATAACAAGTATTCTTTATTCCCTCTTACAATAGGATAGTGGACCTGCCACATGTATTGCTGCACGCTGGACCATGTATGACAATACCCATTACTCCAGTGTTACGGACATGCTAGATAAACTAGGCTGTGGAACCTTGGGCACTATGGTTGACTATTGCAAGTATTCTTTCCTCCCTCTTACAATAGGGAAGTTGATCTGCCACATGTATTGCTGCACGCTGGACCATGTATGACTATACCCATTCTTCCAGTGTTACTGACTCGCTAGATAAACTAGGCTGTGGAACCTTGGGCACTAGGGTTGACTAATGCAAGTATTCTTTCCTCCCTCTTACAATAGGATAGTGGACCTGCTACATGCACATGTAATGCTGAACGCTGGACCATGTATGACTGTACAAATTGCTCCAATGTTATTGACATGCTAGATAAACTAGGTTGTCGAAACTTGGGCACTAGGGTTGACTATAACAAGTATTCTTTCTTCCCTCTAACAATAGGATAGTGGACCTGCTACATGCACATGTATTACTGCACGCTGGACCATGTATTACTATATCCATTACTCCAGCGTTGCTGACATGCTAGATAAACTGGGTTGTGGAACCTTAGGTACTAGGGTTGACTATTACAAGTATTCTTTCTTCCCTCCTACAAAATGATAGTAAACCTGCCACATGTATTGCTGCACGCTGGACCATGTGTGACTATACCAATTAATCCAGTGTTACTGACATGCTAGATAAACTAGGTTGTGGAACCTTGGGCACTAGGGTTGACTATTACAAGTATTCCTTCTTCCCCCTTCCAATAGGATAGTGGACCTGCTACATGCACATGTATTTCTGCACGCTGGACCATGTATGACTATACCAATTACTCCTGTGTTACTGACATGCTTGAAAAACTAGGTTGTGGAACCTTGGGCACTAGGGTTGACTATTACAAGTATTCTTTCTTTTCCCTTACAATAGGATAGTAGACATACTACATGCACATGTATTGCTGCACGCTGGACCATGTTTGACTATACACATTACTCCAGTGTTACTGACTTGCTAGATAAACAAGGTTGTGAAACCTGAGGCACTAGGTTTGACTATCACAAGTATTCTTTCTTCCCTCTGACAATAAGATAGTGGACCTGCCACACGTATTGCAGCACGCTAGACCATGTATGACTATACCCATTACTCCAGTGTTACTGACTTGCTAGAAAAACTATGTTGTGGAACCAGAGGGTTGACTATTACAAGTATTCTTTTTTCCCTCTTACAATAGGATAATGGACATGCTACAAGCACATGTATTGCTGCACGCTGGACCATGTATGGATATAACCATTGCTCCAATGTTACTGACATGCTTGATAAACTAGGTTGTGGAACCTTGGGCACTAGGGTTGACTATTACAAGTATTCTTTCTTCCCCCTTACAATAGGATAGTGGACCTGCTACATGCACATGTATTGCTGCACGCTGGTCCATGTATGACTATACCAATTTCTCCGGTGTTACTGACATGATTGAAAAACTAGGTTTTGGAACCTTGGGCACTAGGGTTGACTATTACAAGTATTCTTTCTTCCCCCTTACAATAGGATAGTAGACCTGCTACATGCCACATGTATTGCTGCACGCTGGACCATGTTTGACTATAAACATTACTCCAGTGATACTGACTTGCTAGATAAACTAGGTTGTGGAACCTGAGGCACTAGGTTTGACTATCACAAGTATTCTTTCTTCCCTCTTACAATAAGATAGTGTGTCACACGTATTGCAGCACGCTAGACCATGTATGACTCTACCCATTACTCCAGTGTTACTGACTTGCTAGATAAACTTCGTTGTGGAACCTGAGGCACTAGGGTTGA
The DNA here is from genome assembly GCA_029582155.1 of Panopea generosa. Lineage (NCBI taxonomy): Eukaryota > Metazoa > Mollusca > Bivalvia > Adapedonta > Hiatellidae > Panopea > Panopea generosa. The sequence continues at coordinate 10,037,980 of CM055907.1, read as the reverse complement.
CTATTACAAGTATTCTTTCTTCCTCCTTACAATAGGATAATGGACCTGCTACATTCACAGGTATTGCTGCACGCTGGACTATGTATGACTATACCCATTACTCCAATGTTACTGACATGCTAGATAAACTAGGTTGTGGAACCTTGGGAACTAGGGTTAACTATTACAAGTATTTTTTCTTCCCTCTTGCAATAGGATAGTGGACTTGCTATATGCACATGTATTGTAGCACGCTGGATCATGTATGACTATACCCATTACTCTAGTGTTACTGATATGCTAGATAAACTAGGTTGTGGAACCATGGGCACTAGGGTTGACTATTACAAGTATTATTTCTTCCTCTTAAAATAGGATAGTGGACCTGCTACATGTATTGCTGCACGCTGAACCATGTATGACTATACCCATTACTCCAGTGTTACTGACATGCTAGATAAACTAGGTTGTGGAACTTTAGGCACCTGGGTTGACTATAACAAGTATTTTTTCTTCCGTCTTACAATAGAATAGTGGACCTGCTACATTTATTGCTGCATGCTGGATCATCTATGACTATACCCTTTACTCTTTTGTTACTGACTTGCTAGATAAACTAGGTTTTGGAACCTTAGGCACTAGGGTTGACTATTACAAGTATGCATTCTTCCCTCTTACAATAGGATAGTGGACCTGCTACATGCACATGTATTGCAGCACGCTGGACCAGGTATGACTATACCCATTACTCCAGTGTTACTGACATGCTAGATAATCTAGATTGTGGACCCTTGGGCACTAAGGCTGACTATTATAATTATTCTTTCTTTCCTCTTACAATAAGATAATGGACCTGCCACATGTGTTCTGCACGCTTGACCATGTATGACTATACCCATTACTCCTGTGTTACTGACTTGCTAGATGAACTAGGTTGTGTAACCTTAGGCACTAGTGTTTACTGTTACAAGTATTCTGTTTTACCACTTACAATAGGAAAGTGGACCTGCTACATGCACATGTATTGCTACAAGCTGGACTATGTATGACTATACCCTTTACTCCAGTGTTACTGACATGCTAGATAAACTAGGTTGTGGAACCTGAGGCACTAGGGTTGACTATTACAGGTATTCTTTCTTCCGTCTTACAGTAGGATAGTGAACCTGCTACATGCACATGTATTGCTGAACGCTGGACCATGTATGACTATACCCATTACTCCAGTGTTACTGACATGCTAGATAAACTAGGTTGTGGAACCTGAGGCACTAGGGTTGACTATTACAAGTATTCTTTCTTCCCTCTTACAATAGGATAGTGGACCTGCTACATGCACATGTATTGCTGAACGCTGAACCATGTATGACTATACCCATTACTCCAGTGTTACTGTCATGCTAGATAAACTAGGATGTGGAACCTGAAGCATTAAGGTTGACTATTACAGGTATTCTTTCTTCCCTCTTACAATAGGCTAGTGGACCTGCTACATGCAAATGTATTGCTACGCGCTGGACCATGTATGACTATACCTATTACTCCAGTGTTACTGACATGCTAGATAAACTAGGAAGTGGAACCTTTGGCACTAGGGTTGACTATTATAATTATTCTTTCTTCCCTATTACAATAGGATAGTGGACCTGCTACATGCACATGTATTGCAGCGCGCTGGACCATTTATGACTATACCCATTACTCCAGTGTTACTGACATGCTAGATAAACTAGGTTGTCGAACCTTATGCACTAGGTTTAACTATAACAAGTATTTTTCCCCTCCTACAAGAGGATAGTTGACCTGCTACATGCACATGTCTTACTGCACGCTGGATCATGTATGACTTTACCCATTACTCATGTGTAACTGACTTGCTAGATAAACTATGTTGTGGAACATTGGGCACTAGGGTTGACTATAACAAGTATTCTTTCTTTCCCCCTTACAATAGGATAGTGGACCTGCTACATGCACATGTATTGCTGCACGATGGACCATGTATGACTATACCCATTACTCCAGTGTTACTGACATGCTAAATAAACTAGGTTGTGGAACCTTGGGAACTAGGGTTGACTATTTCAAATATTCTTTCTTCCCTCTTACAATAGGATAGTATACCTGCTACATGCACATGTATTGCTGAAAGCGGGACCATGTATGACTATACCCATTACTCCAGTGTTACTGACTTGCTAGATAAACTAGGTTGTGTAACCTTAGCCACTAGTGTTTACTGTTACAAGTATTCTGTTTTACCACTTACAATAGGAAAGTGGACCTGCTACATGCACATGTATTGCTACAAGCTGGGCTTTGTATGACTATACCCATTACTCCAGTGTTACTGATATGCAAGATAAACTAGGTTGTGGAACCTTGGGCACTAGGGTTGACTATTACAAGTATTCTTTCTTCCCTCTTACAATAGGATAGTGGACCTGCTATATGCACATGTCTTGCTGCACGCTGGACCATGTATGACTATACCTATTACTCCAGTGTTACTGACATGCTAGATAAAGTAGGTTGTGGAACATTAGGCACTTGGGTTGACTATCACAAGTATTCTTTCTTCCCCCTTACAATAGGATAGTGGACCTGCTACATGCACATGTATTGCTGCACGCGGGACCATGTATGACTATACCCATTACTCCAGTGTTACTGACATGCTAGATAAACTAGGTCTTGGAACCTTGGCACTAAGGTTAACTATTGAAAGTATACTTTCTTCTCTCTTACAAATTGATAGTGGGCCTGCTACATGCACATGTATTGCTGCACGCTGGACCATGTATGACTATACCCATTACTCCAATGTTACTGACATGCTAGATAAACTAAGTTGTGGAACCTTAGGCACTAGAGTTGACTATTACAAGTATTCTTTCTTCGCACTTACAATATGACAGTGGACCTGCTACATGCACCTATATTGCAGCACGCTGGACCATGTATGACTGTACATATTACTCCAGTGTTACTGACTTGCTAGATAAATTAGGTTGTGGAACCTTGGGCACTGAGGTTGACTATCACAAGTATTCTTTCTCCCCCCTTACAACAGGATAGTGGACCTGCTACATGAACATGTATTGCAGCACGCTGGACCATGTATGACTATACCCATTACTCCAATATTACTGATATGCTAGATAAACTAGTTTGTGGAACCTTGGGCACTAGGGTTGACTATTACATATATTATTTCTTCCCTCTTACAGTAGGATAGTGGACCTGCTACATGTACATGTATTGCTGCTCGCTGGATCATGTATGACTATACCCATTACTCCAGTGTTACTGATATGCTAGATAAACTAGGTTGTGGAACCATGGGCACTAGGGTTGACTATTACAAGTATTATTTCTTCCTCTTAAAATAGGATAGTAGACCTGCTACATGTATTGCTGCACGCTGAACCATGTATGACTATACCCATTACTCCAGTGTTACTGACATGCTAGATAAACTAGGTTGTGGAACTTTAGGCACTAGGGTTGACTATAACAAGTATTTTTCTTCCGTCTTACAATAGAATAGTGGACCTGCTACATTTATTGCTGCATGCTGGATCATCTATGACTATACCCTTTACTCTTTTGTTACTGACTTGCTAGATAAACTAGGTTTTGGAACCTTAGGCACTAGGGTTGACTATAACAAGTATGCATTCTTCCCTCTTACAATAGGATAGTGGACCTGCTACATGCACATGTATTGCAGCACGCTGGACCAGGTATGACTATACCTATTACTCCAGTGTTACTGACATGCTAGATAATCTAGATTGTGGAACCTTGGGCACTAAGGCTGACTATTATAATTATTCTTTCTTTCCTCTTACAATAAGATAATGGACCTGCCACATGTGTTGCTGCACGCTTGACCATGTATGACTATACCCATTACTCCAGTGTTACTGACTTGCTAGATAAACTAGGTTGTGTAACCTTAGGCACTAGTGTTTACTGTTACACGTATTCTGTTTTACCACTTACAATAGGAAAGTGGACCTGCTACATGCACATGTATTGCTACAAGCTGGACTATGTATGACTATACCCTTTACTCCAGTGTTACTGACATGCTAGATAAACTAAGTTGTGGAACCTGAGGCACTAGGGTTGACTATTACAAGTATTCTTTCTTCCGTCTTACAGTAGGATAGTGAACCTGCTACATGCACATGTATTGCTGAACGCTGGACCATGTATGACTATACCCATTACTCCAGTGTTACTGACATGCTAGATAAACTAGGTTGTGGAACCTGAGGCACTAGGGTTGACTATTACAAGTATTCTTTCTTCCCTCTTACAGTAGTATAGTGGACCTGCTACATGCACATGTATTGCTGAACGCTGAACCATGTATGACTATACCCATTACTCCAGTGTTACTGTCATGCTAGATAAACTAGGATGTGGAACCTGAAGCATTAAGGTTGACTATTACAGGTATTCTTTCTTCCCTCTTACAATAGGCTAGTGGACCTGCTACATGCAAATGTATTGCTACGCGCTGGACCATGTATGACTATACCTATTACTCCAGTGTTACTGACATGCTAGATAAACTAGGAAGTGGAACCTTGGGCACTAGGGTTGACTATTATAATTATTCTTTCTTCCCTATTACAATAGGATAGTGGACCTGCTACATGCACATGTATTGCAGCGCGCTGGACCATTTATGACTATACCCATTACTCCAGTGTTACTGACATGCTAGATAAACTAGGTTGTCGAACCTTATGCACTAGGTTTAACTATTACAAATATTTTTCCCCTCCTACAAGAGGATAGTTGACCTGCTACATGCACATGTCTTACTGCACGCTGGATAATGTATGACTATACCCATTACTCATGTGTTACTGACTTGCTAGATAAACTATGTTGTGGAACATTGGGCACTAGGGTTGACTATAACAAGTATTTTTTCTTTCCCCCTTACAATAGGATAGTGGACCTGCTACATGTACATGTATTGCTGCACGCTAGACCATGTTTGACTATAGCCATTACTCCAGTGTCACTGACTTGCTAGATAAACTAGGTTGTGGAACCTTCGGCACTAGGGTTGACTATCTCAAGTATTTTTTCTTCCCCCTTACAATAGGATAGTGGACCTGCTACATGCACATGTATTGCTGCACGATGGACCATGTATGACTATACCCATTACTCCAGTGTTACTGACATGCTAAATAAACTAGGTTGTGGAACCTTGGGAACTAGGGTTGACTATTACAATTATTCTTTCTTCCCTCTTACAATAGGATAATGTACCTGCTACATGCACATGTATTGCTGAAAGCGGGACCATGTATGACTATACCCATTACTCCAGTGTTACTGATATGCTAGATAAACTAGGTTGTGGAACCTTTGGCACTAGGGTAGACTATTTCAAATATTCTTTCTTCCCTCTTACAATAGGATAGTATACCTGCTACATGCACATGTATTGCTGAAAGCGGGACCATGTATGACTATACCCATTGCTCCAGTGTTACTGACTTGCTAGATAAACTAGGTTGTGTAACCTTAGCCACTAGTGTTTACTGTTACAAGTATTCTGTTTTACCACTTACAATAGGAAAGTGGACCTGCTACATGCACATGTATTGCTACAAGCTGGGCTTTGTATGACTATACCCATTACTCCAGTGTTACTGATATGCAAGATAAACTAGGTTGTGGAACCTTGGGCACTAGGGTTGACTATTACATGTATTCTTTCTTCCCTCTTACAATAGGATTGTGGACCTGCTACATGTACATGCATATGTATTGCTGAAAGCGGGACCATGTATGACTATACCCATTACTGCAGTGTTACTGACTTGCTAGATAAACTAGGTTGTGGAACCTTGGGCACTAGGGTTGACTATTATAAGTATTCTTTCTTCCCTCTTACAATAGGATAGTGGACCTGCTACATGCCACATGTATTGCTACACAACTTCGAATTATTCAAGCTTGTCGTTAGCCAGCCCCAGCGAAACAAATCATGAATATGTTGGGAATGTTTTTAACCTTCTTTTATCTTGTCGAACTATTTTAACATATGTGACACTATTTTAACCTTAATCTTATTATGCTTTACTTTTCTTTTTTCAACTAACTATTGACACGAAGCGCGGCTGCCCGAATATGCCTTTTGAGGCGTGTGACCAAATATAAGATAGATGATGTGAGAGTTTTGTGCATATACAACTCTCGTTTAATGTATGTCATATATTAGTTTTGTCTTAAAAGTATATACTGTAGTCATGGCAACCGTAGATTCCGAAAGAGTATGCCACAGTGGCATGACTCTTGCGAAAAAGTTGAGGCAGTGAGTCGATCTCATTGTTGTATGTGAGATGTTCTTTTAAAATATCTAGTCGCTTTGTTACTGTTACGAACCATTATATATTTTATAAAAATAACGCCAAACTGTTATTGGTGCGTCTTTGCTCCATCGTATATCGTCAAGCATGTCCCCAACATGACTAGTGTAATGTCATCTACATGTCGATGCTGTTTTTTGTAACATTTCATTTTTATGTTTGCTGACACTGGTTGTGTGTGGGGATTCCAAATTGGAAAGGCAAACCGAGTTAGGAACTAAATATAAAGTCTGAAACACACAAACCTTGGTGAAAGTGAAAAGTGATTATTGGTGATATGTCTGGTCTAGTTTATAAGTCTGTTGCTTTCACCTCGTCAAGCCTCTGTCCATACTAAGTGTAGCGGTAATTAATTTGTTTGTCTGGCCGGTGTTGTGTTATTCTCATCGAGTGACATTTGAATATATACATTGAACTTCATGCCCGTCTGGAACGTTCAATGCAGTGATGAGAATAGATATTTTTAAAGAGGACACAGTCATACTTCTACTGCTGCTGCTACTACTACTACTACTACTACTACTACTACTACTACTATTTCTACTACTACTACTACTACTACTACTATTACTACTACTACTACTACTACTACTACTACTACTACTACTACTATTTCTACTACACCTACTACTTCTACTTCTACTACTACTACTGCAACTACTACTACTACACTACTGCTATTATTACTACTTCTACAGCTACTACTATTTTTGGTTCTACTACTACTACTATTACTACTACTACTTCTGCTACTACTACTGCTACTATTACTATTGCTTCTACTACTACTTTTGCTACTACTACTACTGCTTCTACTTCTACTACTACTACTACGGCTATTACTACTATTATTACTGCTGTTGCTGCTACTACTACTACTTCTACTACTACTACTGCTACTACTGCTTCTACGACTACTACTACTACTACTACTACTACTACTACTACTACTACTACTACTGCTTTTACTACTGCTTCTACTTCTACTTTAACTACTTCTTCTACAACTACTACTATTATTACTACTATTACTACTGCTGCTACTACTACTACTTCTACTACTCTTACTACTGCTACTATTAATTGTACTTCTACTACCTACTACTACTTCTACAACCAGTGCTACTACTTCTAACACTACTACTATTATTACTACTACTACTGTTACTGCTGCTGCTGCTACTTCTACTTTTGCTGCTACTACTTCTATTACTACTATTACTGCTACTTATTATAATAATAAAATAATAATAATGATAACAAGGACTTAAATATATATATATACATATACGTCCGTGATAATAATAATAAAAATGATAATATAATGATAGGCTCAATAGTAATGATAATAATTATATAGGTTTACCATATACATCTGTAAAGAATAAAGACTACTGCATGTATACTACAGATACACCTATGATATATATAATATAACACATCACCTATTCTATAGAGACCATATTATAGTACATTTCGCACAGTTTATCGTAACAGAGGAAGTAATCCATTTATTTTGTTGACAATACATGATAATTGGGTCATTTCCCTTTACCAATTCGCATTTTTTTTAGTAAACTTAGAGTTCCCACAGTTTAATCATTGCTCAACAGAATGTATGACTGTGTATCTGTATGTGTTTTTAATTAAAATTTTACACATTCTGATCAAAATACGTAACTTTAAAATCAAATCAAATCGAATACATTTTATTTAATGTTGGCATGATAAATACACAGAAAACATAAGCTATATATAAAACTTTTGAACAGACAACACAGAAATCTTTACACAAATTTGGAATAATAACATTTGACAAATCGTTTATTGGACTATTATACAATTATGGACTTTTCAACTGTGCAATATAATGTGATATGCACCAGAAAAAAAATAGACCGAGGTAGTAGGCAAGGTCACTATTTATGTTTTTTCTGGTGCATAGCACATCATATTACATAATTGGAAAGTCCATAACTAATAAATTAATTAATTATGAGCATTTACTATCTTTTTCGTATAGGAAATGCCAAAAAATCAGCAAGTTCAGATTAAACATTTTATAAAAGTAAAAATGAAAGAAGTTTAAATAGAAGTTCAACGTCTTAATCCTCAGTCACACTGGATCATACGTTTTCTGGACCGTACGACTGGTGGCAATTTGGCCGAGGTATGACCAATCGGCAATTTTGCTACGATCTCATTTAGTGATCGCATACTGCGATTGCTCTTAAGACTGGTGGTAGGTAATCGTATGATTGGTGGGTGGTACGCGTGGTCGTGCGATCACCAACGGTTGGAGACGATCGATAGCAAGATCAGTCGTAGGTGATCGTGCGACTAGTGGTGGCGACCTGCGACCACTCGCATGGTCGATCGCAACCAATCGTAGCCAGTTGTAAGACAGATCGCTCGATCAAATATCAAGGCTCGAGATCGTGCTTCAGTCAGAGAAGCAATTCTTCGAACATGTAAGGTTTCATGCGCATGTAGTTGGTGAAATCTCACTGTGATTTCCTCTCCGGTTCCCGCATCAGGTTGGCGTATTTGCCGCATCAGGTTGGCGTAGTTGCCGCATCAGGTTTGCGTAGTTGCCGTAGAAGGACCGCCTCTCTTGGCGCTGATTTCTTTGTTGAATAACAGCTGCGACAACAGCACCCAGCTGTTGTTGTTTGTTGCAAAACCCAAAATAAAACTGTTCAGTATCAAATAGTATTCTGTTCAATTACGGATCATTGTGGCCAATCATTTATTTATACATCATATAATAATCAAAATATACAGCCACAGGCAAGAATAGATATAATAGACATTGGTTAGTTCCCCCACATCATCTGATTCTTTTTAAGGATTTTAATTTTCAAAAATATAGTGACAAACATAAGTTAAGTAAAGGCCTTTTACTTCAAGGTACAGCCCACATACCATCAACTGTCTTCAGACACGAGCTGTGCAAAAGCTATACCGAATAGTCTTATACGGCAAACACAGACAGCTGGAGTACGTATTAAGTGTCAAAATAAACCCAACAACAGAAATATTGAGCCAGTCTTTCCTGATAAAGACCCTTTCAAATCGCCCATTTAGGGGCTAAAGTTAAGTCCTAAATAAAGTGGTGCACATTTTAACGGATTATTACAAGACTAAACCGGCTCAACACAACTGTAGTCTGGTATGACAACATGTTTAAAGGAAAGTCAACAACAAATAACCCTTTTCATGCTCATTTACTTAATTCATCTGAAACAGCTCATGCGACTAGTTTCCTCAGTCGCAATAAACATGTTTTTTTTTCTACATTTTCTATTTCAATTCTGTATAATGCATGAAGCGCGAGGACTGGTCCTAAATACATTTCTCCGAAGAAAGACCAATCAGTGCGCTTGAACAGAGATTTGAAAAAAACAACACCAGATGGGGCAGGGGGAACTAACCAAGGTCCGTTACTCCTGCCTGTGCATACAGCTACTTAAGCATAGCACAGAGACATCATGAAGCTTAACATTAATATTATTACATAAGGTTAAAAAAATAAACAAATTATAAAATTATATGATAAATAACAGAGTAAATAATTTAAATATATTTTCAAATCTTTTGTTGCGGAGTCAAAATTTGTTGATGCTCCCAGAAAACTAGATTTTGACCGGGCAACTAATGTTTTACATCAATTTCATTGATTCCACCTCCAACAAGTCTCCATCCTTTTCATTGGATAAGAGCGATCACATGGTGACCCCTATATATCTGTAGTGGGTCAGTAGTTTCCAATGGAGGGCAGGCAAAACAATATATCAAACATGTTTGAAAGTGAAACGTAAAAACTCCAAAAGTGAGAAATTGTGTTTTATAAATAAAGAAGCACATAAGACTTCAATAGGGCCTAAATGAGGTTCGAGATCGTTTTTATTAAAAAATATTTTCACTGAAATAAATCAGTTATTTGGTTATTGACATTGATATCTCGGTATGGCGTCACTAATAACACTGATATATTGGCATAATGTCACTAATAACATTGATATCTCGATATAATGGCACTAATAACATTGATATCATGGTATGATGTCACTAATAACACTGATATATTGGCATAATGTCACTAATAACATTGGTATCCTGGTATAATGGCACTAATAACGTTGATATCATGGTATGGTGTCACTAATAACATTGATATCTCAGTATAATGACACTAATAACATTGATATCATGGTATGGTGTCACTAATAACACTAATATATTGGAATAATGTCACTAATAAAATTGATTTTTCGGTAATGCGTCACTAATAACATTGATATCATGGTAATATGTCACTTATAACATTGATATCATGGTTCGATGACACTAATTACACTGATATCTCGGTATGATGACACTTATAACATTGATATCTCGGTATGATGACACTAATAATATTGATATATCAGTATTGCGTCACTAATAACATTGAAATCGTGGTATATTGTCAATAATTACCATTGATATCTCGGTATGATGACACTAATAACATTGACATCTCAGTATGTTGTCACAAATAACATTGATATCTCGGTATTTTGTCGTTAATAACTTAAATATCCCGGTATGATGTCACTAATAACATTGATATCTCGGAATAATGTAACTAATAGCATTGCTATCTCGGAATAATGTCACTAATAACATTGATATATCTGTAAGTGTCGCTAATATAGTTGATATCTTGGTATGGTGTCAATGACAATGATATCTTAGTATTGTGTCAGTAATAACATTGATATATCAGTAAAGTGTCATTAATAACTTTGATATCCCGGTATGATGTCAATAATAACATTGATATTTCGGAATAATGTCACTAATAATATGATATATCGGTATGGTGTCACCAATAACGTTGATATCTCGATATGGTGTCACAAATAACAATGATATCTCGGCATGGTGTCACTAATAACATTGGTATCTCGGTATGGTTTCACTAATAACATTGATATCTCGGTATGGTGTGACTTATAACATTGATATCTCTGTAAATATAATGTCAGTAACAACATTGATATCTCAGTATGGTGTCACTAATAACATTGATGTCTCTGTATGTCGTAACAATAACATTGATATTTCGATATGAAGTCACTTTTAACATTGATATTTCGGTATGGTGTAACTAATAACATTGGTATCTCGGTATGGTGTCACTTATAACATTGATATTTCGGTATGGTGTAACTAATAACATTGGTATCTCGGTATGGTGTCACTTATAACATTGATATCTCTGTAACTATGATGTCACTAACAACATTGATGTATCGTTTTAATGTCAATAATAACATTGATATATCGGTATGTTGTCACTAATAACGTTGATATCTCGGTATTGTGTCACTAATAACATTGATATCTCGGTATGTTGTCACTAATATTATTGATATAACGGTAATGTGTCACTGATAAAATTAATTTTCGTTAGGGTGTTACTAACAACTTGATATATTGGCATAATGTCACTAATAAAATTGATTTCTAGGTTATGTGTAACTAATAACATTGTTTTTTCGTTATGGTGTTATAATATTGATATCACGGTAATGTCTCACTAATAACATTGATATCTCGGTATGTTGTCACAAATAACATTGGCATCTCGGTATAGTGTCACTAATAACATTAATATCTTGGTATGATGTCACTGATAACATTGATATCTCGGTATGGTGTCACTGATAACACCGATTTATCGATATGGTGTCACTTATAATACTGATATCTCGGTATGGTGTAACTAATAACATTGATATATCGATATGGTGTCACAAATAACATTGATATCTTGGTATGATGTCACTAATAACATTGATATCCCGATGTGGTGTCACTTATAACATTGATATCTTGGTATGGTGTCACTAATAACATTGATATATTGGAATGATGTCAATAATAACATTGATATCTCTGTATGGTGTCAGTTTCAACATTGATACATGTATCTCGGTATTGTGTCACTAATAACATTGATGTCTCCGTATGATTTCACTATTAACGTTGCTATCTTTGTAATGTGTCACTAATAACATTGATAAATCGGTATGTTGTCAGCTATAACACTGATATCTCGGTATGTTGTCACAAATAACATCGATATCTCGGTATGTTGTCACTAATAACACTGATATCTCAGAATGTTGTCACCAATAACATTGATATCTTGGTATGTTGTCACTTTTAACATTGCAATCTCGGTATAGTGTCATTAATAACATTGATATCTCGGTATGATGTCACTAATAGCATTGATATCTTGGAATAATGTCAATAATAACACCGATATCTTGGTATGGTGTCACTAATAATATTGATATCTCGGTATAGTGTCACTTATAATATTGATATCTCGGTATGATGTCACTTATAATATTGATATCTAGGTACGGTGTCACTTATAACATTGATATCTAGGTATGGTGTCACATTGGTTTCTCGATAAATTCTCATTAATAACATTGATATCTTCTTTTGATGTCATTAATAACATTCGCATTTTGATATGGTGTCACTAATCACACATATATCTCGGTATGATGTCACTTATAACATTAATATCTCGTTATAGTGTCACTTATAACATGGGCATTTTGGTATGGTGTCACTAATAATATTGGTCAGGTCTCACAAATAACATTGAAAGATCGTTATGGTGTCACTAATAACATTACTTTCTCACTTATATTGATATTGTGAAACGATGTAAATTTGCATTAATAATGCGCCATAATGATATATTTTATAAGATTATGAGCGTTATCGGACCTTATATAGTTTTGGTGTCATTGCTGGAATTATATCACATAATGTTGATACTGATTACATTAATGTTTCCATATGACGTCACCAATACCGTAGATATTTCGGTGTGACGTCACTTCGTACAGGTTGTACCTGTATAATGCGGAAACTAGTACAATATAACGGTTATATATTGTGTCAGCACGTAGTTTTAAATATTTTCTGTATTTTCAGTTATTCACAACATCTAATTCTTATTTATATGTGTTAATCCTTTATCCTTGTCACCGTCCACGTTAAGATACGACGCACATAATAATATATTATATACTCAGTATTATCATTTAGTTGACAATTTAAAAATCTGCAGTTTTCTGTCTCCAATGGCACTATTAGACACCGCAAGTTTTGTTTGATCTTTAGAAAGGCAGATATACCGTGGATACAACATAGAGACCAACTTGTGTGTGCTCATAATCGTACCCGCAGTAGATATTTGTACAATCGACTTTGTTCCATTGCTACATACAAAGAAGCAGCCAGACTGACACGCGGCTATTCCTTTTGGTCTCTTTATCCTGTCATCTTTAATTATCACTTTTGTCGCATCCTTTGTATCGTATATATACACGGCGTGTTCGTCCTCTATAGTGAGAATCAGTTTGTTTTCTGCCTTCATATAAGCACATTGGAAGTCATTAATACCGTAGACTTTACTTGGGAAGTCAACATGGAACTGTTGTTCTTCTCCTGATTTAGAAAGTATACACGCCGGTATGTCTCGGTTGTAATTACCCACGGCAAAATGGTTGTCGTCGTAAACAGATATCGAGAAGCATGTGCACGTCGTTGTTATTGTCTGTATAGGTGTAAGCGTGTTGTCCTTATTTACATCAAACACGCCTATCTGTTCACCACTGGTGATATATAGTTTATTATCGGACGGAGAAACAACGCCCAATGGTTTATTTTCTAATGTGTTTGTTCCAACAATATCCAGTTTTTCATTCATTATCAGACATTTGTCGTTCTTATTATCCACAGCCACCAGTCGTCCATCAGCCAGATAGTCCATGCCGCTATACAGAGGTTCTCCTGAATCCTGTTCCGTCTCATTTATGTCTACTGAAGCGACCAGCTCCAACTCTACTGGTTTGACATTAGGAATAGGTGTTGATGATTTCACAACAATAGTTCCTAGGTCAAAGCTGGGCTCCATTATTCGTTGTAGTTGCTTATTTAATTTTAGACATATCTCAACAGACTGCACTGTTGAAAACGACTCTTCAGTCGACGATTCATAACTCGTGAGCTGGTCGTTTAATTTGTGAGTAGCAATAAATTTCTGCGACGCCGACCCATGTTGACTCACTGCTTCTTGCGTACATAACGAACCCCCTATTGCCGCTATTAGACTTTCACACTTTACACGGCATTCGTTTAGCTCACATGATTTCTGCTTTTGAATTGTGGCTGTCTCATTCAGTATCTTTTTTTCAAATTCATCGATTTTCTTATTTAATTCTGCTCGAACCGTTTGAATAGTTTCTTTGATTGTAGCTACTTGATCATCTATTCCCTTTTCAGACTTTCTAAAATGGTTTGCAGGTTTTCTCAATTTATCTTTGATGGTCTTCAATTTTGTCTTTATTGTTTCCATGTCCTGTTCGTCTTTGTTCTCAGCTATTTGATCAATCTCGACAACATTTTTACATGTTCTGTGGGTAATGATGGCGCAACTACTACAACACAGTTGTTTGTCATCCACGCAGTAAAACTCGATTTGTTTTGAGTGAGTTTCACAGCGGTCCAACCCTGTCATCGATCTACAGAGATCAATTTGACTTAAGTTGGTCGCTATATCTTCAATTTCCATCAATTCATGACCTTCTGTGAAGGAAAACGTACCATGGATATTAACACAGGAAGAACAAAGATACTCTTGACAATCTGGACAGAACTTCTCGGCCTTCTCGGAGTTGTCTCTTTTCTTGCATGGTTGACAGTTTACTTCTTTGGTTTGGCCCTCACCTCCCTTCAGAGACTTCACTTCTATTAAAGACAATATAGCATAGTTGGATGGCAGTGATTTCGCCCACCCGTCTGAAAGTATGTCTTTCTTCTTAGCGAAAGTGATCTTTTTACAAAGTGGACACTCTATCCCGTCCTTTAAGGTCCCGCTGGTTTTCATTTCCGTAACATGTGAGTTGATACATGGTTCACACAGCGTATGTAGACATGAAAGTAGTTTTGGATCTTTGTACGTTTCCAGACATATAGGACAGTTTAGTTTAGCCTGTTCTGCCCTTAGCTCATCGCTGGCATCCTCATGATATTTAGCCGCCATATTATTAGTTAACAGTTCTGAAAATATATAAAATATATGCAGACGAGGTACACGTTATCTACAAAAATGAACAGACCAGTTTTATCTACACGTTTATAGGGACACAGGACAATCAATATTTACTCATGTCCAGGTGTCACCTGTGAACGTATATCCATATGGAAACGTAATATTACTATTGAAAAAACGTTATATCAATTGACATGTATATGTACCACGACAGTGGTTCAGTTAGTTTGTATAACATGAGTAAAAAATCTTTAAAATAGAATTATGTTATTTATTTTATTTTATTTCTATCTATCCTACCAACATAAAATTTAGAAATAAAAGATTTATTTTTAATACAACTTAAACAAATACGAGAAATTTGATGTCTTTGAACCGTTTACAAATAGAATCGAAACTTAGCGTCTGCGTACATAATATGGTATTCTGATATCGTATGCGCATAATGTAAATATATAATTTTAGATATCATTTTATCAAAATTGCTGTGTGTCCCTTTTAAACAAGAATTAAAAAATAAATTATAGAAAAACATTATGTATGTGAAATATATAGTTAAGTGTGCTATTTCCCCCCTTATACCATATCTGGATGCATATAGATCTGATATAGAAATATATATTTATTAGGCATTTGCAGAATATAGTTATGTACTTAGTTTGAATTTTATTAATGAGCAAATATCGCACTTTTTAATATATGTTACGTTAGTGTACAGTTAGCAAACACTATATGTTAAAATGTCGGACAGTTTGATGCACGGGTGTCAGACACGCTGTGGCACGAAATATGGTAACATCTAAAGGGGCATTGTAAGAGATATCGAAAAAGCTAATGCAGGATAAACGTCTAACATTTATTGCATATACATGTATATCTGATATCTCAATGCATAGAGATATTACACCATGAAGAAGAGATATCTGATTATTGTCGTGTGTCCCTTTAAGATTCACAAGGGACAGCATCATCTTTGATAACTTACAGAATCATGAATGTATTGTCGTAATAGCTGGTTATTGTGTGCTAGTTGTCTATTAAAACGTAAAACATTAAAAAACGAAACAAATAAAAATCACGATCAATTCAACAAGCGTTTAATGAAAGTAATCAATTACAAAAACAGCATAAAGATATTTGTTGTGTGGTGTTTTCAGGTATAACACGGAAGTGTCTTATCTAAACTCTACTACACTGGAATATCATGCCGCAGACAAATGGTATAACAACCCACAAGTAATATTTTACTGACTCCAGAACTATCCTCTATGTACGAAGTGTCAAGTAAGGAGGCTGGCTTCTGGTATTATTTCTAATGTCTCTGATATATCGACTAGGGATCAAATCAATGATCACCCGCGGGCGGAAGCTTTATCACTAATTTTAATAAGAAATTGAGAAAGCAGATCCTAGAACATTCTACCCGCAAGTATCCGTGTCACCATTGCATATGTATATGTATTTTTGACAAAGATTGCACAAACGCAATAAGGGTCAACCGTGATCGTGTAGAGTCCAGCTCGGTCCGAATACTTTGTATGGAAATGTTTGCCAGCTACTTGTGAAAGGACAGTTGTTCTACTCAGATTCATTATGAGGTCGTCCTTCGCCAATAAAATTGCATATACCATTCATTAGTTGAGCATGGTGTTTACTTCCATGATTCAAACGCAAGCACGCACGCACACACGCACGCTCGCTCGCATACACACACACTTAAGCTACATGTATGCTACATGTATATCGTTAATTTACACAGCTCTATAAAAGTAAAGCACAAAACAATAAATAAAGTGTAACGTATTATTAATTACAAATAATTAATTAAAATGTATCATTACGTGTTATTATATACTATTATTACGTATTATTAATTACGTATTATTGTTAATTATTATTAATTACGTATTATTAATTACGTATTATTAATAACGTATAATCAATACGTACATGTATTGTCATTACATATTATTATTACTTATTATTATTACGTTTTATTAATTACGTATTAATATTACTTATTATTATTACGTATTATTAATTACGTATTATCATTATTAAGTATTATTCTTACGTATTATTAATAACATATAATTAAATACGTATTATTAATTACGTATTATTATTGCGTATTATTATTACGTATTATTATTATTAATTATTATAACGTATTATTAATAATGTATAATTTATTACATATTACTAATAACGTACTACTATTACGTATTATCAATTACATATTATTAATTATGTACTATCAATAATGTATAATTTATTAAATGTTACTAATTACGTATTATTAATCATGTATAATTTATTACGTTTCGTTAATTTGACATAATTAATAACGTTGTATTAATTACATTTTATTAATAACATATTAATAATTTCATTATATATTCTGTCTCTTTCCCTGAGTGTGTTTGAACTGACATTAACTGACATTAACTTCAAGGACAATAAATGTTCTATGGTGTTTAGCGTCGCTTTCCACACTTTTAGTTATATTGCTACGGTGTCTACTTGATACAATATTCTAAACGCTGTCACTCTGCAGTATAATGCCACAGACATGGTATGATACCTCGTCCAGGCACATTATACTGACACCGGGTCGACCAGACCTAGAACTATGCTGAGCGACAAGCGAGGACTCTTCTAGTAACATTTTTCAAGTCGGGTATCACCCGGTCGGTTATCAAACCCAACATCTTCCGCATACGAGGCGGACGCTTTACCCCTAGACCACCGCTGCGGTCTGTAATGACAGTAAAACAACATATGTTTGATATTGAAATATAATTTACTCAAGTTACAATGTTATGCCGTTTCATTATTTCTGATTTGGCAACTCGGTATCTTGTTTACTAGTAACGTATAACGACCATAAGTGACACTCTCCTCGTCACTGCTATAGTTGGTGATCCCTTATTATTTAAATTAGATAACTTCTAAACCTTGACACAACTTGAAAATACAATCATTAACTTTATCGACCATACCGCGTACGGTAACAATCACGTGACAAACCTATTATTGTACATGTATGTACACACAGGATTACCTCGACGATTTGATTATGTATCGAAGAAAGAGAGTTGAAATGATAGTGATATCTTTTATTCACAAATAATATACAATTACATTGTTGTTGTAGTTGTTGTTGTTGTATGGTGTTTATCGTTATTTTCAACAATTTTTCAGTCATATCGGTGTCTACTTGAGACAGTATTCCGAGCGCTGTCCCACTGGAGTATCATGCCGCAGACACATGGTATGGTACCCCACCCAGTCACATTATACTGACACAGGGTCGACCAGACCTAGAACTGTCCTCTAAATGCTGAACGCCAAGCGAGGAAGCTTCTAGTACCATTTTTAAGGTCTTTGGTATGGCCCGGTCGGGGATCGAACCCACGACCTTCCGCATGCGAGGCGGATACTCTACCACTAGACCACGCTGCGGTCAGCAATGTCATACATGATTTTACATGTAAACCTTCAGAGTGAAAAGGGCGGTGTTGTTTGATGGATATATTGTTGCAACTAACGCCAGAGGTCACGGGTTCGATTTGGCATCAGTCAGATTGCATTAAAACACATTCAGGACTAGTTCTGACATGAGAATGGTCTCGCGTGATATTTAAACAATCTTTATGATAACTTCAAAGTAGATATAAAATCAATTAATGTATACCAGGAACAAATACGTTTATATTTACACACGTGCAAAGTATATTTAAAGGCAGGTAACATTGATTCTATTCCAATCAAGTCGGTCTGTCTGTCGGTCGCGCACATATCTCATAGATATCTCTTATCAAATGTCACAGCTTGTTTTAGTTTTAAATAAATGGCATCTTAACTGATGATGCTTCGATAAAATATAATTGAATAAAACCAAATCATTTAAAGCTGCACAATCGGTATTTATGTCCATTCAAATCAATAACAACTGGTATAATTGTAATATTAAGTATACATTGTGATTTTCTGGATCATATCTGGTACAAATACCGTTGTTTATCATCAAGACATAGTTTAAAACTTTAACATGAACACGTTCAATATCAGGAGTATAATGAAATCCCCGTATTTCAGAACCATAGTTTAATATAGGAGCAACCATGGCATCAAACACACATGTATTTAAACTCGCTATTGTCGCCTATTGTCAAATCAATAACAACTGGTATAATTGTAATATTAAGTATACATTGTGACTATATGGATCATACCATTGTTGTTTATCATCAAACACACATGTATTTAAACTCGCTATTGTCGCCTACTGTCCATCTTTCCTTAAGAATCGGCATAAACAACTACGACCATGATAGATATGCAAAATGTACTTCCTTCTTTTTAAACACGATATATTTCTTTACTAGTATCGACATGAGCCTCCATGACATAAAACATATAAATAAATACTCACACATATCACATCGGTGTTACAAATAATCACACATATCACATCGGTGTTACAAATATACACACATATCACATCGTTGTTACAAATATTCGCTCATATCACATCGTTGTTACAAATATTCACACATATCACATCGGTGTTACACATATACACACATATCACATCGTTGTTACAAATATTCACTCATATCACATCGTTGTTACACAATTGTATGTTGTTCTTTATTATAATGCTTTGGCAACATGGTGTCTGAATAGTATA
Source organism: Panopea generosa (assembly GCA_029582155.1). NCBI lineage: Eukaryota > Metazoa > Mollusca > Bivalvia > Adapedonta > Hiatellidae > Panopea > Panopea generosa. The sequence continues at coordinate 10,017,765 of CM055907.1, read as the reverse complement.
TAAACAATTGATTTACTTGTGTCAAACAAATTGATGTTACCGACTATGACCTTTAACATTTGACTGTAAATCTATGTTCATTGTCTACTAATAACCTTCTAAACTTAGTTTTAATTGTCACTCATAATTTGTGTTTCTTTAAAGTTGTATACCAATATAATTATGTGATAGTTGAACAAATATTAAAACCACGACACAACTTCAAAATGAAACCAAACGTTATCGCTCATATCGCAAAGATGTAATAATCTCGTGATCAACATGTGATCGTGTATATAGAGTCTATATGTACATTATCTAATTGTCACTCATCCCGCAAGTCCTGTAATTGGTGTTACTTTATAGCTGTATACCAATATAATTATGTGGTACTTGAACAAATATTAAAACTACGACAAAACCTCAAAATGAAAGCAAACGTTATCGCTCATATCGCAAAGTAATAATCACATGATCAACATGTGATCGTGTATACAGAGTCTACATGTACATTATCTAATTGTCACTCATCTTGCCAGTCCTGTAGTAGGTGTTTTCTTACTGTTGTGCAAATATAATTTTGTAGTAATTAGAACTTAGACACATCCTTGCGTTATCGCTCATATCGCGCAGCCACAGTAATCACATGACAAACATGTGATCTTGTATACAGAGTCTAGTGTCTACATATACATTATCTAATAACAAATTAATCGTAACGTACTCTCATCTCGTTTGTCGCCTCACCCTCAATGAGATATCTGTTTTATACATGTATTTATTTTACATCGATTGTGAAACAATTTCTTACAACTTAGACAAAACACGTTCAAAGTCTCCCTGGGTAGAACCAATACTCGGCAAATGTGGATAAAGTGTCTTGCTTAAGGACACCACACCTAGTCGTGGTGGTGTATCGAACCTTCGACGCGCAATCCTAAGTCCGATACTCTTACAATGGACTATATGCTCCATGTATCATAAATCGTATCTTACATGGTATCTTAATGTTATATCATATTTACGTACTAGTATGGTGTTAACTGATATTACCTTATATGACCTTAACGCTGGCATACAAATCTTTGTACATTATCTAATAACAAAATTGTTAATGAATTAATTTTTATTAACACTCCCATCATCATATTTCTACAATTGCGGTTCCTGTGGTTTTAGTATTAAAATAAATCATAACCTAGACATAGGTTAATTCAGGTTTGAAGATGAGACAAAACGTTATCTTTCATATCGTGCAGCCGTAACAATCACGTGATAAACATGTGATCAGGTATACTGAGTCACCCCGACGATTTGATTATACATGTATATTGAAGAATGGTGAGTAAAAATTGGATTTAAACGTTAAGAAGGTATATGTTAATGTTGACAAAGTCTAAAGAACTTTTTTAATAATCAACTAAATCAAGTCTATTGGTCAATCCATAATATATCATTAAATAACATAGAGGTATCTTTATCAAAATGATAAAATATACACCCAACGGGAGACGTACTCAAGTACACACCCACCACCACAACAGTATAACATTATCAAAATAATTAAATATACATCCAACAGGAGACGTACTCAAGTACACACCAACCACCACAATAGTAAAACATTATCAAAATAATAACATATACATCCACCGGGAGACGTACTCAAGTACACACCCACCACAACAACAGTATAACATTATCAAAATGTTAAAATATACATCCAACAGGAGACGTAGTACTCAAGTACACACCCACCACAACAACAGTATAACATTATCAAAATGTTAAAATATACATCCAACAGGAGACGTAGCACTCAAGTACACACCCACCACAACAAGAGTAAAACATCATCATATTGATAAAATATACATCCAGCAGGAGACGTACTCAAGTACACACCCACCACCACAACAGTATAACATTATCAAAATGATCAAATATACTTCCAACGGGAGACGTACTCAAGTACACACCCACCACAACAACAGTGTAACATTATTAAAATTATAAAATATACTTCCGACGGGAGACGTACTCAAGTACACACCCGCGAAAACAACAGTATAACATTATCAAAATGATAAAATAAACCTCCGACGGGAGACGTACTCAAGTACACACCCACCACAACAACAGTATAAAATTATCAAAATGATGAAATATACTTCCGACGGGAGACGTACTCAAGTACACACCCACCACAAGTACACAACCGAGAAAACAACAGTATAACATTATCAAAATGATTAAATATACTTCCGACGGGAGACGTACTCAAGAACACACCCACCACAACAACAGTATAACATTATCAAAATGATGAAATATACTTCCGACGGGAGACGTATTCAAGTACAAAATGATAAAATATACTTCCGACGGGAGACGTACTCAAGTACACACCCACCACAATAACAGTATAACATTATCAAAATGATTACATATACATCCAACGGGAGAAGTACTCAAGTACACACCCACTACAACAACAGTAAAACATTATCAAAATGATAAAATATACTTCCGACGGGAGACGTACTCAAGTACACACCCACCACAATAACAGTATAACATTATCAAAATGATTACATATACATCCAACGGGAGAAGTACTCAAGTACACACCCACTACAACAACAGTAAAACATTATCAAAATGATAAAATATACTTCCGACGGGAGACGTACTCAAGTACACAACCGCCACAATAACAGTATAACATTATCAAAATGATGAAATATACTTCCGACGGGAGACGTACTCAAGTACACACCCACCACAACAAGAGTATAACATTATCAAATTGATAAAATATACATCCATCGGGATACGTAGTTCTCAAGTACACACCCACTACAACAACAGTAAATCATTATCAAAATAATAAAATATACATCCAACGGGAGAAGTACTCAAGTACACACCCACTACAACAACAGTAAAACATTATCAAAATGATGAAATATACTTCCGATTGGAAAAGTACTCAAGTACACACCCACCACAACAACAGTATAACATTTTCAAAATGATAATATATACTTCCGACGGGAGACGTACTCAAGTACACACCCGCCACAATAACAGTATAACATTATCAAAATCATGAAATATACTTCCGACGGGAGACGTACTCAAGTACACACCCACCACAACAACAGTATAACATTTTCAAAATGATAAAATATACTTCCGACGGGAGACGTACTCAAGTACACACCCACCACAACAACAGTATAACATTATCAAAATGATAAAATATACATCCAACGGGAGACGAAGTACTCAAGTATACACCCACTACAACAACAGTAAAACATTATCAAAATGATAAAATATACATCCAACGGGAGTAGTACTCAAGTTCACACCCACTACAACAACAGTAAAACATTATCAAAATGATGAGATATACTTCCGATTGGAAAAGTACTCAAGTACACACCCACCACAACAACAGTATAACATTATCAAAATGATAAAATATACTTCCGACGGGAGACGTACTCAAGTACACACACACCACAACAACAGTAAAACATTATTTATTTTACAACGATTGTGAAACAGGTTCTTACAACTTAGACAAATTTGGCTTGAAGTATTCCTGGGTAGAACCAGTACCAAGAATTTTTAGATAAAGGACACAACACATAGCTTGGCGGATTATCAATAAGCACCTAACCTCGTTCTTCCCCTGTCATCACATCATAAAACGAGACAGAATAAATGCAAATATCTCCATTTAGATCAGCGGCGAGAGATGGATGACAATGACACGCAATTTAATCGTCACAAAGACTGTAAGGTGTGGAGATTTGAACTCGAGTCCCTGGGTTGATAATCAGACTCGCTAACGACTGAGTTAACCGGACTATAATCATACGTTATAGCGCAGACTTTATCATGCGACATCATGTGTTATCACTTTGTCCACTGTGATAATATCTGTGTAGAATTATGATCAGGTATGTTGAGTTTTTACGATGTTATTTGATATTCATTTCTTATTTGTACAGTGAACTACATTACAATTTGGCATAAAGCGGTTTAAAGATAAAGCTGAGGTATGTGAGATGTGCTGCATATTCCATTACTTGTCATGAACATAATGAATAAAACCGAGTCTGCTATTGTATTTCCTTTGGTAAGTGATGTTCTGCCAAGAGAGCATTTTATCAAATAGTAACATGTGAATTGTCTAAACAATTATTTTACACCAAGAAAAGCTGCTTGTTATAAAACAATATACTTTACAACATTTACGACTCGCCTATATCGCTTATCACAAAGTGAGGCTATAAAGAAGTCTAGCTTTCTTGATAGACAAATAATACCTAGCGTATCAAGATACTTGTATATTCATTCAATAGAGGAGATTCCCACACATTAGTAAGGTAAATATTGTGTAATCGTCAATGCTTATTGATTATCTATAGAGAATCATGTCAATGTCTTCCAAAATGCTGTATGGTTTCGAGTGGTTATTCATCCATGGAGGTTGCGGTCAAGGTCACCTAAAACACTTCATTGTTTTTATTAGTACTATCCATAACACAACTATGAACCAGATTTGGTGACTCTAGGTCAAACAGTTTTTGAAAAAACGGAACTCATCGCAAATGTATTCTGTTGTGTAGGCTAAGATATTCATCCGAAAAGGTCAAGGTCACCAGAAAAAATACGTTATGGTTTATATAACTACTTTGAAGAACACAAATTTAGTGATTCTTTGCCACAATGTTTCAAGAAATGGAGCTTAACGCGAAACCTAACGTTGTGTGGGCATAGATATATATCCTTAGAGGTGAAGGTCAACGTCACCTGAAAATTGAGTAGAACGACCGTAGACCACAGTTGGTTACTCTGGGTCAAACAGGTCAAACAATTTCTGACAAAAATATATCAATGCAAAAACATAACGTTGAATTGTGGACGCCGACGCCGCCGCTGACGGAAAAGTAACACACGACTTTTTTTCGCAATTTTTTACTAAAAAGAACGCTTCCAGTACCATATTTTCCAATATTCTAGTTTAGAGGGCGCGGACTTACGGAGCTCAACACAAAATCTGAAGGGGCACATGCATTCGGGCACAATTTTTTTAGTAGGGAAGGGGTCGTGCGAATAGGTTGAAAATTTATTTCATTTCAGTAGATGGTTACAGTGATAATGATAATGGTTGGCAACAGTATTCAAAACAGAATACCTTGTACTATCTGATATAGTAATGATACAAGTATGCATATAGTATATGGGTTGACTGAAGTATATAATGAATCAGGCATATTTCCATATAATCTCGCCAAGATCTAATAGTAAACATAAGGCATCGGCATACCATGGGTTCAAAGTTAATGGATATATGTAATGTTCGTAAAAATGTATAACACATCAGACAATACATGACATGCGGTCAGTATACAATTGTTGGACATCTCCATCTACCCTTTGTATTTCTCGAAAAATTACATTTTGTATGTATTGGTTTTATAGAATTCCTCTAAAACTAATTAAACAGATTTAAATTAGGATCTATTGTATATCTGATCAAATATTGCAAGCGCAGAAGGCAAGCAAGAAAGGAAACTAGTGGACTCCGATTCATAGAGTCTATTCTTCAACTATGTTCATATCAAATAACGTCCGTACCACATTAGTTTTAAGTGACACTCACCTCGTTACTGCTGTGGATGGTGATTTCTTAATATTAAAAAAGAAATTAAACGAGACTCTTAAACTAGAAACAACTTGAAACATCGCGCAGACGTAACAATCACGTGACAAACATATTATATTGCACCTCGACGATTTGATAAAGAATTATGTATAGAAGACCTACGATTGAAATAATAATGAGCTCTTAGTTAAACATATCTTATTCACCGAGAGTAAACAATTGCATTGGCAATATCACGTATTTGTGATCTTATATGCAGACGTTAATAATGAATGGGGCGGCGTTGTTTAATGGATATATTGTTGACAGTTTACGCTAGAGGTCAAGGGTTCGATTTGACATTAATCAGATTGACTTCAAATTCACTCTGGACTGGTTCTGACAAGAGAATGGACTCGCGTGCTATTCACAAAATATTGTTAAGTTACTTCATAGTAGATTTAAAATCAAATTAATATAAACCAGAAATAAATACGTTTATATTTACAAAGTTAAGTCGGTCTGTCTGTCGGTCACACACATATCTCAAAGATATCTTAAATCAAAAGATACAGATTGTTTGAAGTTTGAATAAATGGCAAGTTAACAGATGATGCATCGATAGAATTAACATTTAATTAAATAAAACAATGATATCTTTCAAATCAATAAAAATACAATTGAATTGTTTATCGTCATACACATGCATTAAACACGCTATTGTCGCCGATATTTGAATGGGACCTTGCCGGTGAACTAAGGTAAAGTATTTAGTAGTTATATCCGTAAACACCTTCGGTTAAATCCGGGTAAGCGGTTATGTTTTAATAAATATAGATCTATACCGCCGATCTTGATATATTCCTTCATAGCATAGTGTTTTTATCTATGGATTGTCGATTGTTCAAGTCCGAATCGAAGATTGTTTGTTTTTCAATCTCCTAACAATATTATTTTTGTTGTTTAGTTCAATAACAACACTATTTTTCCGCCGTTCATTCCCGAACAACGCTATTTTTCCGCCGTTCATTCCAATAACAACACTATTTTTCCGCCGTTCATTCCCCATCAAAACTATTTTTCCGCCGTTCATTCCAATAACAACACTGTTTTTCCGCCGTTCATTCCCCTAACAACACTATTTATAGTTCATTCCCTATATACTATGTTTCCTATAGTGCTTCATAAACGGCGTCCTAACAAAATTAGATAAACTGTCCATATATGCAATAATATCTCTGCACATGTCTAGCGACAGTTCTAATACTAAAGGATGACGGAATTGTCCGAGTGTATACGTATACTATTGAATCGAGCAGTTTACGATAATTCCCGACATTGAAGAAGCTTATTTACATATTAGAAATATTTCTCAGTTAATTTAGATTTAAAACACGATTTCGTCACGTTTAAGGGAGGTATTGGCTGTTGTAATACATCGACGGCAATTAGAGTTCATGAAAATGTTTGTCATTTATTAACAAGATGCTACTTTCTTTAAAAAATAGATATCTTCCGTATGTCGCTTAAATGCAATAACTGCTGTACCAAGTAGTAGTAGTAGTAGTAGTAGTAGTAGCAGTAGTAGTAGTAGTAGTAGTAGTAGTACTAGTTTGTTTCAAATTCATTAGGCTAAAAGCCCATAGGGATACATATACAAGCATATTTTATGACGAACAGTATAAGTAACAATTTTGCACATACCTTATATATGTTTGATTTATACGAGGATATATCTGATTCATAACCCAAAACTAGCCACATAAAGTTTGAGAATGTTTCACAATAGTATAATGCACATAATTTTGACGATTAAAAATCTCAATTACATGTACCGAATTTGAAAAGTATAAAACAACAGCACTTAGACTTTTATAGCTAAGCATTAAGTCAGACAGACGTATGTTAACGTACTTGAAACATAGAAATGTTTGTGTATGATACTTATGTGATATATCACCATTCAGTATAAACAATACTGAATAACAAAATGATACTTGTCTTTTAAAACATCACACACCGAGCATTTTCTTTCAATGACAGAAATACTCGCTGTTCGAGACCATCAACCGCTTCAATATGAAGATTATGCTATGCGACGAAACTCCTGTAAGACATTTGCAGAACTTGGAAATTGAACATGAGTTCAAATTAGGCTGAAATCTAAAGCATGCAACATTTTTTTTATAAAAAAAGCGCCCTGCTTTAATCATTTATTCCTCTGTGCCAATTCTGTATATATGTGTCGTTAATTCTTTGCTTAACTTGTGATAAAATATTAAAATAATCTACATTTTCAATACTTGGTATAATCAAACATCATTAAAACCGAGCGAACACAGCAAATTCTTGAGCATGTAACAACGATTTACCTTATTTGGTAATCGAATTATGTTTTAATAAAGTGTACATTTTATATTTGTATTTTATTCATTGGCATCTATGTTTATACAAAATTGATCAATATTAAAACAATGTAACGTTTAAAGGTTAATCTTCCTAATTCTCCATATTAATTAATTATTTTGTGTTGTCCATTTCACCGCTAGAATTTTTCACGAAATTGTAAATGTACCATCTCAATGTCTAAATATTTGGCAAAACTGCATACTTCACTGCCATAATTTAAAATGGGACCAACCAATTAATCATATAATTCCTGCGTGTATGAAAATTTGTTAAGATATCTATTTGGCTTAAAAATAACCTTCTGTGCTTGACTGGCCATTGTGCTCTGAACTGTAGCTAAATACCCCCGCTAGTAAAAACTCCACCCCCTAATTCAAGAACCACTTACAAATAGAAAACCATTAAATAAATTTATTAATGAATCAATGAATAAATAAATGTACAAAAAAATAAATATATAAATAAGTAAATAAATGCATAAAGTAAAATAAATAATAAACAACTAATATTAATATAATAACTAACTGCTGGAGATATCAGAACCAGAGTACAGTTGGAAATATCAAGTGTTTTAGGCGAGTAAATCCACTTATATTTTAGATGAACTGGTCTTAATTGCAACATACCATTTCTTTGCTTTTTTGTTAAGACCAGTCCCGCCAGTGTAATCCTAAAACGACAACGAGTGTCTAAGTGTGAATTATTAAATATGCAGGATTTCATTTCAGAATTGTAACAGCGTAACCAAGATTGTTTTATCGGTATACTTCTTTGAGAAAACACACTGTAATATATATAATATCTTTTGTTCATTCAGCTCATATTTGGTTTGAGCGTTAGATTAATGATAAACTATTGCACCTACAAATAATGATCTATTTGTGCAATGATAACTGAATAATCCAAACAAGTGAATCCTTTAAAATGTGTTTGGTAATGATTAACGTTTCACTGCATATCTTAAATATTAGGCACAATACAGATCTGGCTATAAAGGTTGAACAAATACAATAGACTTAAATACAAATTGCGCACATTGAAAATTAATGTTATTTATACATAAATTCAAACACAAAATAAAATATGCCAGTAGACTTTAAATATTTTTAAACGATTGTTGTTGGTAAGTGTGTGCGTGCGTGCGCGCGTGGTGTGTGTATGTGATGTGTGTGTGTGTATGTGTGTGAGTGAGTGCGTGCGTATTGGAGTGCGTGTGTGTGTGTGCATGTGTGTGTGTGTGTGCATGTGTGAGTGTGTGTGTGTGTGTGTGTGTGTGTGCCCGTGTGCGTGTGTACATGAGTGTGCACATGAGTGTGTGTGTGTGTGTGTTTGATGCGTGTGTGCGTGTCGGTTATCAGCTGTTACAGTGTGTATGTGTAACATTGTGGAAGGTAAACTTAAATAGATGATAATGTTGCATGTGTTAAAATGATGAAAGGTCATATCCATCCATTCAAATATATGTATTTATGTATCCAATGTGGTTTTAGATTGGGACTACGTGCATGCGTGCGTGTTTATATATTTAAGAAGATTCATTAGATTTTAAGAATGAAAAATATTCTCTCTCTCTCTCTCTCTCTCTCTCTCTCTCTCTCTCTCTCTCTCTGGTATTCTGTCCCACAGTTACGGTTCAGTTTAGGACCAACTTTCTGGGGACACAGTGAACCAATATACATACAGAAGAGAATCGATTGTTTTCTTGTTCTTCAGGCCGGGCCCGATTAGCTCAGTCGGTTACGCGTCTGACTATCAATCCAGGGGTCGTGAGTTCGAATCCTCCGCCCGGCAACAGTCTCCGTGATGATTGCTATACGACATTGCGTCTCATTATCATTTGTCTCTCACCACTGATTCAAGTGGGAAAGTTATCAGTTACTTGCGGAGACGAGGTGTGCTCGAGTACTGGTTAATCCCAGGAAACAGTGGTTAGGTTAACTGATCGTCTGTTAGCCCTCGATGGCATAAAAATGACGCTAAATATTCAATCAATCAATCAATCTTGTTCTTCAGGTTCCAATAATGTCACTCTCTCCATGCATAAATTATAAAAAATGAACGACAAAGGGAGATATACAAAAAACGGTATGGGGACTTCGTCCAACAACGCTGAAGGAGAGAAATTGTCTCCCATTTTTCAGACACTTTTGCGGGGTCGTTTAGCAAAAGAGAAAAAAGCCCTGTGGGGACGCAAATAGCAAACATTGTGGAGACTTGTCCAACAACACACAAGGAGAGAACACATGTCTTAGAATTAATATAAATTTTGTGGGGTCATATAAAAATGTCAGTCTCTCACGTCCGCAGAAGTTATGAAAACCTCTCATAATGGATTAGTGGAAGTATAGTCAAACCTGTGTAAGTGGTCACCTCTATTAAGCAGCCACCTGTCTTAAGCAACCATATTTTCTATTTCCCATTTCTATGTTTTAAGAGTAAATTAACCTGTATTAAGCAACAACCTGTCTTAAAGGCCACTTTTGCTCATTCTCTTGACTGGCTGCTTAAGCCAGGTTTGACTGTATAGTTTCTAGAACGTTATAGGATATATGATGGTGAATATGTGAGGTGGGGCAAAAGATTACAGGCTGTAAATATAGTGGATATGTATACGGTAGCATATCAAAGTGAAAGGTGGGTCCTAAATTTGAAATAGAGTGGAGTTGAGAATGGGAGGGTGCGTTAGGAAAGACTTTTTAGAATGTTATCAAATGCTGAAATGGTGGGTTTTCTGCCCAGAAGGTTCATTTGAATGAGTTGTTGACAGCTGACAATAGACTTAGGGTGATACCAATTGATGACCTTGAGCTCTGCTAATGAAAACAGGAGTAAACTATACACAGACTTGCTCTCTGTTGATTCACTTGACCCAGCGGAATTTGTTTGTTAAGGTCCTCAATTTACCAAACTCTTTCACACGAGTGCAAGTCAAGGATTCAAACCCTACATTGAACTGTTGGTTGTAGCTTGCAGATATGGTATGTGAAAATGTAGTCATGTAGATAAGCTCAAACTGGTCTTCGAGCAAAACAAGAAACAAGCCCGTCTGATTAGCAAAATAGGGAGAGTGTTGGTCTACGAACTTCGGGATCGTGAGTTCAAGGTGCATGTTTTCCGCGACAATTGGGTTGAAGACATTGTGTTTAAGGCCTATCGTCCACCACAGCTGATTAAAGTGGAGAAGTTGGCAGTAACTTGCGGAGAACAGGTTAGAACTGGTATAGAATCCAGGAACACTGGTTAGGTTTACTGCCGACCAGTATAGGACTGAAATACTGTTGAACAAGACTATTGCCAACAATAAAAGTCCCCTTACGAAGGGGGCATTTGTCATATTTGCTGCCATAGGAACCAGGTTATTTTTAGTGAAACTAAATTGAAGGACCTGTATATTCTCAAAATAACTAACCATCTATAAACTAGATTACATGAGAATATCTCTTGTACTTTTAAAGTTAACACAGGATCTATATTTTGTGACTGATGGATGGACAGACAGATAGACAAACGGACAGATGAACGAACAACATAAAATGATGTGCATATTCTTCATATTGCCTTCTATCTATGTTCCAGGTATCATGAAAAAACATCTTGTACTTTTAAAGTTATGGCAGACTCCACCATGTTTGACTGACGGATAGGCAAACAGACGAATGGAGAAAATAAAATAACGTGCATGTTTTCAATATTGTCTTCTATCTTTTTCTTAAGTTTCATAGAAAATCTTTTGTCCTTTTTGGTGTTTCGCAGGATTCACTATTTTTGTAATATTTTTGGACCATTTGTTGCACGTAAAAAAAAAGCACGTGCATATACTCCATATTGCCATCTATCCATTTCCAAGTTTCATGAAAAAATATCTAGTACTTCTAAAGTTATCACAGGATCCTTATTTGTGTGACGGTCTGACGGGGGGGGGGGGGGGGGGCATAAGTCATCATCAGCATTGTTTTCATCATCATCATGGTTATTGTCATTTGTTTAGACGTTCTTAACATCCCTTGTTTGTTTTTTATCCTACATAAAAATCACTCTAGATCTAACACTACGTCTTTCCTTTAACCAACAACGTTTCAATGTACTCATATTTATATTCTCTATAGAATATCACCAGCATTATCATTTAGGAACAACCTGTCTGCAATAATTTGTAAATAGATGTCGGCCATTTACACGCCTGTGACGTTTTTGTCTGCTTGGAGCTTTTTGTTTGCAACGCTTTTTATCTACATAAATATAGAAAGACGTCGACCTTTGTCTCGATGAGCACAGAAATATTCATTGTCCTAAATTTTCTTCAGACAAAAGGCAACATGTTGACAAAATTTGACGTGTTTCAATTTTTTCTGCGGACAAAATGCGTCAAACGGACAAAAAGCGCCTGCACACACGGACGTTTTGTCATGATATTTAGGAAAAGTGATCATGCCCCCTGGTAGTGACGTATCATAATAATTTCAATATTCAAAGCAATCCAAGGAACATTTTTGTTAAATTATCTTTAAATCGGGCCAGCAGTTTCTGACAAGAAGATTTAATTTCTCACTATACAAATTTAGGGGAAAGTGACCACGTTCTTAGGCAGCCATGTTCTTAAACAAATCGGAATAATTTTAACTATCTTGGTAGAGGATCTTCCCAAGGAATATGTCCGTGAAATTATTTTGAAATCGGGCTGGCAGTTTCTGAGATTTTTTTTAAAGTTTGTCTTTTCCGTTGCTATGGCAACAAGAGTTCCGCATGGAACATAATTCTTTGAATAACTTTGGTACAGGATCATTCAAAGAACATCCACGCCAAGTTTCATTAACTTCCACCAACTGGATTCAGAGATGTCATTTGAAGAAAAGTGTAGTCTGACGGACGACGTACAGTTACCCTTATAAGGGTCGTAGGGACACTATCATCATTTTTATTTTATAGAAGGGGAATATTCTTGATGTGTTGCTGGGTTTAGGGGTTTGACCTGGGCTATAGGGTCTTTTGGATACCTAAACCCAGGGTTAACTAAAATTGTTGGGACTTTGAAAAAAAATGATGTTCTTGGGTCCTGGGTTAAGGTCTTTAAAAGCTTTTTAATCAACATAAATGAAGATGAACCCATCGCACGTGGTTCTCAGAATGGCGCAAGTGCCAGGGTGACCACCTCAGTTCTAGGCCCCGGGAATGACCTTGACCGAATGCCCTCGGGTCAATGAGGTACGACAACCTTAAGATCTATTTAATACCTGCCCAACGACACCAACATCATCAAATCCCGACAAGAAACGGCCTCTTGGCAAGGGGTTTGAACATGGCACCTATAATCGACCAAATATGACGAGTTTGGCTGAATTGCACGGGTATGCACGGGACGCGTTTCTTACTGAACGAAGACAGATAGCTTATCACTCTAAGAACAAATGTTGCATAAAAAATTAAATTCTCTACAATATATATCAACATGATTGCACGTGCCTCTCATTTTCCGGCACGTGCTACAATATGACCTAAGTTCGAGGCCCGCTGGCGACCCCTGGCGGCCATGTTTTTCTACAAATTTGGGTACAAACCCCAAGAGCTTCTCAATATCTGTCGAACCCTATGCTCTGTTTAAAAACGTCACAATAATAATGATAGTGCCGGGGTTTGAACATAACACCCCCATTCCCACCATGCACGTGGCGGCACGGGCGCGTTTCTGGCGAAATGGTGGTATATAGCTCATTTGTTAAAAACAAAAGTTGCTTAGAATCGTTAAATCTATAACATATGTGAAAAAAATCCATACCAAGTGTCATTTAATTTTTCCGTGGCCCCTAAGGCTCCAACCCGAAACTCGGACCCGCTGGTGCCGCCTAGCGAAGAGGACATTGAACCATTTAGGCATCCAGAATCCTAGATCCCGTCAAAACCTACACAATGATACCAAGTTCAACAAAATCTGCCAAGGAATGAACTCTTGGCAGCGATTTGAACATGGCTCTTATTCTGTACAAGTCACGGCACGGTATTTTTTTTCAGAAGTCAAAGTTCATCATTTTCAACAAGTGCCACAGACCTTAATATTAGGTCTACTATTCTGATTTTTTGTACCATTCTTTAGCGGAATATGTGTAGGTTCTTGTTTTTACCACAAATCATTTTCCAAAATTCATAAACGACCCGTGCAGCACGTGCAAACATAGTACCTAAGCGCAGAAGTCAATTTTATTTTCGCTCATTTTGCTGTAGCGAACGGGGTTCGAACATACACGGTTGATTGTTGGTAGTCGTTCAATTCGTACAGGGGACATCTAGGTACACTCTGGTACCCAGATTGATGGATTCCAAGAAGTATTTTCGAAAAAATCGCATACCGGCAAATATGATTTTTTCACCATGTTCCACGCATCCCTGACACCTTATTCCTAGCACTACGGAAATGATTGTTACATAATTCCTTAGGGATTTCCAATGCCTACAGCCCCTATATTCAAACATATCATATGCTACGGTTATTGATCTGTCCGGCAGGCTCAAACATGGTCCACAAATGGTGAAGTCCGAACGTTTTTTTCGGCATGGGTTGACCGGTTCGCGAGAGGTCATTAGCCCGATTTCGAACTTGAACTCAGGTTTTCTGCAAGGTTTATGGTAAGACAAAGCAATTGGTGTAATATACTTAGGGATTTAGGGTCATTTGAAAATAAGGAAAAACTGGGTTTTTGGCCACTTTCAGACCTAAAAAAGCTGTTTTTCATCAATTTCAACACGTTCCAAAATCTTTATTAATTCACATAAACGGCTGATTTTGGTATCATTATTTAGAAAAACATGTCTATTTTCTGGATATTACAACCAATACTTTTCAAACATTTGTTCTTGACCCGTGCGTCACGTGCACGTATGGTAAACACACCACATTCTAAGAAATTGTTTCTATGACCACGGGGCTGATTTTTTTCTACATTATTTAACATATTTTTATCTACACAATCCACACAAAAAATCATATTAGTTTGAAAAATCTTAGGAGAGGATCACTCAAGGATCATTTGTATGTAATTATTTTGAAATCGGGCCAGCAGTTTCTGAAAATATTTTTTTTATGTATGTATGTATGTATGTATGTATGTATGTATACATTTTTATTGATCCTCGAGCATTGAACCATTCTTTTTGGCGAGCAGGACAAGATGATTATTAAAAACATAAAAGATGATTACGCATTTTTGTGATTAATAATGTTGTGATGAATAATGAGTGATGAATGAAGATGATTTCAATAAATAAGAAGAGTTTGCATTCAAATTTGTAGTTTATACAAAGAAATTATTTTTATTTCATTTTGTATTCACCGCTGGCAGCCATATATTACATATACCTATTAATGGTTTATAATCAGTGCATGTAATTATTTATGTTAAATGAGGTGCACCTATGGCTGTTTGCAATATTTTAAGCCAAATAACACTAAAATATATTTAGCTAACCTAGAGAGTAGTACTATGAAGTACTTGTAACAAGAGTTGTCAAAAGAAAACAAAGCTCGCCAATGGGATAAAACTCACCACCAATGCAAAGATTGAGATTGGAGGCAAACACCAAAACTTAAACGCATCTAAACGAAAAAAAATAAACCTGGGTGTCTACAGACAAAAATTGGGTCTTAAAGCGCCATAACTCTGCCAAAATGCAACTCAGAGTTATGGTTCTTGTTTCTGTGTGTTTCATTGACGATGGTGAACACATATGCGAAGTTTCATTCATATAAGCCGGGCCCGATTAGCTCAGTCGGTTACGCGTCTGACTATCAATCCAGGGGTCGTAAGTTCGAATCCCCCGCCCGGCAACAGTCTCCGTGATGATTGATATATGACATTGTGTCTCATTATCATTCGTCTCTCACCACTGATTCAAAATGCCAAAATGCAATCCAGAGTTATGATTCTTGTCCCTGTGTGTTCCACTGATGATGGTGAACACACATGTGAAGTTTCATTCACATCCAATCAGGGTTACATAGATAGCTTAAACTTAAACGCAACTAAACGCAAAGTTTAACCTGGGTGTCTAAGTCCAAATAGGGCCATAACTGTGCCAAAATGCAATACAGAGTTATGGTGTTTGTCTCTGTGTGTTTCATTGATGATGGTGAACACACATGTGAAGTTTCATTTACATCCAATGAGTGGTTGCATAGATATTTTAAACTTAAACGCAACTAAACGCAAAGTTTAACCTGGGTATATAAGTCCATAAAGGGCCATAACTGGGCCAGAATGCAATCCAGAGTTATTGTTCTTATCTCTGTGTGTTCCATTGGTGATGGTGAACACACGTGCAAAGTTTCATTCACATCCAACGAGTGGTTGCATAGATAACTGAAACTTAAACGCAAAAGTTTAACCTGGGTGTCTACAGACGCCGCCGCCGACGATGCCAGGGTCATGACAATAGCTCTCCTTGGACTTCGTCCCGGCGAGCTAAAAAAGCAAACAGGTAATGTGTGCCTTAAGCAAAGGAAGTTAGTTTTAAAAGTTAATTCATGATTCTAAGTATTGATCAAATTAATGTGAATGCTATTACCTTATCAAAAAGAACCAGTGTGTCAAATTGTATTATTTTCTGCACACTAAATTCTGACACGATGTGCAACTTTCTTTGATTTACACTAACTGCCATATAACTTCTCCATACAAAATTGTCTTTTGTTCAGTTACCCCATCGGTAAAAAACTGGGTTTTGTCGCGATTAGTATTGTTGGAAAAGAAATTTTGTCGCCAGTCCGAAAATGTACATGAAAAAATCTGTATCCTGTGCAAAATGTTCTTTACTCAGTTTAATGCACTAAGGTAAAATTGTATTTTTTCTCTCTAAGTAATAAATTTCAAATGCAAGCCAAAGATGCGTTTCTCTAAAATGGTTATAAATATATATTGATGATGAAGAACCTAAAGCAAATTGTATAATTATAATTTTTATTATGTGCAAGTAAACTACATCTTGCAACAGTAGATTCTTTTAAAAATACAAAAATAAAAACAAGCTTAACTACAACACTGGGATGACAATGAATCTGCTTTATTCTGGAAAGTGGAAATGAATCAAAACTGATCAAATCATCTTTACTGCTTTTTTAACTAAAACTAAAATTTAAATGATACAGTAGTTTTATTGAGAATAGTGCTTTGATAGTAGAATGCCCATGAGTTAGACTGATTCTGACAATGTATTTATCACTTACTGCTGTTCTTATACGCTACATGATTTCTTATAATACAATTGATTGATTGATTGATTGATTGATTGATTGATTGAATATTAAGCGTCATTTTTATGCCATCGAGGGCTAACAGATGATCAGTTAACCTAACCACTGTTTTCTGGGATTAACTAGTACTCGAGCACACCCCATCTTCGCAAGAAACTGATAACTTTCCCACTTGAATCAGTGGTGAGAGACGAATGAGACACAATGATGTATATCAATCATCACAGAGACTGTTGCCGGGCGGGGATTTGAACTTCTTAGAATACAAATAATATCATTTACAATGTGACATAGTTTTGTCTCGAACAACTCAGTATAGATGAAAGAGTATTGCAGATACCCCGATTTGTATCGTTTGAAACATTTTGAACAATGCTGATAACGTTGAGGACAAATTTAAACATAAGGCGCAAAACATTATTTGTCATTTACGTTACTTTGTTATGTACCCATGCCAAATACGAATAAAATTGATGAGGATTTTTGATCGGAAACCAAAACATAAAGAAGAGAGACTTTGGATAAGCTAGAAAAAGCTTTCTTCTCAATTCTATTGTTATGTATCGCTGTATATTTGAGTATATTTATATGTAATATGTTGAAAACGAATAAATTATGTTTAAACTAAAACATAAAGCCAAAAAAGGACCATAAACTCACCAAAAATTAGTTGAGTGTGACCAAAATTTTACTGAAGTATAAACCTACAACCAAAATATGAATCAAACTAATTATACATTTCAAGAGTTCTTAATCAAAAAACAACTATTTGCAAAGACAGATGGACTTGAGTAACAATAAATGCCCCTTTGCTGTGCCCCTTTGGAGGCAATTAAAAATGAGATACCTATAAATGACTCCATTCTTTCATCTAAGTTTTAAATAAATCCAAATCAACAGTTTTTGAGAGCTATTTGCAAAACACATATGCCCCCAAATGATGACCTGTTGGAAATGGTTTTCCATCTAAAGGCCATTGTGACCATGACATACTAACCCTAAAACAGAAGTGTCATCTACTGGCCACAATCATTCATTTATGATGACAATTCAAGCATTCTTCAGTTATTATTTCCGAAAATGCATTTCAAATCAAGGTCACCATGACCTTGACCTACCAACTGAAAAAAGCTACAGGAGTCATCTGTTGGTCATGATAAATCTGCCTACCAAGTTTGAGGAGTCTTGGCCCAAGCGTTCAATAGATATTTGTCAGAAACTGTTTTACTGTTCAAGGTCCTGTGACCTTGACCTTTTACCTAATGAAACCAAAATTAATAAGGGTCACCTACTGGTTATGACCAACCTGCCTACTAAGTTTGAATAACCTAGACCTAAGCCATCTCTACGTTTTGCCTGGAAATCATCTTGCTGGTAAATGTACCTGTGACCTGCCCTTTCTCTAGTTATTGAGTGTAAACCACTTAGTTTACCGACCGACAAACCAACCTACCAACATTTGCAGAAGAATATACCCCCTCTTATTCAAAAGGGGAGGGGGAATAATAATAAGGGAGGTAATTAAAATAATTACAAAATATGCTTCTATGCAATGTCCCCATTCTTATTTCAAGTTTCAACTGATTTTCAATAATAGTTTTAGAGTTATATTTCAAAAGGTAAAAATTATTATGTGAAGTAATTTAAAAATGAGATAAGTCAGAGATATGGTTCTTACAAAATACACTTCCAGGTAATGACTCCATTCCTTATTTTAAGTTCAATTAATTCACATAGTTTTAGAGTTATATTTCAACAATTATATGTTATATATCACTGTTAAGTACCACATGCCCCCCAAATGGTCTGTGAAAAATAACAATATGTGGGTCTTACTCGCGACACGTCATCATGTTCTGTTGATCATTTGCAACAAGTATCAACAAAATCAATCTATGCATGACAATGTTACAGGCCGGAATCGAAATACCAGACCGACGGATGGACTGACAGACGCTGCGATTATTATATGCCACCCAAAAAAACTTTTTTTGTGGGGGGGGGGGGGGGGGGGTGCATAAAAAGTAACAAAGATTGGTAATTCAAAAAGGAAGCAAGCCAGAGTATGGTTCTTGCTCTACACTATTATCGCCTGATTGCCCACTATCAAAAACTGAATTTCATGAACCAATCATGTATACTTTTGGATCCAGACTGTGTGCAGACAGACAGACAGTACACTTAGTTTCCTGTAGTAAAACTGAAATTGCTGTGTTTAAGAATGAAGTCCTAAATGTTTTATCACTTTCTGTTCTTCTTACTGTTTTTGCTGGGCCATTGACCACACTTGATATTTTATTTTCAGGTAATTCCGTGATTTTAACACGGAATTTTTAATTTGTACACTTAATATTTCATTCCTTCTAGACGGCTTCTTCTCCATTGCAGATTTTCGCACAAGGACCTCGAGAGCATCTTTCTCTTCCATTGTCCATCTTTTTTTTTGTACCTATAAAAAATACAATAGATTTTTTCTCGGAAAATATAACTGAAGTGTCATCTACAATTATGGCCCAACTGTGGGGACATACAAAAATAGCACAGATGCATAACTCTTCACATGCAGTTTATTTACCTAATAAAATCACACGGGTCCAGGTCTACAGTTTAAGAACTAGGTGTATAAGGTGGCTATTCTGTCAATCAGTAAACTGTACAAACTACCAGTAACAGCACACAAGTTAGTATAAAACTTTTTCAATAAAAGACGTGTAGGGGATTGCTAATCTGACCAACTAAAACACAAATAAATTAACTTGAGTTACGGTTCTTAAACTCTGTACTTCCTCCCAATATCTTCTATCACTGTGTGAAGTTTCAGCATTAGTTTTTAAATTATGCTCTGGACGAATGTGTGACTGACAGACTGACAGATGGAATAACAAATTTTGGACTACAAATTCACCTTTTTGGAGCATAATGAACACTTGTTTGTACTCACATTTTGTCTGTCTCGACTCTTCAGTTCTATTGTTTTCTCCACTACTGCTGTTTGTCTGTCTTGACTCTTCACTACTGCTGTTTGTCTGTCTTGACTCTTCACTACTGCTGTTTGTCTTTCTTAGCACTTCTCTTGTGTAGTATTCATCCTGATCTCCTAAAATATTGAATTGGAAGCTACATGTAAACTCAACTAAAAACTGATCTAACAACAAAAAGAAGAAAATTGTTTGAGGGTCTCGCTTTGTGACCATAAAGACATAAATTGTTTTGATAATTTATCTTTATTCTCATTTGGAGATACAAGCTTATTTACAGTAATTAATGCAAAAGTCAATGGAAGAAAATTGCCTTGTATGTTGAAGTAGGTATAAGAATTAAGGTACAGTTCAGAATCTTAAACATCACCCATATGAAGTTTCAATCCAATATCTCCATTTAGAATATAGCTTACAAAATTGCATCTAAATGAAACCATAATTACAAAGTACAGCAGTACCGCCGTATACCAGACCTTCTACATAGACTACTCAAAAACCAGATATTCTTGGCAATCCAGAATTGTTTTCTTCTATTTCTAATGTATGAAAACACTCTGTAAAAATGAATCATTAATTCTGGAGACAGGAAAAACATTAACATTACTTCTATGTAAATCACATCCTAAACAGTAACAAGTTACTGGTACCTCTGTCAGCTTGTAGACACTGAAAATTTGTTGCACTCTCTAACTATTCTCTAAAGTTTTCTTACTCAGTGAGGGGACTTAAGTAAAAACAATGAAATATTGTTATCCCCTGCCACCGCTCATAGAGCGGATCTGGGGAATATAGAAATGCTAACTCTCACAATAATGTTTCTACAGAGGTTCCTACACAATGTCCCCACAAGAATTTTCTATCTATTCTCTAAAGTTTTCTTACTCAGTGAGGGGACTTAAGTAAATCAATGAAATATTGTTATCCTCTGCCACGGCTCGTAGAGCGGAGCTGGGGATATAGAAATGTTAACTCTCACAATAATGTTTCTACAGAGGTTCCTACACAATGCCCCCACTACCACACTTTTAGTTCTCACTAGAATGTCCCCACAAGAATTTTCTATCTATTCTCTAAAGTTTACTTACTCAGTGAGGGGACTTAAGTAAAATCAATGAAATATT
Source organism: Panopea generosa (assembly GCA_029582155.1). Classification (NCBI taxonomy): domain Eukaryota; kingdom Metazoa; phylum Mollusca; class Bivalvia; order Adapedonta; family Hiatellidae; genus Panopea; species Panopea generosa. The sequence continues at coordinate 9,996,372 of CM055907.1, read as the reverse complement.
GTTATCCCCTGCCACCGCTCGTAAAGCGGAGTGGGGGATATAGAAAATGGGCTGCGTCTGTCCATGCGACCCTTGCTGTCCCCATTGTATCTCCTCGAATTTCCTCATCATGTCCACTGCTCTCAAAAGTGACTTTGGACATGATGAGAGGTTGGGGTGTTGGTCTGACTGAAAACTTGTGAAGAATGTCCACAATCCAGTAATTTTCTAGAAATTTGCATGACCCTCTTCCAACATGCTAACTCTCACAATAATGTTTCTACAGAGGTTCCTACACAAAGTCCCCACTACCACACTTTTAGCTTTCACTAGAATGTCTCCACAAGAATTTTCTCACCATGCTTCCACTACCAACATTTTATCTCTGACAAGAATGTTCCCACATCATTTCTAAACATCTCCCTTTAATACTACCATTCTCATAAGAATTTTCTCAACATGTCCCCACAACCACCATGTTAGTTCTCACAAGAATGTGTTCATGAGACTGTCTATACATCCAAACTACCACCATCTTAACTCTTATTATTAAGACATTTGAAGCATTTTAAAAAACTCAACATCTTTCAATTTCCATCTGACATGCAAGCTGTCACATGTATGTCCCAATCAGAACTTTCTCACAAAACAAGAAGTTTCTCAAAATGCCCCCATTAACACCACAATACCTCTCATATTATGTTGCAAATGACTTTCATGACTTGTCAGACATTTGGTCTGACAACCCAGGAAAACCTATCAGATGAATGGAAACTTGTCTGACCAAAAATGTGTCATTAAGAATCAAGATGCAACAAAAAACAATGAAAACAACAATTTTCAGAGACAATTATAATTTTAACAATTTTAAACGTGGTAACACATGTTTTTATTCTTTGAAATAAAGGAATATTACAATTATTTGTTTCGAAAAAATATTACATATAAAAAAACATACTCTTTGGAGTGGGGAATGGGGCTGATATTCAGATATTTCAGGTTTTGTGGTTAACTAAACTTTTTTTATTCAAATGAAAAATGAGGCAATAGTTTTAAAACATTCACCTAAAACTTAAAATATATCTATAGTGGAGATTCGCAATGCAGCCAAATTATCTAATTGTTTATCACCTTAGATAAGCTGCAAATGGTGGTTATATCATATAAATTTTTCCTCTAATTATCTTCATGTACATCGAAGGAAATAAAGTATCTACGGATGGTATCTATAGTATACTCTTTCAGCGATATTACAGTCAAGTGAAATAAAATTCCCAAAACTTGGAAGTAAATATATGATCTCAGATATATATCATTGCTCCAGGGTATTTGGATAAGAATACAACATAAATGGTTGCCATATGTGCCTTTTTACCTTATAAGGTTTATTTATATCAATTTATTTGGGGTTTTGGGTGTGTGTTTTTATTTTTAGATTTCAAATATATTTAATAAACGGATTTTATACGGTTATTATAATTATATATAATCTTATGTCAACAGTTTGTTTTACAATAAATTAATCGGCCAGGGACAGCTTGTTTTATCATTAATTAATCGGCACGAGAAGAAGGAATTGTTTTGAAATCATCCCTTTTATCTTGTAACGGTCACCGAATGTGCGGAAAACAATAATTATCCTGATCTTACTGTCTGAAATAATGCTCTATTTATTATTAAAAACTAAAAAAAGGCTTGTTATAATATAATTTAACATCATTTTGTCTAATCTATTTGTGCCCGTTCAATTCCGTGTGATTTATTTAATGTTCTTCAGTTATTTATGTTTCAAAGTAAATGTAAACAATCGAGTAAACGGCAATGAACCATGTATAGATTCAAGTTTTAGGTGAATATTGATTAAATCTTATTTGATATAACATTTGCAATGAAATTAAAGATATAATTAACCCACAATATTTGGTAAAAGGAGGTCTGTACTCCTAGACAATCCTCTACAGACTTGTCTAGGGGTACATATCCTTACCTCTAGAATCTGATACAATCATATCTGTACCACTAGACACTTCCTTAAAAATATCTATGTAACAGTGCATTTAAAAATGTCCAGTACAATCTATCGCATAGCTACAGACTGCATGCAAAATTTAATTAAACTTTGGTCACAGAATAAAATTAAATCAAAAGTTACCAAGACTGGTTCAGTGAAGACCTCAAGACCTAAATGTTTCTTGTCAATTCAAACACTTCTTACTGAGTGACATGCATGTCAGTGACTGTATGAATATGGGCTTTTTTTTTTGGCTCAAATTGTCTCAAGACTATTTATTATGCCATATTTATAACGATGACCCGACTACACCTGCCGGACCCCTTTGGTTATCCACACATGAATTTAGCCTGCGACAAAGACTCATATGTCCCATGTCTTTCTTCAACTATAAATGATTTCTGTTAAGCTACGAACTGACTTACAATTTGTATACAAAATATCACGATATTCGTTGAAAATTTACCTGAATGCATTTTCCCTGTTGTTCTCCTTCCAAAATTAGCTTTCAAAGCGCTTGGCTGACCGAGATGACATTGCAATCGGAATTTTCTGTCTTTTTCGTAGAAAATGGTAAATACGGACATGCGCAGTGTCAAGTCTAGTTACGGAAAAGGCCGAGCACTCTTCGGATTGAAACATGCGCAGAGCAGGTGCAGCAATGCCTGTTTTGTCGAAAACAGACACCAAAAGAGAGAGTAAATGTGTCTCTCACAACACTATGGGGACATTTGCGGAAACATAAATGTGTTATGCGCACGCTACATTAAAATAAGCGACCGTAAAAGTGGGGACATGGAAATGTCCCCACATAAATGTCATGTCCCCACAATGTTGGTTTTTTACCGGATAAATGTCCTCACATCTACGGAATGACAAGATTCTCTCTCTCTCTCTCTCTCTCTCTCTCTCTCTCTCTCTCTCTCTCTTTACAAAATAAACAATATCCCATTATCGCATTTCACTTCATTCGATGTAACACGAAATGTACTTCCTCCTTTTGCAACACGATATCATCATATGCAAATATCAGTATGTTTGAACATAAACATCAAGGACAATACATATTCTATGGTGTTCAGCATCGCTTTCAACAATTAATCGGTTATATTGCGACGGTGTCTACTTGAGACAGTATTCTAAACTGTGCCAAACTGGGGTATCGTGCCGCAGACACATTTTAGGATACCCCACCCAGTCACATTATACTGATACCGGGCCGACCAGATCTAAAACTATCCTGCAATCGCTGAGCGCAAAGCGAGGAAGCTTCTAGTACAAATTTTCAAGTCTTTGGTATGACCCGACCGGGGATCGAACCCACGCCTCCTGCATACGAAGCACACGCTCTACCACTAGATCAGCGCTGCGGTCTTCCATGACATTAAAATAACACATATGTATTATATTGATATATGATATACACATGGGTCCCATCGTTGTAACAACATTATGCTGTTTCATTATGTATGCTTTAACTACATGATATCTTGTTTACTAGTATTGGACAATATTACCAGCTATGTCATTTATAATTAACTATAAATTTATGTACATTATCGAATAACATCCGTAAAAGATTAGCACTCACCTCGTCGGCGCAATAGTTGGTGATTCCTTATTATTTAAAATTGACTCCCAACCAAAACACAACTTGAAAATACAAACATTGTACGTTATCGCTCATATTGCGAAGACAAAACAATCACGTTACAAACCTGTGATATAATGTATATACGGATCCTTGACGATTTGATTATGTATAGAAGAACGAGAGTTGAAAGATCGTGAGTTTTTGTTCTTAGCTAAACATATTATTTCACAAAATACTTTATAATTACATTGACAATATCCTTTGTTAGTGATATAATATGTAGGCGTTCAGAATGAATAGGGCGGTTTTTGTTAAATGGATGTGTTGTTGGTAGCTTACGCCAGAGGTAACGGATTCGATTTGACATCAATCAGATTGCATTTAAAAAAACAGGACTGGTTCTGACAAAGGACTGATCTCGCGTGTTATTTACAAAATCTTTGAGATTACTTTATAGTAGTTCTTAAATCAATTTACATGCAACACGAATAACTACGTTTATATTTACAAACGTGCAAATTATATTTCACCCAACTGGAGCTAAAATGTACCAAGCGCATTTTTATTTCATATACACTTGGTACCTTATTGCTCTGATGGGAAAAGAAGGTACCATAACGATTTAAAGACCGATAACGATGATTTTCAAATCAAATGAAGTCGGCACACATATCTCAGAGATATCTAGTATGAGACAGTATACAGTAAACAGTATACAGGTATACAGCTTTTTTAAATTTTGAATTTAATTAAATAACATATATAATCATTAAAAACTACATAATTGGTATTTGTGTCCGCTCAAATCAATAAAAAACGGGTATAATTGGAATATTTAGTATAAATTTTGACTGTCTGGAAAATACCTAATACAAAATACTGTTATTTATTGTAAAAACAACAACATGTTTTTAAACACGGTATTGCCGCCGATATTTGAATAAGACCTGTCCCGTGGAATAATGTAAGTTATTTAAAAGTAATATCCGGTATTATTATCGATTAAATTCGCTTTATATCGCCGATCTTGATATATTCCTTCATATCATAGTGGTTATATCTGTGAATTGTCACTCGGTCTATACAAGTTCGAATCCTGTAACAAGAATAGTTTTTTTGATTATTTCCCTAGCAATACTAATTTGGCTCTTTAACTCGGCGTCTAACAGAAAGAAACTTTAATATCAACATAATGCGAAAAGAAAAAGTCCATATATGCATTGATATCTTTGCACATATCTAGCGATAATTCTAATACAGAAGGACGACGGAAATGGTCGAATATATACTATAGAATCGGAAATTTTACGATAATTTCCGGCAGCCAAGCATCTAATTAGTTTATTAGAATGACTGATCAGTAAATTTAGCATTAAAACAAGATTTATTCACGTTTATCATAAGTATCGGCTGTTATACTTGCATCGAAGGCCATGAGAATTCACGAAATGTTTGTCATTCATAAACAAGTTGTTTCTTTCTTTATAAAATCGTTCGTGTCTTGATTTTTGTTTGTTGGTTCAGTACTTCAATCATTCAGTCGCTCGTTCGCTTGCTTGCTCGTTATACAATAAAACTTGAGGTGAGATATACGTCAGATATTAAACAACTATGTAACTAAATGGGTTGCCAGTTGACAAATCGAGTTTGGACAAACATAATAGTGAACAACTCAAACAAACCGAGAGTTTATTTTTTATCATTTTAAAACAATTGATGAATTTTCGAAAGATTTTAGCAGTATAAACTTATCAGTGTTTTAACAATTACCAGCTATTAAAGTGTTTATGTTTTGTTTTAAACTTATTTATTTTACCTCGGTTGTTAAACCAGTTCTTACACTTAAGACAAATCACGCTCGGTGTCTTCCTGGGTAGAACCAGTACGAAGCATATGCGGGAAAATGTCTTGCTCAAGTGCATCACACATAGCCGTGGCGGAGGATCGAACCTCCGATCATGTATTCGATGATCTACCACTGGACCTCGCGCCCACGATTATGTGTAATATTGGGGAAGGTAAATTACAAAACAAAAAACTATCCCATTCTCACAGTTTACCCAATTCGACGTAAACATGAAATGTACTTCCTCCTTTTGCAACATGATATCATACTGATATTATACAAGTATCAGTGTTACTGATATAAACATCAAGGACAATACATGTTCGATGGTGTTAAGCATCGCTTTCTTCAGTTATCGTGATGGTGTTTACTTGAAACCGTATTCTAAGCACCACACTGGGGTATCATGCCGCCGACACATGGTATGATACACTATCCATTCACATTATACTAATACCGGGCCGACCAGATCTACAACTATCCTCTTAAATGCTAAGCACCACACTGGGGTATCATGCCGCCGACACATGGTATGATACACTATCCGTTCATATTATACTAATACCGGGCCGACCAGATCTACAACTATCCTCTAAATGCTAAGCACCACACTGAGGTATCATACCGTAGACACATGGTATGATACACCATCCGTTCACATTATACTAATACCGGGCTGACCAGATCTACTACTATCCTCTAAATGCTAAGCACCACACTGGGGTATCATAACGCAGACACATGGTATGATACACCATCCGTTCACATTATACTAATACCGGGCCGACCAGATCTAATACTATCCTCTTAATATTAAGCGCCATGCGAGGGAGCTTCTAGTACCATTTATTTCAAGTCCACTTTAGTGGATCGAACACGACCTTCATATGATACCTACGATATACGAGGCGGACTATCTACCCCTAGACCACCGCTGCGGTCTCCCATGACAATAAAACATCACCTATGTATTATATTGAAACATAATATACACATGCGCCCAATTGTTGTTAGAATATTATGCTGTTTTGTTATTTCTGCTTTTGCAACACGATATCTTGTTTAGTAGTCGGTCTTTTATGGTCGATTGGTCTAAGGCGCCGTCTCAAGATCACTAACCTCTCATTGCTAAGGTTGTAGGTTCAAGTCCTGTTTGCTCCAGAAAATTTATGGGAGAAAGTGTGCCAGTAACTTGTTGAAGGACAATGGTTCTACTCTGATTCAGTCTGAGGTTTTCCTCAACCAATAAAAGTTGACATTGCGTTAAACCCACTCAAACAATGTGTTTACTAGTATCGGTCGCTATTACCAACTATGGCATTAATTATAAACTATAAATGTATGTACATTATCGAGTAACGTCCGTTAAAAATTAATTTTATGTGACACTGAACTCGTCACTGCTGTAGTTGGCGATTCCTTATTATTATAAAAAGGATACTAAATGACTCCTAACCTAAACACAACTTGAATATACAAAAAAAAAATGTTATCGGTCATATCGCGCAGACGGTAACAATCACGTGTCAATCACGTGACAAACATTATATTACATATCGATTATCTGATATAGTATTACGACGATTGAAATAAAAATGCGCTCTTAGTGAAACATATTTTATTTACAAATAGTATATAATTACACTGAAAATATCACACGTGATCTACTACGTAGACGTTCAGAATGAAACGGGTGTTGTTTATAATTGATATATTGTTGGCAGCTTACGTCAGAGGTCACGGGTTTGATTAGATTGCCTAAAAACCCGTTGTACTCATGACCGGTACTAACTAGGAAATGGACTCAGTGCTATTCACAAAATATTTGAGATTATTTCGTGTAATAGTTTAAATCAAATAATATAAGACGCAAAATAATACGTTTTTATTTACACATATGCAAAGCATATTTAAAGAAATATAAGGTTGGTTTTCAATTCAAATCGAACGTGCAGGTCGATCGAATGCAGATTTATCTTATAAATATTTAAATACAAAGCTGTATGGATGGTAATTTAACTGAATATGAAATAGAAAGAATATTTTACAATATAACTTGAGATGAAGTATATGTCAGATATTAAACAACTAGTTGACAAATCGATTTTTGGCGAAACCAAGAGGGAGAAACTCCAATAAATCGAGAGTTTATTTTTTATCATTTCAAAACAATTTCTGATTATATAAATTAAAGCCTTAATAATGTGTCGGATAATGATATTTCACATGATGTATTTGTTGTATTTTATAGAACATATGTATATTTTTAATTTTTATTTTACAATTACAAACGGTGAATAGGTGCACTACGCGTCTGTCTATTTGATTCGTCAGACACAATGGAACTTAGTTTCGGCATGCATGTTTATTAGACATATCGAAGACAAATAATGCTTAAATAAAATTTTAAAGTGCCTTAAAGCGGTATAACCATTGTTTTCTACCCATTTAATCCAACAAATATCAAGTACAATTGTTACATCTAGTATAAATTGCTGCTATTTATATCATATCTTGGTGCAAAATATCATAACGATAGTTTGCCGTAAAAAACATGTATTTAAAGGCGCTATTATCCCTGAAATTTGATTTAGACCTGATCCTTGGAATAACTTTATGGTTTAGTATATAATTTTATTCATATCGAAAAACATTCGGAAATATCCGAGTATCATCAATTATAAGTAAGTTTAAACTTAACTATTTACCGAGCAAGTGGTTAAGTTTAAACGCCCAATCTTTTGTTATTACTACATAGCGCAGAGGTTATATCTGTTGGTTAGGACCCGAATTAACAGGGTTCGAATTCCATGAAAAGTTACAATTTAGTTTTTAGTTTTTCTTTGTAAATTTTCCTAGTAACACATTTTTCTCTACGGTACTCCATAAACGGCTTTTCATATCAAAAAAGAATTGCTCTAGCAAAATGTAAAAGAAAGATTATCCATATATGCATTTATATATTTGCACATATCAAGTGACCGTTCTAATATTGAAGGATAACGGAGATTACCGAGTATATACGATTTTCGTCAGCGGAACAGCTAATTAGCTTATTAGATTTACTGTCTTGTTTCAATAGAATGTCCTCTGTTAGTTCAAATATGCAGGAAAAAACATGGGGCTGACCAGATTGCTTTTTCATTATTTTGATGGTTTGTTGACACCCCTTCACTTTTGATAATTCTGCCCATTTGTTGCAGTGTATCACTACGCATCTTTAAACTATTTTATCTTCATCCAACTGCAACCAATGTCACCCAATCTTGGCAGAACTCACGAAAAGGTTCCAATGTTCCAATGTTCTCACATGTACAAAGAAATATGACCATTTTAAGCATTTTAAATTGGTGAGAAACACACGCAATATGTCTAAAAAGTACACCATGTCATGTCATTTTATGTTATGTCATGTCATGTCATGTCATGTCAAGTCATGTCATGTTATGTTAAATGAAATTCATTAATTTATTATTTACATTCACTTACCCACATTCACTTATTGATTACATCCGGAAATACTATTTCTTGATCCATATTTGTATTACAACTTTATGATATCCATTCATGAAATACAAACCTTCGTGTAAAGCCAACAAAATTATGCACTATAAAAGTTAGTCAGTTGTTAACTACCCTGGTATAGTTGTTAAATTTACTTCCGCATTCCTGATATATGTAGTAATATCTAGGAATTTACCTTTAAAATTAAAAAAAAAAATGTTTATAATTGAAAGATAGTTTAAATTAAAAGGATTTGTTCAAGTAAATATATACATATTGTTTGAAAGCTTAATTAATCCGCCTAATCCAACCATTGATAAAAGGTAATATCCAGGTGTACACAAATATCTACACACGATTTAATATATCATATGAGTGAATGTCGTGAATAAAATTCCAGAATATTTACACTTACCTTTCTGTCCTCGCGGTATAACAACCTCTATTCCCCCTTTCTACTAATTTAGCAATTATCAGTAACACACTATGGTTTTTGCTTTGGAGATAATAGTAAAACAAGCATAAAGCTCCATTTTGAAGGAAGTACAATCGGAACAAGTCGGTACGCGTGCTCCACATACCACTTAGAAAGATAACTCGTTTAATTGAAGATGTGTTACCCCCCTTATCAACTACACAAATCGAAGGGAACATCGAAGCTTTTGTCACAAATATAAACAATTAGGATATTTATAGAAACAGTTAATGCTTACATTACCGTTTGCCATGTTTGACATATGTAAATAATTTCAATATACATTTTATTACTATACATGTTCATACGGGAATGTTTACAGTCTTCCGTACATCTTTGGCACGATTGGTAACGATGTTTAAATGTGTAGTTTTCTGCATTAAAGAAATATGATGCTGCCATGGTTACGGATATTAAAATATGAATGAAACAAATTATTTACTGGTGTGTGAGTGCTTGATTATTCCGACCGAAACAGAAAAATGTACTTTTATATAAATTTTTATGTTAACATGAGAATAATTGTGTTTAACACTGTACAAATGTTCGTGCTGCCGCATTTGTAAGAGTATATTCTTTTTTTTAATAATGTGATGACGAGGGTAGAGCGAGGTTGGGTGCACCTGGTAACAAGGATTAAGCTCCACAGCGGCGGTTTTCTTACCTAGTGACATTTCCAAAGGTTGTGACCCCTGCCGTCACCTCTTCTCTATGTATAAATAGTTCTTTATTGGGGGTGGGGGGGGGGGGGGGGGAGCGAGGTTGGGTGCACCTTGTAACTAGGTTTAAGCTCCACAGTGTCGGTTTTGTTATCATTGACCTTTCAAACGGTGGTGACCCTGTTGTCACCTCTTTTCTATGTATATATAGTAGTTTATTATTTATGATGTAATGACAGGGGTAGAACGAGGTTGGGTGCACCTGGTAACTAGGTTTAAGCTCCACAGTGGCGGTTTTGATACCAATTGACCATTCCAAGCTAGTGACCCCTGTTGTCATCTCTTCTCTACGTATATATAGTACTTTATTATTTATGATGTAATGATTGAGGAACAGCGAGGTTGGGTGCACCTGGTAACTAGATTTAAGCTTCCAAGTACCGGTTTTGTTACCTATTGACCTTTCCAAGGTGGTGACCCCTGTTGTCGTCTCTTCTGTATGTATATAAAGTACTTTATCATTGATGATGTAATGACGGAGGAAAAGCGAGGTTGGGTGCATCTGGTAACTAGGTTTAAGCTTCCCAGTGCCTGTTTTGTTGCCTATTGACCTTCCAAGGTGGTGACCCCTGTTGTCACCTCTACTCTATGTATATATAGTTCTTTATTATTGATGATGTAATGACGGGGTGGGGGGAAGAGCGAGGTTGGGTGCACCTGGTAACTAGATTTAAGCTCCCCAGTGGCGGTTTAGCTACCTATTGACCTTTCCAAGGTGGTGACCCTTGTTGTCATCTCTTCTCTATGTATATAAAGTTCTTTATTATTGATGATGTAATGGCGGGGGGAAAGCGAGTTTGGGTGCACCTGTTAACTAGGTTTAAGCTCTCCAGCGGCGGTTTTGTTACCTATTGACCTTTCCAAGGTGGTGACTCCTGTTGTCATCTCTTCTTTATGTATATATAGTCTTTTATTAATTATGATGTAATGACGAGGGAAGAGCGAGGTTGGGTGCACCTGTTACTAGGAATAACCTCCCCAGTGGCGGTTTTGTTACCTATTGACCTTTCCAAGGTGGTGACCCCTTTTGTCACCTCATCTCTATGTACATATAGTACTTTATTATTTATGATGTAACGATGAGGGAAGAGCGAGGTTGGGTGCACATGTTAACTAGGTTTAAGCTTCAAAGTGGCGGTTTTGTTACCTATTGACCTTTCCAAGGTGGTGACCCCTGTTGTGATCTCTTCTCTATGTATATATAGTACTTTATTATTGATGATGTAATGACGGTGGGAGAGCGAGGTTGGGTGCACCTGTTAACCAGGTTTAAGCTTCCCAGTGCCGATTTAGTTACCTATTGACCTTTCCAAGGTGGTGACCGCTGTTATCACAAATTTTCTATGTATATATAGTGCTTTAATATTTATGATGTAATGATGAGGGAAGAACGAGGTTGGGTGCACATGTTATCTAGGTTTAAGCTTCAAAGTGGCGGTTTTGTTACCTATTGACCTTTCCAAGGTGGTGACCCCTGTTGTGATCTCTTCTCTATGTATATATAGTACTTTATTATTTATGATGTGATGACGGGGAATATCGAATTTGGGTGCACCTGTTAACCAGGTTTAAGCTTCCCAGTTGCAGTTTTGTTACCTATTGACCATTCCAAGGTGGCGACCCCTGTTGTCACCTCTTCTCTATGTATATATAGTACTTTATTATTTATGATGTAATGACGGGGGAGAGCGACATTTGGTGCACCTGTTAACTAGGTTAAAGCTCCGTAGTGGCGGTTTTGTTAACTATTTACCTTTCCAAGGTGGTGACCCCTGTTGTCACCTCTTCTCTATGTATATATAGTACTTTATTATATATGATGTAATGACGGGGGAGAGCGACATTTGGTGCACCTGTCAACTAGGTTAAAGCTCCGTAGTGGCGGTTTTGTTACCTATTGACCTTTCCAAGGTGGCGACTCCTGTTGTCACCTCTTCTATATGTATATATAGTACTCTATTATTTATGATGTAATGACGGGGGGAGTGCGAGGATGGGTGCACCTGTTAACAAGGTTTAAGCTTCCCAGTGGCGGTTTTGTTACCTATTGACCTTTCCAAGGTTGCGACCCCTGTTGTCACCTCTTCTCTCTCTATATATATAGTACTCTATTATTTATGATGTCATGACGGGGGAAGAGCGGAGTATGATGCACCTGTTAACAAGGATTAAGCTCCACAGTGGCGGTTTTGTTACCTATTGTCCTTTCCATGGTGGTGACCCCTGTTGTCAGGTTTTATCTATGTATATATAGTACTTTATTATTGATGATGTAATGACGGGGGGAGAGCTAGGTTAGGTCACCTGTTAACCAGGTTTAAGCTATCCAGTGGCGGTTTTGTTACCTATTGACCTTTCCAAGGTGGTGACCCCTGTTTTCACATTTTCTCTCTCTATATATAGTACTTTATTATTGTTGATGTAATGACGGGGGAAAAGCGAGATTGGGTGCACCTGTTAACAAGGATTAAGCTCCACAGTGGCGGTTTTGTTACCTATTTACCTTTCCAAAGTAGTGACCCCTGTTGTCACATTTTCTCTATGTACATATAGAACTTTATTATTTATGAGGTGATGACGGGGGAAAAGCGAGATTGGGTGTACCTGTTAACAAGGATTAAGCTCCACAGTTGCGGTTTTCTTACCTATTGACCTTTCCAAGGTGGTGACTGCTGTTGTCACCTCTTTTCTATGTATATAAAGTTCATTATTATTTTTGATGTGATGACGGGGGAAGATCTAGGTTGGGTGCACCTGTTCACCAGGTTTTAGCATCCCAGTGGCGATTTTGTTACCTATTGACCTTTCCAAGGTGGTGACCGCTGTTGTCATCTCTTCTCTATGTATATATAGTACTTTATTATTTATGATGTAATCGCGTGGGAAGAGCGAATTTGGTTGCACCTGTTAACCAAGTTTAAGCTTCCCAGTGGCGGTTTTGTTACCTATTGACCTTTCCAAGGTGGTGACCCCTGTTGTCATCTCTTCTCTATGTATATATAGTACTTTATCATTGATGATGTGATGACGGGAGAGGAGGGAGGTTGGATGCACTTGGTAACTAGGTTTAAGTTTCCCAGTGGCGGTTTTTTTATCTATTGACCTTTCCAAGGTGGTGACCCTCTGTTGTCTGCTTAAACGTTCTAGTTCTGTTTGTTTAAGAACATATATATAACGTATGTATGAGTTTGGTGTTATTGATCGATGTCTAGCCATAATGTAACACTGTAAAAAGATGATGGGGTCGCGGTATGTTCCATAAACACGGCGGTGAAACACGACGATAAGAACATCGTTAAAATATAATCACATCTCAACGGCCGTTTGAAACGGGTTGCTTTTATATGAAATGATTTTTACATTTTAATGTATAAAAATATATGACATAAGATAATCATAAAGTAAAAATACGAATTGCAAGAACAAGAAAAGTACTCCATTCAATAAAGATTTATTGTGATACAAAAAATGTTTTGTAAAAAATTATTAACACATGTAAATGAAAATAGTAATAAGGTATATCAACACGTATACATTCCACGGATGTATGGATTAACAAATGTTAAAATTACGATGAACGCAAAATTCTATAAATACTACCAAAAAAAGAGAGCGATTTTTTTAATATTTTTATATCATTGTATATTATATATTGTACAATGACTGAGAGATTTCTAGAAAAATTGACAACTAGATTTCTTACAATATTCGATTATTTAACCCTACCCTACGTAGAGAAAACATTTTAAAGCAAACGTCAATGTCGATATAGTGCATTAAGTATACGTTTAGTGATAACTAAACAACAAGTTTGTTCTTAACATTATTCTAGTATTTTGTACACACTTCTTATATATACTACTGTTGTTGAGTGGCAACTAGTTTGTCTATAGCATTTATAATAGTGTGTTTCTTACATGTACAGAACCGTCAATAAACGGAACGGGATTCCAAAACAATACTATCATTTCTGACTAACTTCACGCCTGGATGTGGAATGTGGACATCATGGTTGTCAATTATCAAAACAATAGGTCTGGCTTTTCTGAAGTTCGGAGCAAACTGTTCACATTCATAAAATGAGCTTGAAAAAAATACCCACTATTGTTAGCAATGAAAATCCACGATTCAGGTACATTTTGTTACGTCGTGTTATGTACCGGACGCCAACATCTGATGAAACACCAAGGGAATCGACGCGAGTAACTAAATATTTAGGTATTTAAATTGGAGTCGTACACTTCAACGAAATCCCCATTCTAAAAATAGACAGCACTTAAAATACTGATTGACGACAATTGCATCATCATTCGGACTTTTTTTTAAGATAAACAATTATAAACCTGTGTAACGGATCAAACTGAAATCAAATTGAAATCATGTGACTCATTTGAGACCGAATATGTTGCAATTTTAAGCGGAAAATTTATTTTATTTTAATCTAGGCGCCTAACTCAAGTTATGAAATCATTTTTCAATATATTATTTTGACATTTAAATAAATAAACTTTTGGCAACATTGGGTACAGTGGGCGCGCGCACGCGCACACACACACATACACACACCCCCCAGACTCCAACCGCAATGGACCGTACCGAAAAAAAAATCCATGAAATTTGTTCTGTTCATTACAATTAATAAAAAACAATTAATGTTTGCTTCCAATATGACATTCACCAAAAACATATTTATATTAATAGTGAACTGCATTTAAATGTTTGAAAACGGATGATGACATAGGCAAAAAAATCTTGAAAAAGGGCAATTAAAGCGGTCCGTAGAGTAGTTGCGGTAGTCTAGTGGTAAGCATGCTTACTCCCAGACCCAGAGGTTCTTGGTTCGAATTAAAAAAGTAATATTTCGTCTTTATAAAGTTTTAAGTTGCCTTAATTGTAAAAGTAGCCCTTTATCAGACCAGTGTTACTTATAATTAATGTTGATATTAAAATGAATCATCACACGATACAATCTGCAACAAAATGGCGGACGATTGGGATTTGCGAAAAAATGGCGGACGATTGGTGAATGGTCATTAAAAAAAATTGCAAAATCCGAAATATTGAGGCATTTCAGCCTAAATTTTGGCTATTGTACATTTCCAAAACTGACATGGTACGCCGTGGTACATACCGCGGTACTCACTAAAAATCTGGGATATACCATCGTACTTTTTCTCGTTGTACCCACCTCTATTATACACTGACGTGTATGAAAACAATGACAGAATAGTTGTCATGGTGCGAGGAGACCCTTAGGAAATATCCTTTTTCCATGGAGTATTGTAATTGCAGAACTAAAATGCTAGACAAATGATAATATATGCAGCAACAGGGCAACATCAAGAGAATGACAGTTGCCAAGACGGTCTAGTATCGTTAGGAATAATCATTTGTTGCGTACAATAGAAGTTAATTCGGATGTTTGAAGCATTTTATCCTGTATGTTTTAACCTGCGAAATGACTTATCAAGGGTTTTCTTAACTTGTCGATAATAAAGTCAAATTGAAGGCAAATAATAAATGGCAACGTGAATAAAAGTTTGAATGACTGCAAAAAACACGAGTTTACGGCTTTCCCAACCACCTTGGAAAAAACGTCGCCTGTTAATTTATGTTATCTTGCATAAATTGCGACAGTTTCTTGATATTTTCTTGATATTTTGTAAATTTTACATTCTTTGATGATCAAGGAAACATAAAATACTACTTACCTTAAAAACAAAGACTGTGAAGGAGAAAAAATTGCGTTTTCTTTCACATTACTAAATTAATTGATATTTGGCTCTCCGATGCACGAAGTCATGTACTTTCGTATTTGGTTGGTTGAAATTGGTCACTTGATTTGTTCACTTCCTCGCACGCATTCAATTTTCAAACGAATAAAGTCTGTGAAGCCGAATACAACACTGAGGGCAGCACCTGTTTTGGCGTAAAAAGGTCAACTACCATAAAACTTCAAAATTATTAACTGCTATATTTCTCAGTCAGAAGTAGTAATAACGTACATAAAAGAACAGCGAATCATTTTAACGGAAGTAACGTTATGATACCTTTTTGAATAGCATACTTAAAAACAACAACGAAAAAGCACGTTTTGAAAGATACTTAAATCAGGAAACAACCTTAAAACACAGCTAAAAACAAAATACTTCATGTACCGAAAGAAAAAAATGCATGCTTAAGATACTGTCACGGATCAATTCTGACCACCAAGACAGGGTGGTAGCATATATGCATTTAGAAACTATACATATCATATATTAAAAGTTAGGTACAGAGTCTAAAAGTAAAATGAAAAAATTAATAAATAAAATGGATTACTGACCTAACATTAATGATAGTCGGTACAAGAACTCTGGAATTAGTTAAAAGAAAACCTAGACAAATCCCAATCTGAATATGTGCCATCCAAGTTACTGAGGGGTAAGTGCTCACTGCCAATGATTACGGCGGGCAGCAAGAAAACGCAACAGACTCTATGACCGTTGCAAGCGAATCGAATAAGTTAACACCGTAATTGGAGGCACGTTACCAAAAGCAAAATACAACTAGCTCATAGTTAGTTCTTGGAGGATTTGTTAGGCATCACTGAAGATCAAGACAATAAAAAGGTAAACATTGAACGTATTTTTACCTACCTGAAGAGTGCTAGGAGGGACAGTGAAGACATAGTACCATTACGATCTGAAGGCAACAAGGCGAATATCCCCAACAGACAGTTTAAATCAGTGTTTTCTGCTTGAAACCCAATGGCTAACCAGGCAACAACACCTACATGATCATAAAGCTGCTGCCACAGGCAAAATGAAATCACTAGTGCTGAAGGAATTAAGTTTAAAAATTGCACCTATCTTAAAGGTAATATTTCAGCAATCATTTAAACAAGGCCAAGTACCAAAATATTTGACGACAGCAAATGTGACACCATTCTCAAATATGACATTATATCTCTGGATATAGGGAGAAGAGATCGTGTGAGACACAACTTGTTATGCTAGAAGAGGATTTGGCGAAAACTTGCAACGAAGGAAAGCAAACTGACCTCATCTTCCTAGATTTCTGCAAGGCATTTGACAAAGCTATCCATGAGAAACTGCTCCACAAACACTAGTATTTCGGAGTCCAAGGTAATTCTTTAAACTGGATAAAAGCATTTCTCCGTGACGGGACACAAACTGTAGTTTCTGAGGATGAGCTATCTGGTAAAATTGAAGTCACTTCACGGGTACCCCAATGATTTGTCCTGGGCCCTATCTTATTCCGTACCTACACTAACGCTCTGCCTGAAAGTATTACCTCACAAGTAAGGCTATTTGCAAGCAATACAGCTTTATATCTTACGATCAACGATTACAAGATCGAAAATCAGACTTTACAGACTGACCTTGAAAACTACAGAGATGGGAAGCCTTGAAGATCATCTACAAACAAAATATCATTAAAGTATTGCAGGTCAGAGACACCAACTTGAAGTTTTTCATCGTTTAACCTGATCCCCTTTACAAATGACTTGTATTGTATACACATGTGTTAGCTAATGTGTGATATTTTCAATGTAATTTTATACTATTTGTGAATAAAACATGTTGAAATTAAATGACTTTTGTAAAACAACTTTGAGATTTTGATCATGTTCCGCGCTTGTTCTCCCGAAAACCAAAACATCATAGACAATTGCGACAACCCCTGTTATCCCCTCAAGTAATTCGTCGGTTTTTCTATGAACTTCATCTTCTGAGGAACGTAACCCGAATGGTAATTTGAGATGCCTGTACCTCCCATAACAGGTGTAAAAGGTAGTTAGGAATGAAGATTCATCTTAAAGCTTAATTTAAGTTGGAATACTTTTACTGATTTACGTTGAGCTTCTGTTAGGTTTAACGTGTTTGTATACTTCACGTCTCTTTTCTCCGACCCATAGAAGTAAATATGTTTCTTTTATTTCTTCTTACTTTTATTTCAGCGTCCCTGTGAAAATGAGTTCAGGATACTGCTTGAACATTTTCAATTCGTTTACACCAAGTTGCAGTCAATAGACAGTGGTGGTATCCATCATGAATGTTTCAATGCATCAATTATTTAATATCATATTCAACTTCAGTCAATTAATTCAGTACTTCTGACACCATGTTTTGTTATGATGGAATGAACGACTACCCACAATGCGACTTTCTGTTACCAATGGGTGTGTTATGCCTTTGTTATAGTTCTCCTAGCAGTGGTATAGCAGGTTTTAAACTAACATTGAAGCATGAGACGAATGATTGTAAGCCTGTAAATGAGACTGCGGTTCGAGTAATGTCCCTATAGAATAGAATCAGAAGAATGATGTAGATACGGTTTTGTTTTCGAATTAAAGTTTCCTTATGCTTAGCTTCTTAAATGACTACAACTATGAATGCTGCCCAAACTTCGTAACTATCACATAAAGGACAATTATATTATAAGATTTATAGTTTGAAAACCGTTTGTCCTAATACTAATACTACTACAACTTCTGCTACTACTACTACTTCTACTACTACTACTGCCACTACTACTGCTACTACTGCTGCTACTACTGCTACTACTGCTGCTGCTACTACTACTGCTGCTGCCACTACTTCTACTACTTCTACTACTTTTACTACTACTACTTCTGCTATTACTACTGCTTCTACTACTACTACTACTGCCACTACTACTACTACTTGTGCTGCTGCTGCTGCTGCTGCTGCTGCTGCTGCTGCTGCTGCTGCTGCTATTACTACTTGTACTACTACACTATTACTATTACTATTACTACTACTATTTCTACTACACCTACTACTACTAACTCTACTACTGCTACTACTTCTCCTACTACTACTATTATTATTACTACTACTCTACAACTACTACTATTATTGCTTCTACAACTACTACTACTTCTACTTCTATTACTACTAATACTTCTGCTACTGCTGCTATTACTACTACTACTGCTGCTACTACAACTACTACTTCTATTACTACTACTACTACTGTTACTACTACTTCTATAACTACTACTGTTGTTACTACTACTACTACTATTACTGCTACTACTACTACTATTACTACTACTACCACTACTCTTACTACAACTGCTCCTACTAATTCAACTACTATTACTAATACTACTACTACTACTAATACTACCACTTCTACTACTACTATTACTATTACTACCACTTCTACAACTACTACTATGATTACTACTATTACTACTACTGCTACTACTGCTGCTGCTGCTACTACTGCTATAACTACTACTACTACTACTACTACTACTGCTACTGCTGCTACTACTACTTCTACTTCTACTGCTACTGCTACTATTACTATTACTACTACTAATAATGACAATAAAATAATGATAATGATAACAAGGACTTAAATATATATACATATCCGTCCGTGATAATAATTATAATAATAATAATGCCAACATAATAATAGACTTAATAGTTATAATAATAATTATATAGGTCGCTTTCAACAATTTTTCAGTCATATCATCTGTAAAGAATAAAGACTACTGCATGTATACTACAGATACACCTATGATATATATAATATAACACATCACCTATTCTATGGAGACTTTATCAGGTTTCTGTGACCATATTACATTATGCACAGTTTATCGTAATAGAGGAAGTAATCCATTTTATTCTGACAATATATATTACTTGGGTTATTCCCCTTTACCAATTCGCGTTTTTTAAGTAAACATAGAGTTCACATAGTTTAATCATTGCTCAACAGAATGTATGACTGTGTATCTGTATGTGTTTTTAATTAAAATTTTACACCTACTTTTAACATATCCAATAGGCGCTATATATTTACACATTTATGGTAGATCAAAATACGTAACTTTAAAATCAAATCAAATCGAATACATTTTATTTAATGTTGGCATGATAAATACACAGTAAACATAAGCTATATATAAAACTTTTGAACCGACAACACAGAAATCTTAGTCAACTTTGGAATAATAACATTTGACAAATCGTTTATTTGACTATTATACAATTATGGACTTTTCAACTGTGCAATATGATGTGATATGTACTAGAAAATAAATATTGACCGAGGTGGTAGGCAAGGTCATTTTTTATGTTTTTCTGGTGCATAGCACATCATATTACACAATTGAAAAGTCCATTACTGTTTTATTACATACAATATAAATAAATGAAGACTTTACTAGCTTTTTCGTATAGGAAATGCCAAAAAATCAGCAAGTTCAGATTATACATTTTATGTAACAATAGTATATAAAAGTAAAAATAAAATAAAATTCGCCTGGTGGGATTCGAACCATGGCGATAAATATCAAAATCTTACACAAGTTCAACGTCTTAATCCTCAGTCACACTGGATCATACGTTTTCTGGATCGTACGATTGGTGGCAATTTAGGCGAGGTACGACCAATCGGCAATTTTGCTACGATCTCAATTAGTGATCGCATACTGCAACAACAAGTCTCCTTTCTTTTCATTGGATAAGAGCGATCACATGGTGATCTCTATATATCTATCGTGGGTCAGTAGATTCCAATGGAGGGCAGGCAAAACAATATATCAAACATGTTTGAAAGTGATACGTAAAAACTGAGAAAGTGAGAACTTATTTATAAATACAGATACACATAAGACTTCAATAGGGCCTTAATGAGGTTCGAGATTGTATGTATTAAAAAATATTGTCACTGAAATAAATCAATTATTTGGTTATTGACATTGATATCTCGGTATGGCGTCACTAATAACACTGATATATTGGCATAATGTTACTAATAACATTGATATCTCGATATAACGACACTTATAACATTGATATCACGGAATAATGACACTAATAACACTGATATATTAGCACAATGTCACTAATAAAATTGATTTCTCGGTATCATGTCACTAATAACATTGATGTCTCGGTATGGTGTCACTAATAACACTGATATATTAGTATGGTGTCACAATAACATTGATGTCTTGGCATAATGTCACTAATAACATTGATTTCTCGGTAATGTTTCACTAATAACATTGATATCTCGGTATGGTGTCACTAAAAACACTGATATATTGGTATGGTGTCACAATAACATTGATGTCTTGGCATAATGTCACTAATAACATTTATTTCTCGGTAATATGTCACTAATAACATTGATATCTCGGTATGGCGTCACTGATAACACTGATATATTGACAGAGTGTCACTAATAACAATGATATCTCGGTAAAATGACACTAATAACATTGATATCATGGTATGGTGTCACTAATAACACTGATATATTGGCATAATGTCACTAATAAAAATGATTTCTCGGTAAGGTGTCATTTATATCATTGATATCACGGTAATATGTCACTAATAAAATTGATATCACGGTTTGATGACACTAATTACGCTGATATCTCGTTATGATGACACTAATAACATTGATATCTCAGTATAATGACACTAATAACATTGATATCTTGGCATAACCGCACTAATAACATTGATTTCTCGGTATAATGACACTAATAACATTGATATATTGGCATAATGTCACTAATAACATTGATATCTCGGTATGACGACACTAATAACATTGATATCATGGAATGGTGTCACTAATAACGCTAGTATATTAGCATAATTTCACAAATAAAATTGATTTCTCGGTAATATGTAACTAATAACATTGATATCACTGTAATGTGTCACTTATAACATTGATATCATGGTATGATGACACTAATTACACTGATATCTCGGTATGGTGTCACTTATAATGTTGATATTTTTGGTATGGTGTCACAAATACCATTGATATATCAGTATAATGTCACTAATAACATTGATATCATGGTATATTGTCACTAATTACACTGATATATCAATATGATGACACTAAGAACATTGATATCTCGAAATAATGTCACTAATTACATTGAAATATCGGTATGGTGTCACTTATAACGTTGATATTTTTGGTATGGTGTCACAAATAACATTGAAAGATCGTTATGATGTCACTAATAACATTGCTTTCTCACTGTAATGTCGGTGATTATATTGCATTTACGATGCTCTCAAGCGTTATCGGACCTTGTAATAATTATAGAGTTGGCGTCATTGAGGAAATTATAATCACGTAATTTTGATACTGATTACATTAATGTTTCCATATGACGCCACTAATGCCGTATATATTTCGGTGTGACGTCACTTCGTACAGGTTGTACCTGTATAATGCGGACAAATTACAATATAACAGGTATATGTAGTGTCACCGCGAAGATTTAAAATAACTGTATTTTCAGACATTCACAACTTCTAATTCTTATTTATATGTGTTAATCCTTTATCCTTGTCACCGTCCACGTTAAGTTACGATGCACATATATACTCACTATTATCATTTAGTTGATAATTTAAAAACCTGCAGTTTTATGTCTCGTATGGAACTATTAGACACCGCAAGTTTTGTTTGATCTTTAGAAAGGCAGATAGAGTATGGATACCACATAGAGACCAACTTGTGTGTGCTCATAATAGTACCCGCGGTAGATATTTGTACAACAGAGTGTGTTTCATTGCTACATACAAAGAAGCAGCCAGACTGACACGCGGCTATTCCTGTTGGTACCTTTATCCTGTCATCTTTAATCATCACTTTTGTCACATCCTTTGTATCGTATAAATACACGGCGTGTTCGTCCTTTATAGTGAGAATCAGTTTGTTTTCTGCCTTCATGTAAGCACACTTGGAGTCATTAATACCGTAGACTTTACTTCGGAAGTCGACATTGAACTGTTGTTCTTCTTCTGTTTTAGAAACTATACACGCCGGTATGTCTCGGTCGTAATTATTCACGGCAAAATGGTTGTCGTCGTAAACAGATATAGAGAAGCATGTGCACGTCGTTGTTATTGTCTGTATAGGTGTAAGCGTGTTGTCCTTATTCACATCAAACACGTCTATCTGTTTATTATATATAGTTTATTATCAGACGGAGAAACAACGCCCAATGGTATATTTTTTAATTTGTTTGTTCCAACAATATCCAGCTTTTTCATTCATTATCAGACATTTGTAGTCCCTATTGCTGCTATTAGACTTTCACACTTTACACGGCATTCGTTTAGCTCACATGATTTCTGCTTCTGAATTGTGGCCGTCTCATTCAGTATCTTTTTTTCAAATTCATCGATTTTCTTATTCAATTCTGCTCGAACCGTTTGAATAGTTTCTTTGATTGTAGCTACTTGATCATCTATTCCCTTTTCAGACTTTCTAAAATGGTTTGCAGGTTTTCTCAATTTATCTTTGATGGTCTTCAAGTTTGTCTTTATTGTTTCCATGTCCTGTTCGTCTTTGTTCTCAGCTATTTGATCAATCTCGACAACATTTTTACACGTTCTGTGTGTAATGACGGCGCAACTACTACAACATAGTTGTTTATCATCCACGGAGTAAAACTCGATTTGTTTTGAGTGAGTTTCACAGCGGTCCAACCCTGTCATCGATCTACAGAGATCAATTTGACTTAAGTTGGTCGCCATATCTTCAATTTCCATCAATTCATGACCTTCTGTGATGGAAAACGTACCATGGATATTAACACAGGAAGAACAAAGATACTCTTGACAATCTGAACAGAACTTCTCGGCCTTCTCGGAGTTGTCTCTTTTCTTGCAAGGTTGACAGTGTATGTCTTTGGTTTGGCCCTCACCTCCCTTCAGAGACTTCATTTCTTTTAAAGACAATATAGCATAGTTAAATGGCAGTGATTTCGTCCATCCATCTGAAAGTATGTCTTTCTTCTTAGCGACAGTGATCTTTTTACAAAGTGGACACTCTATCCCGTCCTTTAAGGTCTCGTTGGTTTTCATTTCCGTAACATGTGAGTTGATACATGGTTCACACAGCGTATGTAGACATGACAGTAGTTTTGGATCTTTGTACGTTTCAAGACATAAAGGACAGTTTAGCTTAACCTGTTCTGCCCTTAGCTCGTCGCTGACATCCTCATTATATTTAGCCGCCATATTATTGGTAAGCAGTACTGAAAATATATAAAATATATGCAGACGAGGTACACGTTATCTACAAAAATGAACAGACCAGTTTTATCTACACGTTTATAGGGACACAGGACAATCAATATTTACTCATGTCCACGTGTCACCTGTGAACGTATATCCATATGGAAACGAAATATTACTATTGAAAACGTTATATCAATTAACATGTACACGACAGTGGTTAAGTTAGTTTGTATAACATGAGTAAAAAATCTTTAAAATAGAATTATGTTATTTATTATTTTATTTCTATCTATCCTACCAACATAAAATTTAGAAATAAAATATGTTGTTTTTTTTATACAACTTAAACAAATACGAGAAATTTGATGTCCTTGAACCGTTTACAAGAGTAGCTCCCCTTTTGAAAAAAGAATCGAAACTTAGCGTCTGCACACATAATATGGTATTATGATATCGTATGCGCATCATGTAGATATATAACTTTAGATATCATTTTATCAAACTTGCTGTGTGTCCCTTTTAAACAAGAATTAAAAATTAAATTATAGAAACACATTATGTATGTGAAATATATAGTTAAGTGTGCTATTTCCGCCCTTATACCATATCTGAATGCATATAGATGTGATATCGAAATATATATTTATTAGGCATTTGCAGAATATAGTTCTGTACTTAGTTCGAATTTTATTAATGAGCAAATATCGCACTTTTTAATATATGTTACGTTAATGTACAGATAGCAAACTCTATATGTTAAAATGTCGGACAGTTTGATACACGGGAGTCAGATACGCTGTTGCACGGAATATGGTAACATCTAAAGGCGCATTGTAACATATATAGAAAAAATAACGCAGTTTAAACGTCTAACATTTATTGCATATACATGTATATCTGATATCTCAATGCATAGAGATATTACAGCACGAAGAAGAAATATCTGATTATTGTCGTGTGCAATTTAGGGGGCAAGTAGGTTAAGACGCTGTCGATTAATGATCAATTACCTCACATTGCTCAGGTTTAGGATCCAAACACTTTATATAAGAATATTTGTTAGCTACTAGCGGAAAGAACAGTTGTTCGACTCAGATTCATTCTGAGGGTTTCCTCCTAAAATAGCATATGCCATATTATTACAACCTCTCGTGTGTTGACAATGGTGTTTAATTCCATTCTTAATTACGTATTAAAATTACGTATTATTTATGACGTCTTATTAATGACGTACATATTATTAATTATTTATTATTAAACTACAGATTATTAGTTATATATTACTTACTCTCTCTCTCTCTCTCTCTCTCTCTCTCTCTCTCTCTCTCTCTCTCATCATCATCATTACAAAACAGACACTAATCCATTGTTCTCGCATTTACCCAATTCCACGTAAACCACTACAACCACGATCTGTATATGGAATGTACTTCCTTATTTTAAACATGATATCATAATATACAAGTATCCGCATGTATGTTATGACATAAACATCAAGGACAATAAAATAAATAGTATGTGGCGTTTAGCGTCGCTTTCGTCAATACTTCAGTTAAATCGCGACGGTGTCCACTTGAGACAGTATTCTAAGGGCTGCCACACTGAAGTATCAAGCCGCAGACACATGGTATGATACCTCACCCAATCACATTATACTGACACCGGGCCAACCAGATCAAGAACTTTCCTCTAAATGCTAAATGCCAAGCGAGGACGCTTCAATTACCATTTTTCAAGTCTTTGATATGACCCGGCCGGAGATCGATAAATATATGAACATTATCAAATAACGTCCGTAACACATTCATTTAAGTTGACACTCGCCTCATGACTGCTGTAGTTACTGATTCCTTATTATTTAAAAAGTGTATTAAATAACTTGAATATAAAAACATTGACGTTATTGCTCATATCGCGCAGACGAAATACTCGTAATACGTGACAAACATGTTATATTATATTGACGTGCAAAGTCTATCAAACGAAAGATAACGTTTAGTTTTAATTCAAATCAAATCGGTATGATATAGATATCAAAACTGAAACACGGTTGGGTTATCATATAAATATCAAAACTGAGACACGTGTTGGGTTATCTTATAGATATCAAAACTAAGACACAGCTGTGTTATCTTCTATATATCAAAACTGAGACACTGTTTGGTTATCGTATAAATATCAAAACTGAGACACGGTTGGGTTATCTTATAGATATCAAAACTGAAACACGGTTGGGTCATCGTATAAATATAAAAACTGAGACACGGTTGGGTTATCTTATAAATACCAAAACTGAGACACAGCAGGGTTATATAATAGATACCAAAACTGAGACACGGCTAGATTATCATATATATATCAAAACTGAGACACAACTGGATTATCTTATAGATATCGAAACAGACACACGGCTGGATTATCTTATAGATTTAAACTGAGACACGGCTGGATAATCTGATAGATATCAAAGTGATACACGGCTGGAATATCTTATAGATATCAAAACTGAGACACAGCTGGATTATCTTATAGATATCGAAACAGACACACGGCCTGGATTATCTTATAGATATCAAAACTGAGACACAGCTGGGTTATCTTATAGATATCGAAACAGACACACGGCCTGGATTATCTTATAGATATCAAAACTGAGACAAAGCTGGGTTATCTTATAGATATCAAAACTGAGACACAGCTGGATTATCTAATATATATCAAAACTGAGAGACAGCTGGTTTATCTTATAGATACAAACTAAGACACGGCTGGGTTATCTTATAAATATCCAAACTGACACACAGCGGGGTTATCTTATAGTTATCAAAACTGAGACACAGCTGGATTATCTAAAGATATCAAAACTGAGACACGGCTGCATTATCTTATATGTGTATCAAAACTGAGACACGGCTGCATTATCTTATATGTGTATCAAAACTGAGACACGGCTGGATTATCTTATATGTGTATCAAAACTGAGACAAGGCTGGATTATCTTATACATATCAAAACTGAGACACGGCTGGATTATCTTATAGATATCAAAACTGAGACACGGCTGGATTATCTTATAGATATACAAACTGAGACACGGCTGCATTATCTTATATGTGTATCAAAACTGAGACACGGCTGGATTATCTTATAGATATACAAACTGAGACACGGCTGGGTTATCTTATAAATATCCAAACTGAGACACGGCTGGGTTATCTTATAGATATTTAAACTGAAACACAGCTGGGTTATCTTATATATATATCAAAACTGAGACACTGTTGTATTATCTACTAGATATCAAAACTGAGTCACGGATGGATTATCTTATAGATATCGAAACAGACACACGGCTGGATGGTCTTATACATATAGAAAATCTTATAGATATCAAAACTGAGACACGACTGGGTTATCTTATAGATATCAAAACTGAGACACAGCTGGATTATCTTATAAATATCAAAACTGAGACAAAGCTGGGTTATCTTATAGATATCAAAACTGAGACAAAGTTGGGTTATCTTATAGATATCAAAACTGAGACAAAGCTGGGTTATCTTATAAATATTAAACTGAGACACGGCTGGATTATCTGATTGATATCAAAGTGAGACACGGCTGGATAATCTTATATATATATATATATATATATATATATATATATATATATATATATATATATATATATCAAAACTGGGACACGGCTTGGTTATCTTATAGATATCAAAACTGAGACACAGCTGGGTTATCTTATACATATCAAAACTGAGACACAGCTGGGATATCTTATACATATCAAAACTGAGACACGGCTGGGTTATCTTATAGATATCAAAACTGAGACACGGTCGGATTATCTTAAACATATCAAAACTGAGACAAAGCTGTGTTATCTTATACATATCAAAACTGAGACACAGCGGGGTTATCTTATTAATATCAAAACTAAGACATATCTGGGTTATCTTATAGATATCAAAACTGAGACACAGCTGGGTTGTCTAATAGATATCAAAACTGAGACACGGCTGCATTATCTTATATGTATATCAAAACTGAGACACGGCTGGATTATCTTATAGATATACAAACTGAGACACGGCTGAGTCATCTTATAAATATCCAAACTGAGACACGTATGGGTTATTTAATGATATTAAAACTGAAACACAGCTGGATTATCTTATAGATATACAAACTGAGACACGGCTGGGTTATCTTAAAGATATACAAACTGAGACACGGCTGGGTTATCTTATAAATATCCAGACTGAACACAACTGAAACACAGCTGGGTTAACTTGTAGATATCAAAACTGGGACACAGCTTTGTTATCTTATAGATATCAAAACTGAGACACAGCTGTGTTATCTTATATATATATATCAAAACTGAGACACAGTTATTGAAATACAGTTTACTTTTAAAGGAGATTTTCACGTAAATATATAAAACTTATACTGGTTGTATAGAACGGATTCATGATTCATCCCCCTCCCCAACTCTTGAAAAAAATAATATCCAGATACAGTATGCAGATATGTCTGCACTCGATTCAACAAATCAAATGATTATGAGACAGTCTCGTGGATTAACCTCCAGAATATTTACACTTACCTTTGTCCTCACGATATAACAACCTATATCCCCCCTTACCACTAATATAGCAATTAATAGTAGTTCGGCCAATAACACTGCACCACTTCATTCAAATTCAGCCGATTGAAGTTGATAATTTTGGATAGTCCGCTGTATGTTTTAATTTCTACATTCAGTGCGCAACTGTCATCAGTTTTGTCTATGTCTTTGTTATCATCAAAATGAAAGACGAAACAAATTATAAACGCAATTCCTTTTTAAAAATCTATTTGCGTAAATACCAACACCGAACGCTTGTCACAGGAAATTTAATGTATACATTTCGAAAAATCCATTTCATCGTCGTACTTTCTTAACAATTATGTTGTCAAGAGACTGAACGTCACACAGGAAGCTACTCTTTGTTGTTACCGCATCCGTGTATTTAAACCAGTAAAAAATGATCTCATATCAATTGTAATCAATTGTATATTTTATAATGATTAAATGTCCGCAAGAATGATTATTTCAAAATAAGTGCCTTTTATATGTTTAATTATTTAAAGATAGGACATACGGGAACTGCTGCACTGAACATGTTACAAAAAAGGAATCATTTGTAAACATTTAGCGAATACAGATTGTAAACATTTTTAGACACTTCAGTATCAATTAAGACTGTTTAGAGAAAATGCGCCATAATCCCGCATACAGCTCTTCGATTTGGTTACATCGACTTCAGTATCAATTAAGACTGTTTAGAGAAAATGCGCCATAATCCCGCATACAGCTCTTCGATTTGGTTACATCGACTTCAGTATCAATTAAGACTATTTAGAGAAAATGCCGATAATCCCGCATAAAGCTCTTCGATTTGGAAATATCGACTTCAGTATCAATTAAGACTATTTAGAGAAAATGCCGTTAATCCCGCATACAGCTCTTCGATCTGGAATTATCGACTTCAGTATCAATTAAGAATATTTAGAGAAAATGCGCTATAATCCCGCATACAGCTCTTCGATTTGGTTACATCGACTTCAGTATCAATTAAGACTGTTTAGAGAAAATGCGCCATAATCCCGCATACAGCTCTTTGATTTGGTTACATCGACTTCAGTATCAATTAAGAATATTTAGAGAAAATGCCGATAATCCGACATACAGCTCTTCGATTTGGAAATATCGACTTCAGTATCAATTAAGACTATTTAGAGAAAATGCGCCATAATCCGGCATAAAGCTATTCGATTTGGTTTCATCGACTTCAGTATCAATTAAGACTATTTAGAGAAAATGCCGATAATCCCGCATACAGCTCTTCGATTTGGAAATATCGACTTCAGTATCAATTAAGACTATTTAAAGAAAATGCGCCATAATCCCGCATACAGCTCTTCGATTTGGTTACATTGACTTCAGTATCATTTAAGACTATTTAGAGAAAATGCATCATAATCCGGCATAGAGCTCTTCGATTTGGTTACATCGACTTCAGTATCAATTAAGACTATGTAGAGAAAAACGCCATAATCCCGCATACAGCTCTTCGATTTGGTTACATCGACTTCAGTATCAATTAACACTATTTAGAGAAAATGCGCCATAATCCCGCATAAAGCTCTTCGATTTGGAAATATCGACTTCAGTATCAATTAAGACTATTTAAAAAAATGTGCCATAATCCGGCATAAAGCTCTTCGATTTGGTTACATCGACTTCAGTATCAATTAAGATTATTTAGAGAAAATGTCGATAATCCCGCATACAGCTCTTCGATTCGGTTACATCGACTTCAGTATCATTTAAGACTATTTAGAGAAAATGCACCATAATCCCGCATACAGTTCTTCGATTTGGTTACATCGACTTCAGTATCAATTAAGACCATTTAGAGAAAATGCACCATAATCCCGCATACAGCTCTTCGATTTGGAAATATCGACTTCAGTATCAATTAAGACTATTTAGAGAAAATGCCGATAATCCCTCATACAGCTCTTCGATTTGGTCACATCGACTTCAGTATCAATTAAGACTAGTTAGAGAAAATGCCGATTACCTCGCACAGAGCTCTTTGATTTGGAAATATCGACTTCAGTATCAATTAAGAATATTTAGAGAAAATGCGCCATTATCACGCATATAACTCTTCGATTTGGATATATCGACTCCAGTATCAATTAAGACTGTTAAGAGAAAATGCGCCATATTCCCGCATTGAGCTCTTCGATTTGGTTACGTCGACTTCAGTATCAATTAAGACCGTTTAGAGAAAATGCGCCATATTCCCGCATTGAGCTCTTCGATTTGGTTACATCGACTTCAGTATCAATTAAGACTATTTAGAGAAAATGCCGATAATCCCGCATAAAGCTCTTCGATTTGGAAATATCGACGTCAGTATCAATTAAGACCGTTTAGAGAAAATGCCGATAATCCCGCATACAGCTCTTCGATTTGGAATTATCGACTTCAGTATCAATTAAGAATATTTAGAGAAAATGCGCTATAATCCCGCATACAGCTCTTCGATTTGGTTACATCGACTTCAGTATCAATTAAGACTGTTTAGAGAAAATGCGCAATAATCCCGCATACAGCTTTTTGATTTGGTTACATCGACTTCAGTATCAATTAAGACTATTTAGAGAAAATGCCGATAATCCCACATACAGCTCTTCGATTTGGTTACATCGACTTCAGTATCAATTAAGACTATTTAGAGAAAATACACCATAATCCCGCATACAGCTATTCGATTTGGTTTCATCGACTTCAGTATCAATTAAGACTATTTAGAGAAAATGCGCCATAATCCCGCATACAGCTCTTCGATTTGGAAATATCGACTTCAGTATCAATTAAGACTATTTAGAGAAAATGCCGATAATCCCGCATACAGCTCTTCGATTTGGAATTATCTACTTCAGTATCAATTAAGAATATTTAGAGAAAATGTGCCATAATCCCACATAAAGCTCTTCGATTTGGAAATATCGAATTCAGTATCAATTAAGACTATTTAGAGAAAATGCACCATAATCCCGCATACAGCTCTTCGATTTGGTTACATCGACTTCAGTATCAATTAACATTATTAGAGAAAATGCCGATAATCCCGCATAAAGCTCTTCGATTTGGAAATATCGACTTCAGTATCAATTAAGACTATTTAAAAAAATGCGCCATAATCCGGCATAAAGCTCTTCGATTGGTTACATCGACTTCAGTATCAATTAAGACTATTTAGAGAAATGTCGATAATCCCGCATACAGCTCTTCGATTTGGAAATATCGACTTCAGTATCAATTAAGACTATTTAGAGAAAATGCGCCATAATCCCGCATACAGCTCTTCGATTTGGTTTACGTCGACTTCAGTATCATTTAAGACTGTTTAGAGAAAATGCACCATAATCCGGCATACAAGCTCTTCGATTTGGTTACATCGACTTCAGTATCAATTAAGACTATTTAGAGAAAATGCACCATAATCCCGCATACAGTTCTTCGATTGGTTACATCGACTTCAGTGTCAATTAAGACCATTTAGAGAAAATGCACCATAATCCCGCATACAGCTCTTCGATTTGGAAATATCGACTTCAGTATCAATTAAGACTATTTAGAGAAAAATGCCGATAACCCTGCACAGAGCTCTTCGATTTGGAAATATCGACTTCAGTATCAATTAAGACTATTTAGAGAAACTGCGCCATAATCCCACTTACAGCTCTCGATTTAGATATACATCGACTTCAGTATCAATAAAGACTATTTAGAGAATTAGTACAACATCTACATCTTCTTCCACAACAACAACAATAACAATCATCATTGCTTCCGATTTCATTTTCTTTGTCTTTAACATTATCTTCACCATCATCTTTACCATCATCATCAGTGTCACAATCATCATCATTATATTCATCATCAATATCATAAAATCATCATCAAGAGTATCATTCATTATCAAATCTATTGATATTGTTGACCCAAATCTGCACCCCAACACCATACCCCTGATTTTCTAATGGTCGCCCCCTTGTTCAAATGCTTATGATAATGACGACGAGAACGAAACATAATGATAATGATGATTGATTGACTGATTGATTGGAGTTTAACGCAGTTTTCAACATCAGTGCAGTTATTTAACGGTGGCCAGTTAGCCTAACCAGTGATCCTGTACATATATTAACATGTAATCAGTACTCCGGCAACAGTATTAATGATGATGATGATGATGATGATGATGGTGGTGGTGGTGATGATGATGATGGTGGTGGTGGTGGTGCTTGTGGTGGTGGTGATGATGATGATGATGATGATGATGATGATGATGATGATGATGATGATGATGATGATGATGATGATAGCAATGATGTACAGTAGAATCCCTAATAGAATCGCTAATACGACTACCATTGCCGTTTTTTTTTAAAAAAAAGTGGTCCAAATATTGAGGTGGTCCCAATATATGGCGATAACTTTCATCACATGTCTGTCTTCGTTTATTGATTGGACATTTTGTATCGATATATCGACTCGTGTATCGATATATCGACTTACAAGTATCAACGATATATCGGCTACTGTTTCAGAAAAATGATATGAAGAAATACTTTGAAAAGCTTTCATGAAAAAATCAAATTTTATTCAATATATTTTTATCTGATTCGTATACATATTGTACAAAAACTGTATAACAAAAAAGCTTGATTTAGTAAAAAAATATCATTTAAACATTGTATCACTATTATTCACTTCAGCTTGTGTATTTGTTGTGGAAAAGAATGTTTCCGACAATGTAAACAAACGTGTTCCTCTATTTATTTGACCGAATCAACGCTTCCAAACTTTGACTCCATATAGTGTCGACTCCTCTAAATCGTCGATACATCGGCATCGACGGAAGTGAAAAAGAATGACGGGATCAATTATGGTTTAATTTCCGGAGCCAAGGAGGAATATTCCTTTTAAATTATTTTCGAAATCAGTAGTATATTTGGTATACAGTAAAACCTGTCTTCAGCACCCATTTAAGGAAACGGGCAAAATGACCTATTAAGACAGGTTGTTGCTTAATACAAGTTTATTTGCTCTGAAGCATAAAAATGGGAAAGAGCAAATGTTGCTGCTTAAGACAGGTGTCTGTTTAATATAGGCGACCGATGGCACAAGTTTGACTGTATAATGAAACTAAAAGTAATTCCCAATGTGATTATGACAGAATCGCGTACGTGCTGATATATTTTTATGTCGATTGTGCACATGAGATAAAATTCAACTGAGTTCGAAAAATACTTTCAATTGGAACGTCAGAAAGACCAAACATGGCCATGTTTCAGACGTCACATATAAATATATGTTATATTTTCCGCAGAAAAAAATACATACTCATATTAGAAATTACTTTTAGTTCCATTATGTACTAAATATACTACTGATTTCGAAAATAATTTCAAATGTTTATTCCTCCTTATATTAAATGAAAATACACAAACCCGTCGTCTTACAAGCGGTCCTTATACCGAATATTGGGGTGGCAATATATTATTATTAAACAAAATGATCATTAAACAAAAGGAAAAATCCTAATTTTATTATAGAGATGGTCCTAATGCAGGGTTTTAGTGTATATTTAAACAACAGTGCAGATGGACATTTAGACACTGCATAATTATAATAATGACGGCATTTAGGGTCTAGCAAATAACGCGACAGTCACTATGACTATCATTTTTAATTCGGGAGCTCTATGCGTCAAGATGTCAGGCCCGTTTTAAAGTTGATGTGTATATTTGACGCATAGCCCTGGAGTCGGAACCACATGGGCTCACACAACTTATAATGTGTTTGTATGCCATTAAACCCCATTCATTCATTCATTCATTCAAAGTGTGTGTGGTCATTTAATGTGTTCACTGAATCCAGCCTCAGATGCATATAAGCTTTAACAAATTTCTTGTGAAACCCTTTCATTAGTTTCTCAATATGTATATTAAATGAATGATCAACATGCATACTGTGAATAAACTGATGTTTAAACAATCACTAGCTGTGATCAACATGCATACTGTGAATAAACTGATGTTTAAACAATCACTAGCTGTGTTCGTCCGTTTTATCCATGATCAACATGCATACTGTGAATAAACTGATGTTTAAACAATCACTAGCTGTGTTCGTCCGTTTTATCTGGAACAACGTGAACATCATTTCCGTCTGTGCATGATTCCAGTTTCCGTTTCCGTCCATATTTCTCCGCCAGAGGGAGCAGTGTCATTCCTATTCCGCCAATTAAATGCATGGACGCAATCAGTTGGTAACTGGGAACGTATGTCCCTAACAAGTCACGCATAAGACCTGAAAATATGTAATGGTTTTGACGATGAGCCCTGTTTCTTAATTTTAATAAAAAAAAATGTTAAACATGACTTGTATTTTTGTATTTTTTCCTTCGAATAAATGTCGAAGATATTGTTGCGATTGACACCTACACAATTACAAATTAAATAAAAGGATACTACGTAAGTACATTTCCGTACAAAGCACTTTAGGTTCAGCACGGGCAGACAATAATGGCTCGGCAAATGGCACTTTGTTTAATTTTCTTAGCCTTACCTAATTTATTCTATATGGAAATCCAAAATTCACTGCTGATACTGTATAGATATCCAATAAAATGCATTTATCATAGAGCATATATTTATATAAATGTTCCATTTACAAAATGTGTATTTAATACTTATTCCAGTCAACTATTAATGTTTGTAAAATATATAATCTATGGAAAGCCCTTTAATTTTACTTTTTTTTCAACCAAATTATTCAAAACTGTCACTTGCTACAATTGCAGCACATTTTAATATAATGATGTATACCATTATAATATAAACGTATTATCACGTCATAATATAATAGTATAATCACATATAACATTTGCCATTATCGCATTATAATATAATGATGTATTACATTACAATATAAACGTATTATCACATTATAATATTATGGTATCATCATATATAACAATTATAATATTAAAAGTACTATCCCATTATGATATAATAGTATTATCACATTTTAATATAATGGTATATCACACTATAATATAATGGTATTATCATACTATGATGTAATTGTATATCACACTATGATATAATTGTAAATCACATTATAATATAATGGTATTATCACACTATAATATAATGGTATTATCACATTATAATATAATGGTATATCACACTATAATATAATGGTATTATCACATATAATATAATAGTATATCACACTATATATAATGGTATTATCATACTATTTTAATGGTATTATCACACTATAATATAATGGTATTATCACACTATAATATAATGGTATTATCACATTATAATATAATGGTATATCACACTATAATATAATGGTATTATCACACTATAATATAATGGTATTATCACATATAATATAATGGTATATCACACTATAATATAATTGTATTATCACACTATGTTATAATTGTATATCACATTATAATATAATGGTATTATCACACTATGATATATTGTAAATCACATTATAATATAATGGTATTATCATACTATAATATAATGGTATTATGACATTATAATATAATGGTATATCACACTATAATAAATGGTATTATCATATTATAATATAATAGTATCACACATAATATAATGGTATTATACACTATATTTTA